>WBMY01015925.1:456071-488104 GCA_013397315.1 Donacobius atricapilla
TTTTTTTTTTTTTTTCCTTCTCCCTCCCCTCTTTCTTCTTTTCATTGAGGTAAAACATTTCAGTGCCTGGAACTTGAACCCTGCCTGACACAGGAGGAGCATCCCCTTCCTAGGAGCTCGCTACCAGAATGATGAGGAGAAGGGAGAAACCCAAAGCAAACTGCAAAGCAAAAAGCCCGAATACACACAAAACCCCTCTCCACTTCCCCTGCCAGCTCCGCCTCAGCTGGAGCTCAAGTGCTGCTTTATTTTAAGCTCAGACTGAGGTGTTTGTCATGGAGAAAATGCCCAGTAATGGGCACATGACTTGTCCTGGGCACTGCAGGGATCGCTCCAGGCTCCAGCTGACAGCTTCCAGCCAAAAAAACCTCCTGGCAGCTCCATGAAGACTTTCATAGAGAGCATCCATTTCCTGGAAATTATCTACTGAATGGTAAAAATAACATTCCCAAGAAACCTGGGTGTGTCCCTCGCTCCCTTCTTCCCAATGAATCCCCAGGAAAAGTGACGCTTTTGAGTGGAAAACCAAGAAATGCAACCACTCCTATTGCTCGTGTGCTTAGAAGTTAAATTCATGCTTCAGGACCTTCCTGAACAGGTGCCTATGCCTCTACCAAGATTAAAAAAAAAGCATGTTAGCAATCCACAGTACATGAGAATTTTTTTGGATTTTTTTTTTGTTGTTTTTATGTAAAAAGATGATAGCATCTGACATTTTCATCACACTGTAGACTTGGAGATTAAGAATACTAGTGCTAATAACAAATACACCAACTAGTTCAAAAGCTAACATCTTTCAGATACAGTACCATTTTACAGAGATTTCTTTAAAAAAGGATGGTTTTTACCTTGTGTGAGCCAGGCAGGCTTATTAAAAGAGAATATTCTGGGGAGAGGGAAGGGCTAGGAGGGAAATGTACTACAAACCTTGCAGAATTTTCTACTTATCTCCTGCTAAGAGCTCCAAGTTCTTCCATTTTCCACCAATTTTCTCCAGATAAACGTAAATTTTAGAGACTTTATGCAAAGGGAACTATTTTGTCATAAAGTCTAGTCACACACACACACTCAAAGATCTTTGACCTATTAAAAGAGAGCCCCTTCCCTCCCCCCCAAAAATGGAAGATACCTTTTGTAACACTGAGTTAAAAAAAAAAATAAAAATAAAAAACAAGTCAGAGAAAAGAGAGAGGGGTTAAAACCTGACCACCGTGGCCCGAGAGCAGGGGTTAGGGAGGGGAGGGGAGGCTGCAGAGCAGGGGCAGGCAGGGGTGTCCCTTTGGGGTTGTGTCCGTGTGTCCCAGCTCATTCCGAGTCGCTGCTGTCCGAGCTGGAGCCGCTGGAGCTGCTGCTCCCGGACTCGGAGGACGAGCTGCTGCTGAGCCGGGAGGGGCCTCCGGAGGGAGTGGAGCTGGATTTCTCTGCGGGGAACAAGGAGGGGATGCAGTTACCGGCCAGGAACCGAAACACAGAGGGGCCGCCCAGAGAGACCCCAGTCTGACCCACAGGGTGGTGGCTGTGGAAGTCTGGGACCCACAGAGGAGCTCTGCTGTGGGGCAGTGTCACCTCTGGGCACAGGAAATGTCCCTGGTGAAAGCTCTGCTCGCACTGGGGGAACCTCTCGGAACATCTTGCCCCAGTTTGACCCACAGGGTGGTGGCTGTGGAAGTTTTGGATGCACAGAGGAGCTCTGCTGTGGGGCAGTGTCACCTCTGGGCACAGGAAATGTCCCTGGTGAAAGCTTTGCTTGCACCGGGGGAACCTCTCGGAGCATCTTGAGCTACGTGGGGGTTTGGGATTTTTTTAACCCCGTGCGTTAGGAGCTCTGTGGTGTGGGCTGCACCTGTTAACGCAGGGAAGAGCCTCCTCCCTCTGAAGGAGGAATCGCCTCCCAGACAGCTCCTATTTANGTGGGGCACTGTCACCTCTGAGCACAGGAAACGTCCCTGGTGAAAGCTCTGCTCACACCGGGGGAACCTCTCGGAGCATCCTGCCCCAGTTTGACCCACAGGGTGGTGGCTGTGGAAGTCTGGGACCCACAGAGGAGCTCTGCTGTGGGGCAGCGTCACCTCTGAGCACAGGAAATGTCCCTGGTGAAAGCTCTGCTCGCACTGGGGGAACCTCTCGGAACATCTTGCCCCAGTTTGACCCACAGGGTGGTGGCTGTGGAAGTTTTGGATGCACAGAGGAGCTCTGCTGTGGGGCAGTGTCACCTCTGGGCACAGGAAATGTCCCTGGTGAAAGCTTTGCTTGCACCGGGGGAACCTCTCGGAGCATCTTGAGCTACGTGGGGGTTTGGGATTTTTTTAACCCCGTGCGTTAGGAGCTCTGTGGTGTGGGCTGCACCTGTTAACGCAGGGAAGAGCCTCCTCCCTCTGAAGGAGGAATCGCCTCCCAGACAGCTCCTATTTAGCACCCAGGAGTTTCCACCTGGCCAGGGACCAAAGCAGCCCCACACAGTAGCTCAGTGGGTTCCTGTCACAGAGACAAGCCCAAGGCAGAGGTTATGACCCTGTGACAAAGTCTGTCCCCTTTTGGGGGGCTGTTTTCACATAAACCCAAAGCCATTACCTTTCTTTGCAGGCTTCTTGTTGTTGTTTAGCTGCCCACTGACGTCCTGTAACCGTTTTTCTAGTTCTTTCTTCTTTTCCTGAGCTAACTCTTCTTTTGACTTTGCTGCTTGCTTTTTGCCGCTGGCAGCTGTGGGGGGAGGAACGCAGAGTTTCTCAGAGTGCAGGGACGCAGGGGCAAAGAGTGGACATCACTATTTTACAGGGCATGTACATCTGTGTGCACACTCGGCAGTGACACTGCCAAGAGCCAGTGCTCACACAGCAACTACACATCCCAGAGAGAAGGCAGCACCTGACCTTGCCTTGCTCATCAAGTCACCACCATCCTGTAACATGCAATTTTTTAAGAGACATCTTCTGGAAAGTATTTTAGAAGATAGAAATATCCATGTATTAACCTCGTCATTACAGGTTACTTACCAGCCAGTTATATGGTCAATAATTACAGATTTGTAATTACAGAATTGTTACATGGGTTTTCTGCCCTGTAAAATAAAGTGTCCCATTAAAGGTTGTCAGGAGGAAAGCATCTGCCATTAAAACTTCCAATCCCCTCACGCAAGAATCTACTGTGGTTTATGTTGCTCTAAACAGAAAACAAAACAAACAAAGGCAAATTAAAAATCGAGGCAAAGGCTGGCAGACAAAGGGAATGTAACTGCATCAGGATGGAAAGGGTGAGAAGGGCCAGCAACATTCACATTGCCAAGGAAAGGAAATATTCCTCCCAAGGAGGAGTAATTGAACACAGGTGTTGGCCAGGATTGGAAGCACAAGACAGGAGCCAGATATTTTGCCTGATCCAGCAAGGAAATACCTACATTTCTGTGAGCTGTTTTAAAGCAATGGTTTAAAAACAACAAGAAAAGAAATCTGGAAAGCACAGTCCTAAGAGGGAACACGCAGCACAGGAGTCCAGCCAGGCTCAGGCATGCCAGGCTCACAGGGTGGATATCTGAAGTTATCTCCATTACTCTGTGCTCTGGTTCCAAAACTGAAGGATGCTTCCTGTTCCTAAGCACTCTGGAAAATCTTTTCCTGAGCTATGCCAACAGTGAAGGATTCAGGGAAAAAAAAAAAAAGCAAAAAGAAAGTCTGCGCTTTGCATAGGCCTTCCTAAAAATCCTGTGAGGAAGGAATGGAGATGCTCCGCGAGAGCAAGGAGTAGCTTTTGTGTCATAACCCTAAAAGCAAAACTCCCTTAACCAAAGGGCCAGGAGCACTTCAGGTAAGTGCTGCTGTTGCTGCCCAGCTGGAGCTGAACTCTCAAGGGGCTGCAGGAATTCGCTCTGTGGACGAGGCACAAAGTCTGTCGCACACTGAACCACCCACTCAGCAGCAGACTGGCATTCACCCTCTGAACTGACAGAGGGCAATGTGCTGATCGGGGCACAGAGAGAGAGCAGTTTGGGGGGGAACACACAACTCAGACACGCCCAGAATCCACAGGTAACCAGGTAATCTTGTGCAAATCATTTATTGCCTCGGTAGTTTGGATCCCAACCACGTTTTTTGTTTCCTTCCTAATTAGATGCTAAACTATTCAGGATAAGAAACTGATCCTTCCCGATGCGTGCACAGAACGCCTGACACAATGAGACTGAAACCTTTACAGGGCCTTCCAGAGCCTGGGTAAGTAATAAAGGCATCCCACAGGTCTTGCAGAGGAGCACATTGGCTCTCCAGCTCTCTGCAGCAGGACACCACGGGAATAAAGAACAGAGAAAAAATAGGAAGCTTCTGTACATTTTCTTGGGAGAAAAGAATCTCTAGAAATTCCTGCCATCACGTGCCCAACAGGTGGGTAAGAGAATGTCAACACACATGCCCTGACTCCAAAGCTGAGCCCAAGAGCTGCTGGGGGGAACACGTGCCCCCGGAGGGTAACTTACAAAACGGTTTCCTTTGTTTTTTCTGTAAACAAGACTTCACGTATCTCTCCAGTTCTCGTAACGTCGTGGGTTTCAAGGTTTCAAAATCTATTTCAATCTCGTCGGGATTGGAGTCTCTGAGGGAAGGTTCCCGGGACTGGATGATGTGAACCACCCTGCCCAGCTTCTCCCCGGGCAGGCGGTTGATGTCCAGGCTGAGCTGTCGCTTCTCATCATAGGTCATGGGCAGCCCTTCCTCCTCCTCATCCGAGTCGTAGGTTGCAGATGCCTGTTTGCCTCCTTTCTTGGGCTGCCTGGGGAGGTTGTCAAGCATGAAAACATTCATGGGGACACAGCAATGAATTCGTTTTTTTTCCCCTCAACTCCCTTGGAACAAACATCCCCATGCTCTTGGCTTTGAAGCCCTCGTCAGATGGCTGGAACAGCACCACAAGTGCTGAAAAAGTTCAGCAGCCTGAGCTCAGCTGTTGTGTTCCTATTATATTTTCGCCCTGTGAAGTGTGACAGCGAGCCCAAGTAGCAGCAGGGGAGCAGCCATGAAATAGCACGTTCTTGGTGGCTGCACAAAAGGCAACCCCCAAAACCTTATCTGAGAGCAATCAGGCAGGGATTCAAAGAGTTGGACAGTGCAAACACAATGGTTCCACGGCCAGCTCCAAGTTAAAGACTCCCTGGAGCTGTCTGGAGTATTCAGCAACAAATTAACAACTCCTGAGCTTCCCCGGGAATTAAGGGCAGAGCTGGAAGCTCTTGGCTCTCCCCTCAAGGCACCTTGGCTCTCACCTGTTAGCTGTGGTTGTGCTGTTCGCTTTCTTAGCTGGGGCTTTCTTCTGTTGGGTTTGTTTTGGTGGTTGAGCCACCTTGGGTTTCTTCTCCTCCTCAGCTTTGACTTTGTGCTTTTCTTTTTCCTTCTCTTTATCTTTCTTTTTCTTCTCTTTCTCCTTCTTCTCCTTTTTTTTCTTTGGTTTGTTCACCGGCGCTTGGGACAGTGCAGCCAGCTGCTCATGGACGGCTTTCAGCTGGGAGAAACAGGAAAAATCATCAAGGCAAGGTAACTGCTGCCTCCACAAACCCTCCCCTCTAGATCCCAAGGTGTGAGCATATCCTGAAGTCAAAAATCAAGCAGTTCATACTCTGGGATCCCAAAAGGAAGGAGAGAGCATCAGCACTGAGAAGAACAAAGATTACCATTACATCAAACACACGCTGATCGCACGGCTGAACGCTTTTCCCCTTAGGCTGGGAATGCTTCCCTGCATGCCAGCCTAGGAGGGATTTTCCAGGACACAATTCCTGCTGCTGTGCTCTGCCTAAGGCACGGACAGGGAGCTGGGCTGGGGCAGTACCTGCTCCTGCAGCTCGGCCAGCCGAGTCGCCCGCTCCTCCTCGGAGTCGGAGCTGTCCGAGTCGGAGGAGCTCTCCTCGCTGCTGTGGCTGCTCTCCGTGCTTTTGCTCACCACTGGCGCTGCTGGGGGAGGTGGAGTGGGGGCCTCTGCAGGCTCATCGGGCATTTTCGCAAACCTCATCTCAAAGACGTCCTGCAAAAAGGAGGGAAATCGGTGACCAAAGGATCCTCGGCCACAAACAGCTCGCTCTGGTCTCTGAAATACATCGGGGCAGGGTCTTTGTGCACTACAAGTAAAAATAATATACAAAACATGCTTGCCCATCTGGAAAGCCTAAGAAAATTCTCCAATTACTTTAAAACCAAGGATTGTAGTATTTTAGGAGCTGAACGTGGCACTGAGCCCATGCCATGTGAAGAGCACAGGAGGCCTGCAGAGAGCACCAGGCTCTTTCCAAGGGCTGGAGGAATCTCCCCTGTTGGTGCCAAGAGTAGATCCACACCTGGATCTCACCTTGTACCTGAACTGAAAACACTCTGGAAGATGCATTTGCCAACACCTTTACCTGGAGCTTCCTGGCCATGGCCACCACCTCGTGGTCTGGAGGATTGTACTTGTAACAATTAGAGAACATTAACCGAATATCTGCTGCAAAACCTTGTGCATCCTGGTATTCCCGACTGTCCATTTTTTTCTGCAGATAAACAAGCCAAAGGGAAAGGGGAAAGAAAAAAAAAATCCATAAGCAAAAGGCATTTGTAGCAACTGCACGGAGGACACGAGAACCTCAGAACAGCCTCAAAAATCCCATCTGAGAGAATGGAAATTTGATTTGGGTTATTGGTTCCTAAACAACATTCAGAGTTTCTGCTTTATAAAACAAGCAAACACCAGGCAACCAAAGAAGTCAATATTTCATAGCAGTTTAAACACTAAGATTCTAAATTGGCCTTGTTTTTAAGTAGTAGAATACAAATCTGTCAGGGTCCACATTCTACCAGAAAACATTTAGAAATCATTAGAAAATTCATTTAGAAAAATGGATCAGGAACTAACAGAAACAAGGATCGTGGATGGAAAGGGCAAGAGTCAACAAGCAAGTTACAATTAGAGGAGTACCCAGAGTGTGCATTTCTACATATGCTTGGATATATTTGCCTTGTAAATCTGAAAGGGCAGAAAAGATCACGAAAATCTGACTTCCTGCTAACAGAGGGCAGGAGGTTTGCTCTGCAATTCCTACAGCAAAATAGGCACTTACAGTTAAACTACAACTCCCACTCATAATTTAAAAGTCCAACTGATAGAAATGGATACAGACTTCACCCCCTATGAACCTACTCATAATGTTATTTCCTAGAGTAATGAGGATAAATGTCAAATATTTGTACCTTGTTCCTTTCTCTTATTTTTCAGCTCTCACTTCCAGCAATTTCTCTTGCTGTTTGGGACTCCATGACTTGGGCTTAGAGAGGAGTTTATAGCATTCCTAGCACTTAATTGATTTTAGGCATATATTACTACTATGTGTAAAACCCTAGCTCAAATTACTCCTGCTGAAAAGAAACCAGAAACTAACACCAAGTTTCATTTGCATTTAAAAGACCTGGGTTTAAAGAAATTCTCTACTTGCCAAGCGCTTACAGGCTTCCCTTTTGTATGTCTTGGGCACCTGTAACCCCAGAGAAGGGAAGGGTGGACTGGCAGACAGACTGGGGACAGACATCCCCCATCCTCAAAAGCAATCAGGGATGCTTAGGGTTTGTCACCCAGCTCTAACACAAGCAAAATTCCCCTTTTTCACAGAACTACAGGATTTTCACAGCTGTGACAGATCTTCCAACTGTCTTAAAACACTGCAATGACTCCTGGAGCTCTTTTTGTTGTGAAAAGAGCAGAATTTCAACTCCAGGGACATCAGACCTGATGCAGGGTGGTGTCATTCCTGCAGCCTTGCTCCCTGCTGTACTGCAGCCAGACATCTGTCAAACTTCTGTCAGGAGACCTCATTTTCCTAGTGGATAAACCAGGAGACAGCCTGGAAGCCACAGCACAAAGGCAGAAAGGAAAATAGGTTTGTGGTGCTCCTGTCTGAAAAGCCTCTCAGGCCAATTCCAAAGCAAAACATATGTTCAAACCAAAGGGCCCGTTTATTTTAAAATACATCTTACTGCATGAAAGGCCTTTTTATATTTGTTTGGCATACTCAGGGCCTGATTACTGCCTATGAAATACATTCCAGTGTCTGAGGCTTTGCTTTTCATCCAAACTCAACAGTTTTCTAGCCCTACACTTTTAACGTATGGATTTTTGGTTTGTTTTCTTACAAAGAATAATGAGCTTAACAAAAGAAAGAAAAGCACTTTAAATTGGGGGGCTGGAATATCTTGTTATAAATACACTTGGAGATATCCAGCTGCTTACAAAAAAAAACCAAGTGATTACATTTACAACTGGGAATCAGGAGTCAGGCAGAGCGGGCAGAGGTGCAGGCAGGCCAGCTCACCCATCCTGTGTCCCACCGACAGCATCTGCCATAGCAATCTCATTTTCCCCCTCAATCAATTGTTTAATCATCTTTACTGTTCATAAATTTGTTTCCTCATGTCTAACGTGTCCCTTGCTCTAAGGTAAGGCTTGTCCTGCCCACAGAGGACACAAAGAATGTCTCCTCACTTTGAAGACCCTGAACCCTGAAACTGCTCTGAAACTACAGCAGTTCACTGCAGGAAAATGAAGAGGTGAGCAGAGTTACATCCCTGGAGGAAGTGCTTTATTCCAAGAGGAAACACCTTGTGGAAATCCTCCTGCACAGCTAGGCTTGCTGCTTGCGCACCACTGAGGCAGCGACATCCGTGTCACTGCTGGGTCCTGGCAGCCAGAGGATGGAGCAGGAGAAGAGGTGCTCCAGGTCCCCCAGCACCACTGAGGAGGACAGGGATGTTCTGCAAGTGGTCCCTGCCTGCCTGGGCACAGAGCAGCAGCAGATCCAGCCAGTGATCCCAGTCCTCACCGGGAATTAGAGCTGCTGCCTTCTCTCTCCTCACACTTCCATCCTTTCCTACTCCCAGCAGTTCTGCTCTTTCCTTCTCTGTGATAACGAGAATTGAGGTGGAGATGAGCTCACAGATCCTGTCCCTTCAGCTGCTCCCATTCTCAGTCCAAGCTTCAGCACAAAATTCCAGCACATCCCTCTGCTCCTGGCTGCAACAAGCTCAGCTACAGCCCCTCCATCTCACCTGCCCCAGCACAGTTACAACCACCAACCTGCCTCCTCCACCACACACAGAGAAAACAACTGCCAAATCCTCCTGGAGACATCTCTGCCAAGGAAAAAAAAAATCCTGGACAGGAAGGATATTCTCTGAGGAAAATCAAACCTAACACAGCCACAGAAGCAAAGAGACAAGATGTGTTACAGCTGCAGCAATGCTTGTGTTTTACTTCCTCACATAATTCCTCCCAGGTTAGCTTAGAGGCCCTTAGTTGTGCTGCTTTATCACAGCCATTGTCACTTGGGCAGAATTAAATCTAAAAACCTTTCAGAGCCACAGAGGCAGTCCCTGACCCTGGAAAATGACACTGCCTGCAAATGGCAGGTTTCTGTTCCATGCAGGAACGTGTTACGAGCTGCATCTCTGAGAAGTCACACCATGATCTACAGGCCAAGAGCAATGACAGTAAAACACTCCATAAAAAACCAATACCAGACAGCACTTCAAACAGCTTTATTAAGAAAAATACCACCATGTGGAATGAGAAACCCAGAGTCTTTAGGTGTAAAGGACTCCACTGGGTTTGCCAGCAACCTGTCTCCAATTTTCTACCCTACACTAATCAGGTGCAGAGGGAGGATATCACCTGCACTTGCCAGAAAGGGGCAGAGCTGTACAATTTTAAAGAATGAAGTCAGGACCTTAAAGATACTTAAGTATGAAGAAGTCACCAAGCCAAGAAATCACAGCTTTGCACCTAGATTTTCCAGAACACAGCACAAGGATCTCTTGCAATAAGAAATCACCTAAGCACACATGGAAATACCAGTTTGAGAGGGTCAGGATTTCCCTCTGTCTGTCTCTACCCTTCCTGCCATCACCTGAGGCTTCAAGTAGCAGGCTGCAGGTATCTCTGGAGACCCAGAGCATCCCTCGGATGTCTGCATGGCACATCAGAGTGTGACATGCTGCTCCCGGGTACCACACAGGATCTGCCAAGGAATATGACAGGAGTCACACCCACAGCTGCCCTTTTACCACCTGGGCATTCAGACAATCCCAGGCACTGGCTCAGCTGGCAGGAAAACCCTTCTGGCAATGCCAGCGAAAGGCAGCAACAACATCTTCACCTCCTGCACGTGGAAGTCTCCCCTCCACCAACACAGAATCCAGTGCCTGGCTCACAAGAAGATGGGAACTACAAAGACACGGCTTTGCTTTATGGAGGGATTCAGCAAACCTCCAAACCTACTGGGAAAAACAAGAATACTGGACCATGCTAAGCTAAACTCTTGAGGAGCCAAGCATGAACCACAAAACCATCACACATCTCCGTGAGTACCACCACATTCCAGTTGGAATTGCTCAGTGTAAGCCTATCTGGCACCACCAAGTAGGTAGGCAGCAGCTTCTGGAAACGGGATACCATCAACTGAATCCTATGAAATAAAGCACCTCCTCTTCTCAGAGTGCAACACAATCCTAAGAACACCAGTTAAATACCTGGACTATCCACAAAGAGGAGAGGATGCCATTGTACTTTGCTTTGTGTACATCATCTGCTTTGCAGGACAGGAAAAAAAAAAAGCTGCCCCAGGTAATGGCAAAAAAGGGAGAGAGAAAAGAAACAACATATAAGAATATCCAGCTGGTATCCAAACAGGTTCAGTTTCCACCCTCTCCCCTTCCCCCTCCCACAAAGGAGCCAGTCCTCTGCAACCAGAGGGACCCCCTGCCAAAAAAGAGGTGGTAAATGAGGACGTACTTTCACAGTACTGAGATCCATGGGGTGTTTGATAATATCGTGATAGTCATGTAATTCCAAGGCCTCTGCATCCACGGGCTTGTAAAAGGGCCATGCATAGGCTGCGTGCTTCTTGGAGAGCATCTCCTTGAGGATGCTGTCACAGTACTTGAGGTGCTCAGAGAGTTTGCCCTTCTTGCCCGCGTGCTGAGGGACCTCTCCGTCCTCCAGGTCTTTCTTTGGTGGTTTGATGGGGCGGCCGCCGCTCTCCCTGCGCGCGATGATTTTGGCCTGTTTGGGGTCCGAGAGGGGCGTGGGGGACTCGCTCCTGCTGGCGGTGATGGCAGAGGTGGTGGGCGTGGTGGTGTCTGCTTTCCGCTTCACTCCCTTTTTCTGAAACGGCACAGGGACAGGCTCTGTGAGCACGGGCCCAGCGGAAAGCCCAGCACAGCTCAGCCTTAGTTTAGCCTGTCCTCCGGCAGAAAAAACCCAGTTATTTCCCTGGGATAAATGGGATTCATGACTAGAGACTCCAGCACACAGTGCCTACAACACTGAACTACACACTACCATTTGCACGGCTCCAACCCAAGCCCAAGCATGCTGCAAAATGTGGTGTTTCCCTGAGACGGAAGCCAGGACTCTTACCTTGTGTTTGCCAAGGGAAAGGACGGTGCCCTCACACTGCAGCTCAGCTGATGCGTGGGGACTGAGCAAGTGTCAGTAATTTAACCACATGTCTGAGTCCCCAGTGGCAGGATCAGGCTCTAAGCTCTGAACCAAAGCATATTAATCACCAAAGACCCTTGAGCCCCCACTCCCCTGGATTTAGTAGGTGTGCTAAGGTAGATTTTGCCTTAAGCAAACAAACCCTCTCACATAAATTCAAGCTGTGACTGTCCAGTCAGCTCTCTCGTGGTCCTATGAAGGATTTGTTTCTCTGGTGAGGGAGATAGGGAGGAAGAAGTTCCTTAGAGAAATCTAAGGGAAATCTTAAGTAAATCCCAGGCAGAATTAATTTTGCAGTGTGTATTTGGCAAACTCACTTCTGGGTTCATCCTTGAGTTTTAAAATGAAATTGATTCTCAGAAGCAAGTTATTTGGACAGAAGCTGAAATATGAGACAGGTTTCTGAGGAGGACAGCTTAGCTGCAAGATCTGACTTACAATTTCTCTAGAAATTCCCGAAGTATTGGGTCAAAAAGCAAAACAATTCTGTGCCTCTGCTGGTCCAAGCAACCTCACAACCAAAATTATTGCGTTTAATTCCACAGTTTAGATAAAAAGACCCACAGTTTTCTCTAAGCTACGCTTTCATCATTTTTAAGGTAATACACGGCTTGCTAAGAAAATGTCAATTATTTAGGTAATGTCTTCATTTACCCATAAATTAACATAATAAATAGCAAAACACCAGTGACAACTCCCAGAAGATTACTCAGTAAGGAAGACAGAACAAATGCACCCAAAACCTGCAGGCAACATCAAGTCTCCCCCAACTGGAGCGACAGGCTTGTCTTGAACTGGCTGAAAGCAGAGAGGAACATTCCTAATGCTGGAGCCTGCAAACCTTAAAGGAACAGCCCCAGTAAAACCAGGAGCTCGGTTACAGAGCGAAGAGTTGCTTTGAGCTATTTGGTGTAAAATACAGAATTCCAAGCGCCCTGGAGCAGCAGCACTGAGGGAAGGCAGTGAAAGGAGAGGCTGGAACTGAGCTGGAGCAAGCACAGGTGACATGCCCCAGCTGGACCGTGTGAAAACTGGCAGAATCCTTCTCCCCCCTCTCCCACTCAACCCCCAGGGATGAAAAGCAGGGACACAGGGAGCCAGCAGCGAGGGCAGGCAGCGCAGCGCGCCTCTCGCCGAGGAGCTGCCGGATGGGATTTACCTTGACCACCGGGGGCGTGGGGGGCACCACGGGCATGATCGGAGCGGCGGGCGTGGGGGGAACGGCGGCAGCAGGGGCGGCGACAGGAGGGACATTGGCGGTGATGGTTGGCACGGGGGTGGCGGCGATGACGGGCGTCTGAGACACGGCTGGAGGGACGCTCTGGAACGGCGCCGGCGGGGACACGGAAGACACGGCCACGGCTTGCTGCGCTCCTTTCAAACGAGAGGGGAAAGGTGCTGCTGGTTACAGCTGGGGGAGTACTGGGAGCAAACTGGTGCTGCTGGACTCGGCAAAGGGATCCAGGGGGATTTGCTCGGTGCTGGTACGCCCGGGGTACAACGCAAGCGAGGAATCTCTCATCTAAGTCCTTGTACCACGGGTTTAGGCCAGCCACAAGCAAAGTCATTGCAGCTTTTCACGTGGAGTGTGGGTTGCTCTGGGACAGCCTTCACCCCTGGGATGCTCCCAGAGCTGCACTGAGCTCAGCAAAGGAGCAGGAGATGGAACAGTGGGAGGTGTTCATACCATGCAAATGGCAACAGCCACTGCCCTAAGCTACCTGAGGAGCCCAAAGCACTTCAGATTGGCCACAGCGTGGCATTCTTCAGGCTGTCCTACACAGGGACAGAAGTTGGGCCCAGTGATTCCTGTGGCTCCCTCCCAGCTTCACATTTTATGATTCTCAGTAGAGCTAAGCCTCCTGATGGCCTCAATGACTCTGCTGCCACACCTGCACTGTTAAAAACCTGCCTACTGGTGTAACATTAAAGGGGACAAACCTACTACCTAATAACCAAAGCAGCAATCCTCCTTCTATGTTGTATCAAGGGATGCTGAAAAGATACATCATCATTAATTTCTCTGAGCTTGGATAGACTTATAGCTCCATTTAGCACCTGAAATGTGGGAAAACAGAGGAACAATTGACTTTCCCAGAGCAACAATTAGACCTTGTTCAGAGGAAAAAAAAAACCAACCAAACAAACCTGCAATCATTTAACTCAGCCCACACAGGTCCTTTATGAACTGTTTTACCATACTCGGACATTTTAGTCCTAAATCCATTTTAAATCAATTCTAGGTAAGCCAAACTAAATTTAGCTTCCACTGATACACGGTGATCTACACAGCCTTTTGCAATGGCTTAATAAATCCTTTAATTTTATGATGTTGTAACCATGAGTGCAAAAAAAAAATAGACAGGGTTTAGGGAATTAGCAAAATTTGAGTCCAAGTCTCTGCTGTGTCAGATTTCTGCCAGGGCCCATGGTGAGCTGTGCAAACCCAACTCCGGAAAGACTTTCTATGCCATGGTCTGGCACTGGCAGCAGACTGGCATTTCTGACTACCTTGGTTTTTCTTGCCTTGGTTTCTTCTTTGCATAGAGAAGCACCAGCACTGCCCTCCCTCACTGAAGTGCTGCTTGGACGGGCAAGTCACAGATGGCAAGGCTGGTATGACAAATGCAGGGAGCCCTGAAACCCTGCGTGAGCATCACCCAGACATCTCACACCTTCCTCCCCACTGCTTTAACTGTGAGACCACGCTCTCCCTTCCCAGCCTCCTCACCATCTGCAAAGTCCAGCAGCTTGGAAGGAGGGTCAGGCCCCGGGAACAGCTCCCAACGTTCCCTGTCCCTGGGGGGATCCGTACCTGCGCTCTGGGTGCCCGCTGAGGGCTTGCGACCTTTGCCTTTAGGAACTGGGGGTAGCAATTCCACCTCCTCCTGAGGCATCTGGGCAACCTTCTGCAGAAATATCTTCTCCAGGGCTTGGGCCATGAGGACAATGTCATCTGTGGGCTGCAGAAAGAAGAACAGGAGCCTTTGTTGTATCATTCACATAGCTGAAGCAGCGAGGTTGAAGATTGGGCTTAGACAACATCAATGCCCTTCAAATAAATTATGGTATTCAAACGCTGACAATAAACAGATTAGCTCTTCTCCCTCCTTGTTTGCCACTTTCCTGCTCTTCTATTCTGCTTTAGCATGCAATAATTACAGCCCCTAAGTGTGCTGCATCCAGAGAATTATCAGGACTTCAGTGGGAGCCTGATAAACCAGTATCCTGGGCAGCAGTGTGGAAGCAGCAAACTGGAACGCATGAGCTGTCCTTCCCTGCTTGCCAGCAGGTCCAAGGGAAGAGGCTAAACACACATTCTGTGGCTCAAACTAATTAATTTGTTTGTTTCAGCTGCTCTCCAGTCTGGGTCTATGATGACAAATGACTGGAGAAAACAGAACACAGAGAATTTTAACAACCTAACAACACAGCAAACAAGCCAAACCCAAAATAATAATAATCAATGTAAATGTATGTAAGTATGAACATATTTATGGAGACAAAGAACAGAGTTATGATTCCTGAACTCCTTTCTGCTGCTAACAGATACTATTGAGTGCCAGACAGTCTAACACACAGCATTAAAGCACCCCAAAACACCTGCAGAGCACTGCATTAAGTGCGGCTCAACCCAGAAAACTCCTAACTGAAAACGAAAGAAGTAAAAACTTGCTGCATAAGCCCAGAACAGAAATCTACCTATAATTAAAAGGCATATTTGCCATTGTAACTAGTCTGGGGGAAGAAAGAGGCAGCACAAAGACAGCTTTGTGCATTTCGAGTAACGTGGTTGCAATTAGTGGCATTTCAAATCCCTACAAGCAGGGCCCAGAGCCGGCCCTGCTCAAAACCTGCACAGTAACAGGGGTAGGGAGGTGTTTTCTAAAGGTTTTTCTGGTCTTTTTTACCTTGTTATAAATGTAACAGTTTGTAAACATGGTGTTGAAATCCTGCATACATTCACTGGCACTCCAGTAATAGTTGTGTTCCAGGCGCTTCTTGATTGTCCCCATGTCCATGGGGTTTTTTATTATTTTGTGATAATCCTGTTGGAAAAACAGGGAAGACGTTACATCTCCTGGTTCAGTTTTGTTCACATCTCCCTCTAACCCCTGCTTTCTCCTCATCCCCCTCCTAAAAAATACCATCTCAAATTTTGTGGAAAGTGTAAATGTAAATATAGATTCATTTATTTTCTAATTTCTATCTTTTTAGTCTTACCATTATCACAAACCTGACTCCAAAACACATAACCTCCAGGCTGGGAATCAGCAGTTCTGCCTCTCTTTTCAGAAGGCTGCCTCTGGCACTTATAGAAGTTTATCAGGGCTGGCTAAAACTGTGCTCAAAGTTCCAATCTCAAATTTCAAGAGCATTTTGGCCTTTAAAAGGTTCCCAGCTGTTAACCCAGTTTCTCCCTGGGTTGGTCTGGAGCACCTGCAGAGGCTGTGATGAGCCTGGGGATGCTGCAGTGCCGGCTCGATATTTCTGAGCCTGAATTCCAGCTTTCTAACCATTGCCGGCTCCTTTCCCAAGGGAAAGCTGCCAACAGTTTCTCTTTTCAAAACATCTCTCTCCGTTTCTCAGCACAGGTTCAGCAAACAGTGTTCCCTTTGCCAGAACAACTGTCCCCAGGGGTTGTTTCCTATTCCTGAACCAATGGAGAGCAGTGTCAGTGCCATGGAGCAATAATAGACCTTTTTAGACAGAATGTTCTAAAAGAAACTGTTGGGATTGTAAATAAAGCCTTCTTTCTCTTCTGACAACTCTATGGAGTCAATCTATGTTGTGTCCTGCCGTGACACTGCAGGGCAGTGCAGTGTCATCGTCTCACCCTGGATAAGAGCACCAAAGCCTCTCTCGCTGCGCAGGAGAGCCCAGCACCACCCCAGGCACTGACATTCCCACTCTAGGCAATCCCAAAACCGACCTGACCAACACAAAGCTCTCCAGGCCGCGAAGACGACGGATACGTACCGGCAAATTCAGTTTAATTGCATCAACAGGCTGGTAGAAAGGCCAAGCAAACTGATGCTTCCACAAGGTCTTCACCACAACATTTTGCATGTATTGCAGTTGGTTGGTCTTGCGGCCGGGTTTATTGGGATTCGTCACCTCGGGAGGCGGCGGATTGACGGGGCCCTGAGGAGCCTGGATCGCTGACGTGACCGCCGACATCTTCCTGCTCGGGCTCTCACTCGCTGTCACTGCGGCAGCAACGGGGAGATTTTCTTTCTTCCTTTATGCTCCCTGAATGGGACTGACATCCCATTTCCAGGGTGCAACCATGCAACCTAGAGCAAACTAGAGAGAGAGGGTAGGGTGTAAATACAGATTTTTGAAGCAGGCAGGTTGAGGCACTTCTTCTGTGGACAATATTGAAACTCAGGCTCTTTACCCCATTGACTTCATTCCTGGAACACAATTTATCTTGGAGATGGGCACAGTTCAAGAGACAGTGGAACAGCAATTCCCAAATTCAAAGCCAGCGGAGACACAGCATGCCTCATGGTGACGTTGTTCATCACACAGACACACACATTTTGATGAGAAGGTATGAACTAACTAATTTATTTAAAAAAGATCTGACTTTATTTTATAGTATTTTTATAAAGGCCAGGGATCGGGGGAGAAGGTTGACACCTCTCCCCATCCCATTGGTCAAGACAACTGTCCATCAGCTGTCCATATCTCTAAGAACAGGAATGTAAACCACTTTGAAATTATGGAAACATTGGCTCTGTTTACATCACCGAAGCGTGAGAAACAACCTAAAACCATGAAAGCTGTGAACAGAAGAGAAGCTGAAAAAACCAGGGCGACATCATGGGACTGGTTCTTGCTTTAGCTGGCTCAGAGAGCATCTTCATGTCAAGAAAACACTCGAGGCAACCGAAGAATCTGGTCAGGGAATACAGTTAGGATGTCATGCAGACTGCCATGAATGCACTGAGGCAAGCTGCTAAATCCATAGCTTCCAGCCCCGTGTAAACTGAACTGCATTGTCTCTAGACCCATGCTGCCTGGCACCGAGTCAGCTCACAGGGCTCTGCCCTGCTGCAACGGGTAGTCGGAAATCCCATCGTGAAGAGGGGGCGACAGCTGCCAGAGGACCTCAGTCCGGGGGAATGAAAGAAGGAGCAGAGGGAAGTGCTGGGAACTGCTGCGAGTGAAAGGTGTCACCACAAGCAGCCCACCTTGAAGTGATCTGCGCTCTGAATCTCATAAATGTCTTATGATGCCTTTTACTGCATGCACCTGGCTGGTTTTGACCCTAGTTTTATACCAAAGTTAAGAGATCCAGGCTCAAACAATAACTGGTGTTACACCGATATTCCATGACCTGGCTCAGACAGTGCTGTCATGTTCTCTCTCAAAGGCACACTTGAAATAGAGGAGAATAATACATAAATTGCATTATTGTATTCCGGTTTCCCCTCTGCAAACTGCAGAGGTAAAAATAGCCCACTATCACTGTGCCTTGTGTAGCATATGGTAAACAGCTCTGCTATGTCATCTTCCATAAACATTGGATATTTCAGCTCACATCAGGACTGCAGCTACTCTTCTCATGGCAAACAGACCACAATCACTTTCTAGAGGCAAATTATTTCAAATATGTTTAGAAAGCCATACAAATACTCTGACATACACTTCTTGGTTGAACAGAGGAATATGAGCAAGGACAGAAGCTGCAGCAACACTGGAAGGAAAAAGCAGGGAGACATCCTAGGAAAAACCCAAAACCTCTGCTTTAATACAGCCCTAATCATCTCTACTGAATATCTGGACTAAATATAGAACACCAACTTACCCTGTGAGCTGCTGATTAGATGAAGGCACAAAGTAAACACATACCTAACTTGGGGAAATTTTACCAAAATAGCTGTGTACAAACAAACAGATCTGCAGCAGAGAGGGAGGGAACTGCTAAAAAACCAACCCAAACCCCTGCGTGAATACATGTGATTATTTGTGCAGGAAAACAGACAAGTCCAGTTCTGATGCTGCCACCATTTGTTCACAACACCCACTGTATTCCAAAGATGGAGAAAAATGCCAGGAGGACTCTCTTGGCCATGGATTTAAGTATAGCTTCAGAATCAGGTTCTGGTCCCTGTTTTTGATAACTCAGGAGCCCAGCTTAGTTCCAAAAGGACTGATCTCTCATCTGATCATGCTGCTGGTGACAGGAAGGGTGATCACCAAGCAGTCAAAAGAAATGCTGGCATCCTCTGGACAAGGAATTTCATAACTGGAATGTTACTTGGGATTTCAGTTTTGGAAGAAACTGGGCATTTTCTCCCAGTGTTCCATCAAGTCAAAGCAGCAGCAGAACTATTACAAAATTCAATCTTCAGATCGAGGGGGGTAAATAGACAAAGAATTAGAAACAACAAAAAAAGAGATAATTAGGAAGTTTCACTCCGACTCCTTCTGGGGAGCTCCCTGCATGGATTCAGGTTCCTGAGCAACATCCATCATCCCAGGGAATGCAAGGCTGGCTGCAGGCCCCTGCTGACCACCACTGGAGCATTTTGTTTGCTGTCTTCTTGATTAACAAACTGAATCCAGTGCAAGGATTGAGGGGAAAGAAAACATCCACAGAGAGCAATTCCTACTTAGAGAGCATTTGGGTCACAAGTTTGAAACTATGCAGTGTAACTTAAGTCCTCCCTTTAAATAACCTGAGGCTAGATATGATTCTCTTTTCATTTGAATTTCCTGATGTCCCACCTCTCTCCAACTCCAATTTGATAAGGATTTTTAATTAATTTGTATATAAACCCCAGAACTGTAATTCAACAAACCACAGATCCATCGCTCCTACCCCTCTCAGACTTTTTCTCCCTGACCTCAGCCAAGGCTTTCAGTATCTTCACCCCACAGCTCCTCATCTGTGCCACGGAGATAGTGGGAGCTGCTTTCTGTCCCCACCCAGCAGAGAAAACTCCCTGGGACAGGCACCGCCTCTCCACGGGGCCATTTTGATCCTCAAGCTTCAACAAGGCTTGTACAGTCCACATAAAAGCATGGAACAGTCATCAGTGACACAACTCAGAAAGGATTTTAATTAAGAACATGGCCGAAACGAGGAGGGGCAGAACCATGACAGCCAACTTGGTCAGCTCCCTGCTCCTCTTTAACTCCCCTGCTCCGACACACCGGTTTTTACACCCTGCGGTGGCTCCAAACCTCCCAGCAGCACTGGCACTGAACTGCTGGATCCTGCAGAAGACAGAAATAGCTCCCTGGACTCTGTGGCAGCACCAGAGGTGCTGTCCTGCCATAAATAAAGCTTTAATGTGCCTGTGCCTCACTGCACCTTTAACCCGTGGTTCCAGCAGCGTCCTCACCATTTGCTGGGGAAGCTGCTTTGATATTGGGTCACTTTGTAATTTTTAAAACAAAGAATTTGCTTCTACAGCCGTTACTTGAGACTCAAAACAGTATCATTTTTAAGAACGTAAAAAGCAGAACTACCAGGAATCTGGAAGAGGAGGGGAAAAATGCTTTGAGAAGGTCCAAAAGGCAATGACTTTGAATTAAAGATAAATTAATGCCTGAGCAATCTACTCCATGTGAAACATCACTTATTAAGTGAGGGAAGTAAGAGCCTTGACCATCCGACATCCCAAATTACCACACAAATCATCCAAGAGAACACTTTAGTGGACTCACAGACAAAAAATAAGCAAACTTCTACAAATTGTCCCACAACTACAGGTAGAATTGAACTACACAGCCCTTGTCTAAGCACTCCAGTAGCTACTGAAACTGCCCTGGTATCACTAAATATTTAAACTATTAGGGACAGCGACCCAGAACATCACTGGACAAGCCTGGAGCAAAGACTGCCAAACCCAGACATCATGTGCACCTTCCAGTGAGGGGCTAAGGTGAGACTTCTTTTAGCCCTGCAGTAATAACTTCCTAAATTTTAATTTTTAAATCATTACTTATCCTGTTCCCCAGGCCTATAATGTTCAAGTAGCAGGAGCTGTTCTTGATTTCTCTGTCTGCACAAGTAGTTTTGATATTGCAAGTTTAAAATACACCCTTCAAGTGCTGTCACATACAAAGAGTGAACATTGCTTTTCCTTCTTATTCAGTCTGAGATAGTAATTAAAAACAAAACCCAAAACCTCAAAGAAAGGAGGTTTTAAGTCCTGGAGTTTAGGTCTTTTTTTGCTAAGTTGCAACTGCAGTGTGCCAAACCAAGCATCAAAAAAACCCAGCTAGGTTGGATGGATTTTTTTCTTTGAAAAAAAAAAAAAAAAAAATTCTTTCTTTCTTCCACTGACTCTCTCACACAGGGTCAGTCAGTGGAGAGACAGCTGGCATGGAGAGAACATGTAAATAATTCCCTGCACTAGCAGGATAACATTTTCCTGTCTGCAGTGGTGGGGACTATTTTAAAAGCAGCTCTGAAGCCCCATGAAGTGTGCGGTGTGCCAGCACTCCTGCTGCTCCAGCCAGCGGCTCTGCCACTTCCTTTGGCACTGCCCAACATTTAACGGATGCTTTGCTCCCCGTGCAGGACCCGATGGGGTTTGTTTTGATTGCAAACGTACAGCAAGCTTTATGTCAGCCCGGCAGTCCAACAACTCCTCGGGTTTTCCCCTCCTTGGTATAGTATTTCTGCCTGGTTACTTGGACACCGATCAAAATCTGGCACAATTCCAGCCCGGCTAGAAACAGCCACATAAATCTTCCCATCGGGGAAAATTATCAAGTTGGAGAGATGTTCCTTGACCTCGTTGTTATCTGCACATTTTTATTTACATTACAGTAGCGCACAGAGGCTGGGCAGAGACCAAGGTCCCTTAGCACTTCACACTCTGCACGCACAAAGACCCTGTTCCTTCCTCAAAGGGCTGCTGCTCACAACTCACACTTTACACCACGGTGAGGTGACTTGCCCAGAGCCCCCCAGGCAGCATCCAGAGCCAAAATTTGCCAGCAGGGCAGCCAGAGCAGTGTTCTCCAAGCATTGCTTCCCCACATTGGCTCCTTGCAGCCTCCAAAGCAGATTCTCAGGCTCTTTTTTTCCCAGCAGTTGGAAGTTTGGTGAGATTTGCCACCATGTGCTACTGCCCATGTCAGAGAAGCAGCTCAGCTTTGGTCATCTTGCCCAGACTTTCTCTGCAGGCGAGGTTTAGCACTACTAAACCTCCATACAAAGTCAGGTCAGGTTATTAATGAGGGTTGTACCCGTTTCATTCTGTGGCTGTAGAAAGGGCTACACCCGCACTCCTCTGGTCTCCTCAGAAGGAAACAAAACTTGTGGATGCCTCCTTTTCCTCCTCCTTTGCCTTCCCTTCCCAGCCCCACAGAGGAACTGAACCACAGGCAGCTTTCAGTACCTACTAACATGTCAGCAGGGATGGTGTCCTCAGACTCAAGGGATGTGCAATTTGAGAGCAAGACCTGAGGACAGACGAGTTGCTTCATCAGCCAGCCCTGCCCAGGCCGACAGACACACCACACACAACATGCCACCCCTCAAGACACTGGGATTTACACTTGGCTTCCCCGCAGGAGCTGGGAATTTGGCTTGTGGTGCCCCTATGGCACACTGCAGCACTCTGAAAGTCCATTCAGCCGTCCTTGCTGTCTCCCAAATCATTAATTCCACACATCACAGATTTGCTTTCCATGCATATTATTTTGAGCACCGCCCTAACAACATCCTGAGACTGGGAGATGCAACTGTGTCCTGAGCTCACCTCTGCATGAGGGAGGGGAAAAGATCACAGCAGATTAAGTCAGTTCCTTGGCTTTTGACTTGGTTGGTTTAATGCTCATCAGATTATGCAGATGGCTTTCCCACCCTTGCTCTCTCCTTGGCTATTATAAGAGCAGGTGTTTCCTCAGTAAGGAGCCTGTGGGTTCCTAACCAGCACGTAGGAATCAGGCAGGAGTGACTGGAAATTTCAAGGGTCTTCACTTCTGATGCCTACTCAGTGCTCCCCACAAATCACACTGCTGTACGATCTCTGATGAGATGCCTTCAAAGCCGGGGTACCCAAAAGTCACGTTAATAAAAGCACTGGAGACTTATAAACACTGTTAGGCACCTCAGATAAAGTGATGGATTTTCTGATAATATGAGGCCAGAGTATTTCTCTCCCCCAAGTCACTAGTGCCACAGGAAGCACCTTCTGATAAAGTCTGGGCAGGAATTTAGCTGCTTGTCACACACAAATCAGATGGGGCCCAACTGATTTCTAAAGGCTGCAGTTTCAAGTGAAGGGAGTGATGTTTAACACTAAACCAAGTTCATTTTCATAGCTTTGAATTTGGTTTTGAGAAAAGTTTTAAGAGAGCAATGTCATAAAGAATTAGGCATGGTTGACCTTTCTTTGCATTGAAGAGGACAGAATGACCTCTGGACATCTCTTCCTGCCCTGCTCTTTGTGGTCCCCTGAAAACACGGAGCCAAATTTCAACTCAGACTATGTTGGTTTTGTGCAAGCTCCTGAGTTACAGAGTTTTGTTTAAAAGGCTACAGGAGGAAGGAAAAGTGAGTGGTTACAGAGCTTACTCTGTGTTGCATTCCTGACTGAAAGAGCTCAGCCAGCTTTGAGACCTGTCTGCAGTAAGGTCTGGACTCAGATAAGCTGATCTGCACTTGCAAAAAATCAGCCAGGAGGTACTTCAGCAAATTAACTGGGTGGCCTATCAGGAAAAAGTTAACAAATGCTTAGCTGCAATAAATAAGAACTATGAACAGGTTCCAGAGTACTTGGAGCAGCTGGTGGCTTGCACATCCAAATCAACAGGATGAGAATGGGTAGGTGCATAACAGGAAAATGCTGGTGGTTGTGCCACTCACAAGATACACAGAATTACACCTTTATGGCAATGGAAAAAAAATTGCTGGGCTTTTACATAAGCGAGATTTGGCATAGCAAGTGAAGTGTTTGGGATAACCACATGTCTGGGCAGACTCTGCTCGTGCCATCTTTTCCCCAGAGGGGAAAGGTGGAGATGCAATGGAATTACCTTGTGTGACCCACAGGGCTGAACCCACAACACCCGATGGGGGACAGAGCCAGGGAGAAACCAGACAGCCAAAATTTACAGGGAAAAGATCCTGCTTAGAGCAGATTTTCTCTCTTACCCAGTTCACTGCACACTTGGCAAGTCCTAGCACTTGTAGGGGTGGCCGCAGCCCCCCAAAGGCCCTGTGCAGCAGCAGCCCTGCAGCCTGGGACAACAGGCAAAAAGGAAGCACTGGGAAGGCGCTGGCACATGGCCACATACCATCCATGCTCTCAGCATGCCAGGAGCAGGACAGGGGGGCAGGAGAGCTCGGGGAGGCAGGGACGTGGCTGCGGGCACCCTGGAACTACAGCGCAAACCACAACACAGCCAGCAGCCCTGTCCTCTGGGATTCAGGAACCACTTCAAGGCTGACCCTGCAAAGCGCTCAGCAGCTTTCCCCTCCCACTAAGCTGCAAGGTCTCTGTGGCTCAGCACCTCACCGCAGAAGGTTTTGCAGACTTATCACCTGCAAGATACAACTAATTGGTCAATCAAGATAAACCTCTTTCTAAGGAAGATTTAAGCACAGGCAGGAACAAACTCAGGCTCTGCACACTTTGTGGTTTCTCTACCTGAGTCAATTCCTTTCCCAGCCTGTTAGAGAGAGGTAAAATGACGAGGGAGGTTCAGTGCTGCGTCTCTGGGGCTGGAGACTCTTGTCAGACTGATCAGACGTGTGGGTGCTGCCACTGCCTCAGTTACAGCAGCTGGGAGAGCTGAGGGAGTCAGCGCCACCCAGTCCTGGAGAAACATCCTCTCCCTGCAGCAGAACGGGATCCCAGCAAGAGAAATCCCCTGCACAAGGGCAAGGGTGTAGGAGCATGGAGATCCTGCCCTCTGCCATCACACTTGCTAAAACAGCACAGAAAGAAATGGCAACCTAATCAAGAAGAGATATCTCTATGTTTACATGAAAGCTGGCCAAGGAGTGTAAAAATTTTTGGCGACCCCAAATTCAAGGCTGCCTGATGGACACAGCAAAAGAGTCCACAGACTCAATCACGACTTCTGCAGGCTGGTCCATTCTGCAAATTCAGAGCTGGCACAAATCCTGTCTGCTGGACATCTTCTTTATTATTCCCTCTCTCTGTTTCTGGAATTACCATCACTTTAAGCTTCACAGAGGGACAGAATCTACTCTACCACTTCCACTCACCTCTGGTTTTGCATTCAAATCCATACCTCAAGAATAACCAGAACTACAAATCCATTTTCTCACCTGGGTTTGAACCACAGTCACCCCTTCTAAGCATCCTTCACGTCAGCATCCCCAGCTGCTCTGAAAGTGGGAGACAAACTGAAGTTCCTTCAGCCTGAACTTGCCTGTAACAGATCTCAGTGGCAGGAAATCTCTGAATTCCTGCTTGCCCAGCATCAGAAAATGGAGCTGCCACGGCACATGGAGCAAAAGACAAAAATCTCACTTGCTAAGAGCTGTTAAGAAGAAACCACCCAGCTCAAAGTGCATGAGCAACAGGTCCCTCCTGGACACACCACCCCAGTGACAAGCAGCAGGCTGAGGCTGTTAATTATTTCAGAACTGGATGATAATGCTGAATAGTCTTAACCTGATACTCAATGGCTTCAGCAGAAGTCAGCCTGGGGCTGCTTCTCCTTGTATTCCTTCAGGAAACAAAACTGGTGGATAGAAACAGATATGAACACTACTGAGCAGATAAACTGCGAGAGGAAACAGGCAGCTAACCTACACCCTCTGGGAGAAAGCAAAACATGGAGCAAGTCAGGAAAAGAAAGGAGGGATGAATAGAGTGAGGAGACAAGTGAGAGCTCCCTGTTTCATGCAGTTTGAAAATGTGACTGATCACAGGCTGCTGTTAAACGCTGGATCACACCCAGAGTACTTTACTGAACTACGGCCTACAGCATCATAACTCATCTCCTTCAAGGCTCTGCCTCCTGATTTCCTGTATTTCCCCTATTCCTTCACAGCCTCCCTTCCCCAAAGCACAACTTCTCCAACACTGACGCTCCTGACCATTCATCCTGTGATTCCAGCAAATGGTTTTGCCGATTTCAGGTCAACACACTGTATTTCAGGTCAGTTATTAAAAACCAACCAAACTAACTGAAATAAGAACAAAACCCCCGCCACGCTCTGGCCCTGTACCAAGTTTCAGCCGATGCATGCACAGCAGCAGCATTTAGGTACATCCAGTAAAGCAGAATGTGGCAACACCCACGCAGGGTCCAGAACTCCTAATGGGATTATTGTACATCTACACCCTCGTTTTCTGCTTTTGAAAGGATGTGATCTGCACAGTTAAACATTTGAGTCCTGAGAAAGTCAGCCCTTCCTCTTTTGAATCAGCCTATGGTGCTCTGTGTACTTTTACAGCGTAAGGGAAAGCCTCAAACTCACTCCGTTTGATTCAGCATACAGCGAATAAATGACACGCAGCCTTTCCACAACAGGTTTTGTCGTGATTGTTTCTTTTTCTGCACTTTGATTTCCAAAAAGAGAGATTATTGGACAGAAAGCTTTTTGAAGAAAAGCCTGAAAAAAAAGGAGAAGAAAAAGCCACAAGAGCTCAACTACTTCCCTGCTGGGCAGAGCATCTCCGAGCGTCTGCTGTACCTGTACAGAATTATAAAAACTCCCACTACAAGCCAGCCTGCTGACAGTCCTGATACCCCAGGCTGCAGGCTGGTTATCCCCCTCTTGGAAAATGGGGAGATCACTATTTCCACTGCCATCTGCAATTAAAGTCATTAGCCTTTTCCCACGCCTGTATAGATTAACTCCTTCTCAGCGTTCTGGTTGCACCAAATTTTAAACAAAGCGGGGAAAAAAGAAGCAAGAGCACAAAGGAACCTGTATTTCCAGGATGTTCAAATACCATCACTGGGGTTTCTGGAAACAACTTCTGGCCTAAGTGTAAGACTCCTTGTCATTGGAAGAAAGTGCAAAGCTAAATCTGCCATCTGCTTTATCCCTTTGCCCACAATGCAGCACTCTCTAAAAACATTTCTAAAAGATAAACCACAACACCCAAAAGGACCTTAGTGACACCTGTTAGGGAGGGGGGATTAGACACAGTTAAATTCCACCTCCAGTTGAGTTTAAGAGGCTACAGAAACAGGGAGATCACCTCCTCTTTATGAAACTCAGTACAGAAAGAACTCTGAGCAAAGTATAAAATACAGAGGCCTTGCAAATAGCACTTAATTCCTCTGTATTACCTATTTAAAGGGCTGTTTCCTGCTCTGTGGAGCTAAGAACCTACACTGCAATTTTCCCTTACACCACCAGTTCTGCAAGGCCATATATCAGCATTATTAATATGATTTACAAGTGCTACAGATGTTCTCCTTAGGGGCAGCTCCATGCAAACATCGACAGACTTCTAATAAACAGACCCAGATCCATCTGTTAACTTGTTTGAAGCCTTTCACTGTACAGAGCAGAACCAAAGTGATTCATTAGAGAAAATATCTTCATCAACAACCTCCCCTGCACACTTCTTGTGCATTTTCTCCTACTTAACTTTTAAATTTGTTTTCATGTATTTAAATGATTAAAGTTACTATTTTGAAAAAGAACAGATTCATTTCAGGACGAAAAGCATTACAAGTGTAGTAAAAATGGATGAGCTGCCACTGGTTTAAATCACGCTCTGGGTTTCCAACTACAGCACTGCACCTTTCCCATGCGAAGTCCACCTAAAATCAATACACGACAATCAAGTGAGTTTAAGGGGATGAAGGATGAAATTAAAGGGATTGAATTACCATGACATAAATACACTGCTCGTTAGCTGAGTTAGACTTGGTAACGGGGCAGGGTAAGAGCCCCCACACACCGAGGGAATGATGGCAGCTCTGCAGGCAGAGCAGCCACTTGTTACACCACTCACCCTCCCATTTAAGACCACCACTCATCCCCTGTGCACACTCCCACCAGCTTGGCTTTATCTGTTCCCAAAGCAACTGAAGTGCCCCGTGTTTGAACAGGCACATTGTCCCGGAATAACTCAGTGTGTTAACTTAAAGCAAACACAGCCACACAAGTACAAAAGGCTCAATGGGGGCTACTACTTCCGATGAAAAGTGATTTTGCTAAGGTTGGGTAGATCCATAAACTCGCTCAGCTAGGCAAGGAAGTTCCAGGTCAGCTGAGGTGTGAACAAACTGTGGTAGTTAAGCTGCTGCCGCTCCCTTAGAGAGCATCAAAGCAGTTTCTGAGTTAGTGCGTTTGAATTTAATCCCCAAACGGCCTGCGAGAAAGGGAAAAGTGTGGATCCTAAAGTCTATTACCCCTCCCTATGCAGGGAGCAGAGGCAGGAAAAAGGGGGAAGGTGCTCCCCACTGCCTCAGAGCCCCAGGGAAGGGTGCTGAGGGCGGATGGAGAGGAGGACAGGCTCCTGCCAGGAGGAGCACAGCCTCCCCAGCACCGCTCCTGCTGAGAGCGCCCACGGCTTACAGCACACAGGGCCTAAGCTGCTCCGAGCTCCTGCACAGGGATGAAGCTCAAGTCCATGGAAACATGACCATGACAGTGCGGACACAAGGATCCCAATGGATTCCCATGTGGCTTGTTCCCGCCCAGGAAAGGAATACGCTTCCAGCACACTGGCTGATCCATAATACTCCCACACTCAGGCAAGCGCTTACGCCAGGGGAAACTCAGAGGAACATTCCCTCTCTCTTCACTGAAGAGCTGCATTTCAACATTATTTCACAGACCCTGAGCAGGACTGTTGTAGCAGCAACAGAAAAGCTGCAAAAAGCAGTGCTTTCCAGGAAGGAACGGCAAAAAGCAATGCTTTCCAGGAAGGAACGGCATTCTCCACTAAACTCAGACACAATTCTTACACACACTTGCTCTGTTTATCACTTTCACTACAGCTCACAGCACAACACTGCTCCTAAACCAGCCTTGGTAAGCAAAAAGGCAGCTACATGCTACAGCTCCTCCCAGCAAAAAAGCTCTGGACTGCAAACTCTGCACTTGCTTATAGCCAAACCAATGGACCAGGGCAGTTTTAGAAAACAGATTTATCTCAGCATGGCCATATCGATGGGTTTTGAGAAAGGGAGACCTCCAACCAGGCATCCTCTGTGATGTTACACAAGGATGAGCTGAGCAGCTGAAAAGAAAAGTCCCAGAAGGAGAAATGTGCATTTTCTTGGGTACAACTAGGGTTACAACAGCAGAGTGAGTTACAATGAAGAACATCTCAGCTTGTACATCTGTGCCAGTGTGTGCTCTGCAGGGATGTCAGAGCACCTGTCAGGAACGCTCTCCAAGTGTAAACTTCAAGAGTGGAACAGCAATCCTTTCCTGTCCCTGCTTCTCTCTTTATAAAGGAAAGGCAGGAGCAAACAGGATCATTCCCAAAGCAGACCCGTGTCAATCACATCCGAGTCTAAATCTCAAAGTTTGACAGTAAATGGGATCAGTGCAGACAGAGAAATCTGTTCCAGATTGGTCCCTCAAGCACAGAAATGCCACCTCAAATTGTCTTTGCTACACCTGTTGCAATGAGGGTGGAGAGGAGAAAGCCCTGCTCCCAGGAAGGAAGCAAAAAACTCCACTGACCAGGTTATCCATGCTGCTGAAACACTTCCAAATATGACAACATCTGCTGAAAAGAGACCAAGGCCTGGAAAAGTGCATAAGGAACCCAAAAAACAGGTGAGTAGTTTCTTCAGTCAGTCTCTTATCAAGAAGAAGGGAAAAGGACCACTAGAAAACAGCATGTTACGGAGAATTTCTGCACTGCTCTCCAGAAGAATTTACATCCTTCCAACACTGGCTTTAGCAACAAGTGGGTTAAAGAGTTCCTGTGCCACAGGAAGTTTTTCACCTCCAACAAGCACTAATGATTGACAAAACAACCCCGATGTCGCAGTAAGATCCCGTGGAATGAAAGGCTGGAGAGGCACAGATCCTTCCAAAATGTCCTGACAGCTCAGTGAGCAGCACAGCACACAATGGCTCCCTCCCAGCTCCCAGAACTCCACTGCTTACAGCGCCCTTCTGGGCTGTTACTAAAGAATCATGTGGCAAATTGAAATAAAACAAAACAAAACCCAAGAAAACCAACACCACGTACAACAAAACAAAACATATGGCTCATGGTAATGATTGGGAAACCCTCTGAGGATTAATGAATTTTGCAAATTAGCGAAGAAGGAGCAACCAGGATTAAAGAGAAACAATCAACAACACTGAGATGCAAAACACTCTTTGTTCATTTATTTAGCAAAGTGTAGTTCTGCCTGTGCTGAAAGCACCTGATAGCTTACCAAAGTAGACAGAGTAATATATTTTGTAAAAGTAATTAAGCCTTTGAAATATGAGACCTCAGTACATCACTCAGCTGCTGCCGAGGAGAGGGATTTGACTCCAGAGTTGTTTGTGCTGTCAACAAGAGCGATCAGGCTCCCAGATTACTCCCCGGAGGAGGAGTGAGATTCTAGGAGTGCAGCAGGGCTTGGCTGGAAACCCACACCCCACTGCACAAGTGCCTCCCCTCGAAGGGAAATGGTAAATATTAAACAGCATCATTCAGAACACGCACCCAGATGTGCCTGGGAAAGCTCTGGGAAGCTCCAGGCCAGTGCTGCCTTCAGCCTCCCAGGGAGAGACCCTCAGGCCAGGCAGGCTGGACCCCCAGCCCGCCAGCGAGGTTTGGGGATACCAAACACCCCCATTCCACTCGCTCCATCTCAGGGGATGAGTTTTAAACACGCAGTTCTTCACTCAGCAAAGAGGCCTTTTGCAGGATTTTTAAGAATTGGGATTTAAGTCGTCGTACACAGCAGTGCGAAGACACAAGCAGCCACCAAGCCCACAGAAACACTTGCATTTGCAGACACTGACTAATAACAAAATCAGCCTTCTTTAAAGGCAGATAGTGCAAGGGCAAGGCTGCCCGGCACGCTTACTGAGCTGGAACTCAGACTTCAACATGCTTTTCCTCTAAACACTTCTTAAATGACAAGAACTGAAGTTTTTGTCAGCACTTTGGTGCCTAAATGACACCAGTTTTATTTCCAGAAGCCTGGTTTTTATTTGAAGATAACAGAACACTCCAGAGTCAGCTTTGAAAACAACCCTCAGACACTTGACATTGCACGTGCATTCTTTCTTAATTTAAACTCTGCCTGCACAGGTCACTACAACTAAAAAGCCTTTCACTGCAATAGCTACTGTCTCAGCACTGAAGAGACAATATTGCAATCAAGCTCATGCTGAACATTGTATAAGACTGTTACCCCCTGCCCAACCCTTTTATTAAACAGTGCCTCAAAACACTAAATAAGCACGAGTGAGTATTTTTATCCACTGCAGACTGGAGAGAAAGAAATACACAATCTTAGCATTTCTTCTTTCCAAAAAGGAAGGCTTTGAGGTCTGGAGTTACTCTGTTTCAAGCAGGAGCCTCCCAGGCTATTATTAAAAACTCCCCAAACTTCTGTGCTACAAAAATGAGACACCCAGCAGTCTGCCAGGGCAGTGATCTGCAGATCAGGAGGCAGGACCTGCATTCACAGAACACTCAAGCAGTTAGGGAGTTGTAAGCAATACAGATCATGGCTTTTTCTGCTTGTAAAGCAACCAAACTGCTTTAGGGACTTCTTGTTTGTTTTGATCGATGCATATTTAATCTGCACTTGTCACCCAGATCCTGCAGCACATATGGTAGTCACCAAGTCTACTCTAATACCTTGGCTTAGCACTGTGTGAATTAAAGACAACAGTTTCAGCTTTAAAACTGAACTTCCAGTTTCATATAGACACACACCCCCCACAGCACACTCACACTGTACACGTTAAAAATATTAACAAGCATATTAAAAACGTGCTTCTCTGTTCCCAGCAAGGAACAGCAGGTGTGCTTTGCTAATTATGTCAGCTCCTAACCTATTATTTACCAGTGTCAGGGAACTGAAGATGTAAAAAAACCCAACCAAACAAACAAAATAACCCCCCAAAAACAACAAAAAAACCAACAAACCAAAACCTACACACAAAAGTTTGAAATATTAGTGAAGCCATCACATTTGCTCACCCAAACAAGTTTATTTAGTAACTTCTGTCTCCTGAAGAAATCAACCGAAAGGAACATCCACACTCTGGGACTGTCACAGAACATTTATCCCGAACCTGACAGAATGCATTCTCCACGTTGTCAAAAGTCAATTGTGGAGGAAAACACGTTCTGAATTAACACCCTGCGAGACCCAACCACGTCAAGACACACACAGACCCGCGACCTGAACACTGCAGCTTTGTTTGAAAGTGAAACCAAGCAGGCTACAAATAATGCTCTATGCCCAGCGCCCAGGGAGGTGCCAAACCCGAACAAAAAGTATAAACGGAGGAGAAGGACGGCTGAGTTTTGAAGTTTTACATTTTATTATCGGTAGCATTATTTATAGCGTGACACCCCTATATATAAATCTGCGTTTCTTTTTACACCTAGAAAGCATATCAAGTTTAGGCAGCGAAC
>WBMY01015925.1:500245-526874 GCA_013397315.1 Donacobius atricapilla
TCCTCTCCCGGCTGCTGCTCGCCTCCCGCACCGCCCGGGGCTCTCCCTCACCGCCGTTGCCCGCGCGGTGCCGCCGCCGCCTCCCCTCAGGCAGAGCGCGGAGCCCGCCCGCTCCCCTTCCCCTTCCTCCCCTTCCCCTCCGCGCTCCCCCGCCGCTCCCCCGGCCGCAGCCGCGTGGGGACCCCTCACCTCACCCCCTCCCCAATCCCGGCCTCTCCTCGGGGGGCTCCCCGCGCGTTCCCGAGCGAGGGAAGGACCCTGCGGGGCCCGGGTGTTACCGGTGCCGCCTGCGTGGCGGAGCGGGATGCGCTGGGAGCCCCCCCCGCGCCTCGCCCCGGGCGAGGAGAGATGCTGCGGTGCTTTGGCAGCGCGCTGCGTGCTCGCCCGAGTTCCCCCATGAGTTCCGGATGAAAAAGGAATGGGGCTGTGCGTTGGGAAAGTTTAATTTCTTATCGTGGCCCCCGGCTGGCCCGGGGAGTGGCGCTGAGTGGAGATAGGTAGTCATGATGCGATCCTGTGCCATGTGCTCTGGGATGACCCTGCTGGAGCAGGCTGCTCCCTTCCAGCCTGGCCCTTTCGGGGATTCGGGGATCTCCCCGCACCAAGCGCAGCCGGCAGGCAGCTGCGAGCGCCCTGCTCGCACCGTCTCGGCAAGGAGATGCTTGGGATGCCAGTGGATCCCGAGAGCAAACGCCCTCGTTCCCCCGAATGTGCTGCCACCAGCAAAAGGAGCCGCGATGTTGCAAATGCACTTAGAAGGCAAATCCTGGCCGTGCAAGCTGGGGGTTATTCTGTTCCTGAGCTGAAACGTGGCTGAGCTGCAGTGGAGATTTGTTCTCTCTGCAGCATCAGCCCCGATTACGGAATCCTGGCACTGCACTCCATCAGGTCTTGTTACAGAAAGCGAGTCTGGAGAGGCTGATCCGAGGCTGCTGCCAGTCTGGGGGAAGTCTGGGGTGGAGAAGGGGATGGTTTGGTGCTCAGACCTTTCAGCAGGGAAATATGACACCAAAATATTGGCATTCTGAGGTGAAAGGAATCTAGTCAGGTCTTAAACTTTGCAAGTGCCAGTTATTTTTTGTGTTCCTTTTCATCTTGTGTTCTCTACTTAATTAAATTGAAATAGAAAGGCCTTGGACTGTTCCTTCCGTCTTCCATACAAACTACTGTATTTATCCTGTACTAAGTACTTGTTATGAGTGTTTTGGGGTCTGTGATATGAAAACCCTGCCACACCTCAAAGCTCTTGTGCTGTGCCTCTGTTTGGAAAAAGCTTTCCAAGGAGTGATCAAAGGCTGTGGCTTGAGTTCTTGGTCTTGCACATAAGTGGGTCTGAAGGCCTAAAATACGGCTGTGCTGCTCAACAGATAATAAATTGGGGTTTTCATACTGGTTTCTGGCAATCTGCATATTGACCAGTCTCACTCTTGTGCATGCTGCGAATCTTTTTGACAGCTAATGAGAATATTTTGCTTTTCTTCCAGGTTTTCCTTTGAGTGTGGTTCTCCTCTCGGTGGCAAGAGCTGCCTTTTGAAGCAGCACATTCATTTCTCCCCTTCAAGCACCCATAAGTCTCATTTGCCAGCTCCAGAACCATGGCAACAGAAGAAAAGAAGCCAGATGCAGAATCCACCAAAACACAATCTACTCCTTCCTCCTCGACCAATCAGAGCAAGGTGTGTGTGGGGCCCCAAAAAAATATCCCTGTAAAACCACCTGGAACTACCTGAACACCCAGCAGCCAGACCAGAATCAGGGATTTGAATTCTGTAAATTAAGATCTTCTCCACGTGGCTGCTTCTGCTGTTGTTTCGTGCTGAGGATTTTATAGGAAAAGTGGATGGAGTGCAGCTCTGCTGTAGTGCTAAGTGTTCTGTTTTTTGGTTTTGGGGAAGTTCTCACTGGTGAAATACTTGTCATTCTCATCATGACAAAGGCTGTTTGTTTGTATTCTTGGAATGCCTGGAGTTGGCCGGAGAATTGGTGACTCTCTGGTTGTGGAGTGGGGAAAGTTATTCAGGTTCTTTGAAGCCTCGAGATGCTCAAAGGAGGTGTTACTGTCTAACCATCAAGCCTTTTCAAAGGGTAAAACTGGGATTTTAGGGGCATGGAGGAATTGGCCTGTGGTTTAATTCATGATCAGGGTGAAAATGCAAACACTGGAAAGCGCTGCACAGATCAGTATCAGGAGTGTTCCTTGGAAGTGCCAGGCCCTTTGTGGTTGGGCTGTTGGGTTTTTCTCACCTGCTGGTTACTGGCTTGGATGGAATTCACCTCAAGGGGGGGACTTGGTGTTGTGCTTTGAACAGTGAGGCCCCAGACTGAAAGTTTGGTTTGTTTGCTTGTTCTTTGAATTTGGAAGGGAATGGGAATGTAAAAGTGAGGTAAATGCTGGAGTCTCTGTTATGGTGAACATCCACGTGGTCCATTCCTCTGTACTGACCAGATCTGGCCACTGAGGTACTAAATTTGGAATTTAACCCATTCGTACGTATTTTTGTTACAGCCTGCCCCAGTAAAGCCAAACTATGCTCTCAAGTTCACGTTAGCAGGCCACACAAAGGCAGTGTCATCAGTCAAGTTTAGTCCGAATGGAGAGTGGCTTGCCAGCTCCTGTAAGTATTGCTTGCTTTTATCTCATTTCAGGCACAAGGGTGGGCCTTGAAGAGGGACCTGTCTGCAGTCTCCATCAGGGAGAGGAGAGATGTAATGTCATGGTTTTTCATAAAAGAGTGATACCAAAGTTGTCACTCTTCGATGTAGGCTTGATATTTCTGAGCCTGAATTTCAGCTTGCTGACCATTGCCAGCTCCTTTCCCAGGGGAAAGCTGTCAACAGTTTCAAGACATCTCTCTCCGTTTCTCAGCACAGGTTCAGCAAACAGTGTTCCCTTTGCCAGAACAACTGTCCCCAGGGGTTGTTTCCTATTCCTGAACCAATGCAGAGCAGTGTCAGTGCCATGGAGCAATAATAGACCTTTTTACACAGCATGTTCTAAAATAAACTGTTGGGATTGTAAATAAAGCCTTCTTTCCCTTCTGACAACTCTATGGAGTCAATGTATTTTGTGTCCTACTGTGACACTTCGAGATAATTTGATTTAAGTTCTGTTTGAGCGCTGGGTCTTTGCATTTCCAGGAGAGCCCTCACCTGTTCAGCTTTCCTTACTGCCCAAATGGGTAAGAACCAACGCAGGATTCTTTCCTGTGCAGGGGAAACCCTCGTGCTTTTCTGTATCACTAGAACCGTTTAAATTGAACTTTGTGCACGGTATCTGCAGGCAAAACTTTGCTGTGGGAAGTAAGGAAGGTGCTGCTGGGCTGCAGAGTTGGATGCACATGCTCTGTCCTGTGTGCCTGTGCTGCTTGGCAGCAGTCAGAGGCTTTGGTTGCCCCAGTGAAGTGCAGAAGGTCGTTGTAAATTGTATTTCACTGCTTGCTCTCTTAGGTGGCAGAGCAAGTCCCCTTTCTGTCAGCTTTGGTGTTTCATAAGGGTTTTTTTGATGTTCAGCTTTGCCTTGAGAATGTGCTTCTGTGTCTGTCAGTGATCCAGAGAGGATCCATGTGTAAGGAAAGGGCAGTTGGAAATGCTGAATATGACAATGAGAGTCACTGGAACATCTTCCAGACATGGGAATGGCTTGGGGCTTTGACTTAACTGCAAACAGCCTCAAAAAAAACCAGTGCACTGTGCCATATAAATCATTCTTACAGTGTCCCCATCAGAGTCCCCCTCTACCCTGAACATGTCTTCCAAACTCTGTATCTGGCAAATAGCAACTTTCTTCTCTGGTTTGTTTTGCAAGTTACCATGGGTAATATGTTTGAGTTTCTGCAGGCATCCATTCAGTCCAGCTTGTGGTGTAATTATTGTTCTTTTTGGGGCAAAAGCCTTTCAAGCATTCCCGTTGACCAGCACTACTTTTACTGTTGGCAATCTAAAACAAAAGTAGAAGCCCAAGTTGTCAGGAGAGAAGCTAAAGCTGCTGGAGTCTCTCTGCATTCCAGGCAGCTTATGTAACCTCAGCTGCTGCAGAGTGCTCTGTAGGAAGCTGTTTCTCCCCAGTTCGGTCTCACCTTCTTCCCTGAGCTCTGCCTGGGGAGGGAGAGCCACCCCGAGACAGAGTTAACTTGTTTCCTTTCACCTGGAAGGGACGGCTCTGGGAGTGCTGTTAATTAACCTCTGAACTGGCACGTTCTTTTCCAGCTGCTGACAAACTCATTAAAATCTGGGGAGCGTACGATGGCAAGTTTGAAAAAACAATATCTGGTCATAAGCTGGTAAGTGTGAGGTGATTACTGTGGGAGTTTACCTGGGAAGAATTTTGCTTTCTTTTCCTCATTCAGAAGTTTCCATTCTTGGTTAGTTCTACCTGTGTAGGTTTGTTCTTCAGTCTTATTTTGTAGTTTCTTGTTTATACAGTCTTGGAATTGCTGGAGTAATATTGGGGCAGGCTGCTCATGGAACACCTGCATTCCCAGTGCCCAGCCAGCTTGTGTCCCTGGATTTCAGGAGAACCCACCTCAGACACAGGGCAGAGCATTCCTGGGTGAAAATCCCTGTGAATTCTAACGTTGTGTCTTGTTCCATCTTTCCTTTGTATAAGGAACAAAACACTTGCCTTTTAAGGAGATTGAATTTTTCTTGTGGGTTTGCCTACATAAACACAACACTTACTCATTCTGCAAAGTTCTAAAGAAAACACAAAACTCCCAAGCCCTTTGGTTTTCCTTTTTTTAGAGTTTTTTATGTGCTGAAGTTTCATGAGCAAAAATGAAGATTTATCAAAAGAAAAACCACTGGAATCTTCTCCAGCCTTTGGGGACTTGGGCTATAAAGAGCAGCCATTTGTCATGAGGAAAAGCCACTAAGATTAATTTATGACTATTCTATTTAAGAATTCCACCAAAGGTTTTGGTGGCCACAGTAAGAGCTGTGTTAACGAGCTACTGATGTTCTCAGAGTACGTGGCTCAGCTTAAAATTAAAATTAACTTGTGCCGAAGGAGCTCCTAACCCAGCAAAATCACTGAACTCCTGACTCTCAGTGTTGGATTTTCATTTAAGCTTCAGCAGGGAATGTGATCTGCAGTCTGTGTTTTCCACTTTCCTGTGTGGCTGAACAAACAGAGTTGAGAAGAGAACTGTTTTCCTTTGTTTTAGGGGATCTCTGATGTTGCTTGGTCATCAGATTCCAACCTCCTTGTCTCCGCCTCCGATGACAAAACTCTCAAAATATGGGATGTAAGCTCGGTAAGGGCAGGAATTATTATTTGGTTACCTTCATTTTTCTGCAACATTGGCTTCTTCCCTTGTGTTCCTGCTTGTAACAAGCTGGTGAATGGGCTGTGAGGATGAATGAATTGTGCTGTCTGCTCTTGGGAAGAGTGGGGTGCTTGTGGATGCCACAAGGAGCCTGAGAGAGCCCTAAAGCCCGATGATGGAGATAGAACTGCAGCAAAAAACCTCTCAGATCAAACCCTTTTGTAGCTTCTTGTCACAGCTACACTTATTCTGCTTTTTTCCCCCTATTCTCTCATGACAGAGAAAACTGTGTAATTTGGTTGATTTTTGATTAGGAATATTAAATTATTTGGATCCTCCTGAGCTGCCTGGAGTTTGCAGCTTGTCTGCAATCATTTTGATTGTTTTATATTGTTTTTTCCTTTGCTATTTTGTTGCAGCTTGGCCCTCTGCCCATCTAAATCTGGGGTTAGAGATGGTTTCTTTCCGTGCTGCAAAGTGATTAACCTTAATGTGGGCTCTCTGGATGCTTTTATGGTGCTGGGTGGTGCTGTGTATTTAACTCTGCTGAATTTTATTTCAGGGTAAGTGCTTAAAGACATTGAAAGGGCACAGTAACTACGTTTTCTGCTGCAATTTCAACCCTCAGTCAAACCTCATCGTTTCTGGCTCAGTGAGTGGTTTTTAATTTTTTTTTCCTTGGTGGGAAGCAAGTACTGCACACTCTGTCACTTGTCACTAAAGGACAGACAGGTTCTTTAGGGATCCTTGGCGGAATGATGATGGCATTAAATCACAGTTACAATTACAGCTTTATTTTCTTAACAGATTATTATGATTAGTATAGCACACTAATTTATGATTAGAATGGCACAGGATTTCTGCAGGCAGGATTGATGTAGTACAATTTATAAGTAGTGATTACAGAATTCATAGCACAACTTACGGTTTCTAATCACCTGGATTCTGACTTACCTAAAGCATGACTTCTAATCACCTCTCCCTCTGCAGCTTGGGTCAGATCATGGCTTGAAAGCAGTATTAAATGAAAGAATATGAATCACACAGCCCATTTCAATTGTGTTTTCCCTCACAAACACAGCTTGTAGTCAGGTGAGCTGTGCATTGCCCGGTCGTTGTTCGACACAGACACACACACTCATTTTGGTGAGCAGGCATGAACTGTTCATTATCACATCTGACTATTTTATAGTATTTCTGCAAAGGCCAGGGATTGGGAGAGAAGGTTGACCCCTCTCCCTATCCCACTGGTCAAGACAACTGTCCATCAGCTGTGCATAGCTCTAAAACAAGAATGTAAACTTTCCTTGATTTAAGGAAAACATTGCTTCTATTTATAACACCCGTGTGTGAGAAACAACCTAAGAACTGTGAGACACAAGCAGAAGGCTGAAAAATCAAGGCAACATTGCCCCTGCTGTGTTTGCCTGGGGAAAAGCCCCTAACCCATCCTGCGTGTCCTACATGGAGACAAGCAGTTCAGGGAGGTGTTCCCAGCCTGTTGGTTGTGTGCTGGCCTTTCTGACCCAGCTGGGGTGAGATTTCAGGCTGTGGCTGAATGCCTCAATCAGGTGCTGGACTAACCCCTCCTCGTGCTCCTCTTCTCTCTCCAGTTTGATGAAAGCGTGAGGATATGGGATGTGAAAACAGGGAAGTGCCTCAAGACGTTGCCTGCTCACTCTGACCCAGTTTCAGCTGTAAGTCTCTCCTGATGGGTGAACACAAAAATGCTTGTTCTGTTAGCAGAGCTCCTCTCCTGTCCCTGCCCTGGGCTGTCTGTGCTCTGTCACCGAGCCCTTACACAGCTCGGTCCAGGCTGCGCTGGAGTTGTTGCCAGTGGCTGTTGCTCACTGGGAATGAAATGAATGGTGTTTTCTCTAAGATCAGTGTGGATTTTGGTCCTGGCTGTAAATGTGGATGCTGCAGAGGTGTGCCAGGCATGCCTGAGTGTCATTCTGAAACACAGATTTGTACAACCTGTATTTCTCTTGTTTTTGTGTTGTTCCAAGCCCTACTGAAATCCAGAGCAGGGTTGTTCCACAGAACACTCCTGTTTTAAATCTCATTTCATAGGAGAAATGAGCTTGGAGTACAGCAATATCCACTGGAATTAAAGAAAACCAGAGGGTGTTCAACTTTTAATGTCTTTGAGATGAAGAACACTGGAAAAAATCTGCCCCTCAGACATGTTGAGCTGTGGCTGTTTTAACATGGTTGTTCTGCCATAGGTAAAAGATATTTCACACTCACAAATGTCTCTTAATAGTAATAATTCTAAAGGATTATTCTTTAGCTGTAAATAGCACAAAATTAATGTTAAAACATATGAGTGGCTACATAAGAGGTTCTATTCCATGGCTTTGAAAATAATCAGGTTCTATCCACATGTTTTATTCTGCTGATGTGTTCCGTCTCAGAAATGGAAAATAAGGACTTGCAGTGGAGCTTAAACATCAGCTTACTGATCTTTATGAACATCAGTAAAGTTATTCGTTTTAATAATTAGCATTAATAATATTACAGGTGCATTTTAATCGTGATGGGTCCCTGATAGTGTCAAGTAGCTATGACGGGCTCTGGTAAGTGGTTATTTCACTCTGCACCTTTTGCATTTTAAAAATACCTTCTTTAAAAAAACCCCTTTGTATTTATAATGTTAAAACTGCAATAAAAGACTTCAAACCCAATAATACTGATTTTTGTGGGATTTTAACAGTCGAATCTGGGATACAGCATCAGGCCAGTGCTTGAAAACACTGATTGGTAAGTAGAAATGCTGCTTGTCTGGGCTCTGTTTTTCACAGAGATTTTCTGTGTTTCAGTGAAACTATTAAAAACAAATGAATGTCAAAAGAAACGCTCTGTCAGTGAGACAACACAGCCGTGCACTTTGTAACACTGCTTCTGATTTTGCTGTAGATGATGATAACCCTCCTGTGTCTTTTGTGAAGTTCTCACCAAATGGCAAATACATATTAGCTGCAACTTTGGACAAGTAAGTATATATATTAAAAAAAAAAAACCACACATATTTGAAATTTGGAGTATCTTTGTTTTGGTTTTTGGCTGCTATTGTAATGATAATACATGGTTTCATATATAGTGTTTTCTATGGAGGAGAATATGAATGGCATAGCAGTAAAATTGGTATTTGGGGGTTAGCTAACCCTGCATTCCAAAGCCAGGCTAAAATGATCCATGTAGACTTCTGGAACTCTGCTATGGAGAAATATTTTTCAGCTGCTAGGAACTTTTCATATAGGAAAAAAAAAAAACAAATGCTCAAGAACGAAAATCTTTGTTTTTCTTTTGTTTTCCGGCACTCTCAAACTTTGGGATTACAGCAAAGGAAAGGTAATTGTTTATCTTCATGTAGACTTAACTAAGCTTTTAGTTAATTGGATTTTACGTGTGATTTTTAAACTCAACATAGGAGTACTGTAGAAAAAAGTGTCGGTACCCCTTTAGTGGAGAGGATAAACTTTTAGCAGAGCCTGTTGCAACAGGACAAGGGGTAATGATTTTAAACTAAAAGAGGGTGGATTCAGGTTAGAAAGTTTCCTGGGAGGGTGCGCAGGCCCTGGCACAGGTGCCTAGAGAAGCTGTGGCTGCCCCTGGATCCCTGGAAGTGCCCAAGGCCAGGTTGGACGGGGCTGGGAGCACCCTGGGCCCGTGGAAGGTGTCTCTGCTCCTGGCAGACCTTTTAAGGTCCCTTCAAATTCAAACTATTCTGTGATTCTGACTAAAGATGTCTTTGAAAAGAAAAAAAAAATAAGAGTACTTGCCTCCTGCACAGTCCTGAGACATGAGGTACAGCAGTATTTCTGCATTTTGCTCTTCATGAACAATAAATTGCCTTTGATCTCTTTTGCTGTTGCAATGGGACAAATTTAGGGCTTTGTTTTGGGTTTTAGAGCAGAGCTGCCTCTGCATCCTCTAGATCCGTTGGCAGGGTGGGAAACAGGCTGATAAGTTTAGTATTTTTTTCCCAGAGAGTTTGTCCTTGACTGAGAAAACTCTGTCCCAGCTGCGTTAATGTCTTGTGGCTCTTCCCTTCCAGTGCCTGAAGACGTACACAGGACACAAAAATGAGAAGTATTGCATATTTGCCAATTTCTCTGTCACTGGTGGAAAGGTTGGTGTTGATCTGATTATTGGTTGTTACCTATGTGCAGTTTTTACTGCTCCTCTCTGTAGAAAAAAAAGAGGATTTTGGGGCTGGAGACCTCCTTTGGTGGGTGCTGGTTTCTGTGTCTCTAGGTGGGCCCACAGTCAGGTTTCCTGACTTTTCCTCCTTCACATGACAACAAAGAAATATCTACTGAGAAATAGCACTTGGATACGGATCAGAAAGATTCAGCTCACTGTGTTTTCTCTCTGCCCCTCCAGTGGATCGTGTCTGGTTCAGAAGACAACCTGGTTTATATCTGGAACCTTCAGACAAAAGAGATTGTACAGAAACTACAAGGACACACAGGTGAGGGAGAGGATTCTGTTTTTATTGATGAAATATCCCTCTTATCATCAAGCTTAGCCTGGGCGTTTTCTCTCTGATACCAATTTTGTCTCTCAGACCCATAAATTCTTGACTGATTGGAGCTCAATTGAATCCTGGGAGTTTTGCTCCTTTTTATGAAGGGTTTTTATGGGCATTAAAAATATTTTACTCTTCACCTGTGAGAACTTTGACATCAGCTTGCAAAGGAGATTTGCTTGAGCACACAGCTGGTCAAAATATTTAAACGTCTCATGATATTAGTGACTGTGAATGGTCCGTTAACACCTCCCAGAGCAGCAGCTCCCAGGGATAAGGGTTGATGTGGACTGGAAAAGTCTCTGCGTGTGCCTGGTCTTGAAGCACGAGATGTGCCCTGATCAGTACTTCAGTGTGAGCCCTGTAAAAGAGCAGAGTTTTAACTGAAATCTCAGCACGCTCACTCCTTTGCTTTGGGCTGGATCCGAGGGATTTGGGCAGGATTCTAGTGATCTGGAGTTGTAAAAAAGGCCGTGGCAGCAGATTTTCATTTTCAGGCTCTGAAGGTGAAGCGTTACCTAAGAACCGACCAGGATGTTGGAAATACACTCATGACAAAAAAAACTGGCCTGGGTTTTGATTCAGCTGTGTCTGACATGACCTGATAGAAGTAAGAAGTGGAATTTAGAGAGTTCTCACCTTTTGAGACCTGTCAAACACTTTCCTGTTGCCCGCAGTTCTTTCCTGCTTGTATTTGCTCTGAGAGCAACAATTGGAAGATATGTACAAATAACACATTTAATTCTACGAGGAAATAATTACTTGGCTTAATAAAATACGGTTGCTCATTTTCAGAAATGCCTGCTGTGAACTAGATTGAAATAATTCCATTTTTCTGTCTTTTCTTTTTGCTCAGATGTTGTCATTTCCACAGCTTGTCACCCAACAGAAAACATCATCGCATCAGCGGCGCTAGAAAACGACAAAACAATTAAACTGTGGAAGAGTGACTGTTAAACGTTCCAGGATCGCTTTAGAGACTGTCAGGAAAAACAAACAAACAAACAAAAATGTTTTTAAAAAAACTATTAAAAAATAAAAACACCCATAAATCCAGTTTGGCAGGAAACCTGAAGAATATTTGATAAAGTGGTTTCTGTTAGTCTCGGCCCAAAGAAAACATCTTAGCTCTTCTAGAGCCAGGCAACGTGGTGGGGAAAAAAAAAAAATAAAAGATGCAGTGTCTCCTTTTCTTGCCTAATATTTTGGCAGACAAATGGATGATTTTGGTGTCCGGTCAGAAGTCTTGGACACCCCAAAGATACTGTATTTTCTGATGGCATTGCTTCTGGGCACTGTTGCTGCTTCAGGAAGAGCTGCCACTCTACTTTGTACCAGTAAGTTAAGTCACAAGCCTAGAGATGTGTGGTTTTTTTAAAAAAAAATGTCTGATTTTTTTTTAAAATTTTTTTTAAGTTTGTTTTTTTTTTTTTTCCAGAGTGTAGGTTCTAGTCTCTTGGGAAGTTTCTGTATTGTTTTAAATAGGAGTACTGCATCTTTAAGGGTGCTTCATTTTAAAACACTCAAACTTTGTGACCAAATAAAACCATGCAGTTCCAGATTTCCCCCTTCCTGCCCCTGACTTGACTCCTGTGGTGGAATCTCTTACCTTCTGTATAGTTGCTTACCTCTTGTTACGTGTGTTTAATAGACGCTGTTCTAGAGCAAAGTTACAGTTCTTCTGTTAACCATTAAAATGAATCCTGCTTGTAGTTGTTCTCAGCATATTTTAATTTTTTTTTTATTTTATTTTGCCTCTTCTGGTTCTAAAGCCAACTCACAGAACACTGTAAAGTTATTTCAATGTAAAAAGAAACAAACCCAGACTTTTTGTATCTTGGCAATCCATGGTATGAAGCTGTATTGCAAATGGCATGACTCTGTATCTATCTCCGCATTGGTATTTCTTTCCCTTTTTGTCATATCCATGTGGTATTTACACTTCCAGGAAAATACCATGTGCCATAATAAAAAGGTGGGATTTTATGTGTATGTTTGTGGTTAAGAGTGTGCTCATGTGAACTGTCTGTGTCCGTGGGAGCTTCTCTTCAAAACATCTTTAAGGGGAAATGTTTTCTGTCAAAGCTCCGGTGAGGGAGAATGAGGAGCAGCAGTGTGGAGCAAAAATAGGAACAAACACAAGTCCAGATTTATTTAGTGAAGGGAAAAGGATTAAGCTGAGGGTTTCCTCAGCAGAAACAACATTGCTACAACCCCTTTCAGAGAGCTTGAGCCAAGGGGAAGAATTCCTGCTGCTCTCCCCTTGCCGGGTGGGCAGGGATCCAGGATTTACCTTGTGCTGCTTAAGAAATGTATGGAGGCACAAGTTTGACTGCACCCAAAGGGTTCTGCTGCAAGGGGATATTTTGCTCCTGGTGAAGCAAAACCTTATTTTTTTGATATTTACCTCATATGCTTTGTAATAACAGAAAATCAATTACAGACCAGACCTCTGGAGTGCTGCTCTGAGGCTGCCTTGCTTTGAAACCCTTGGAGAAAAAGAGCTGCGAGACATGAGGCATAGGTTTTCTTTTCAAAATATAGAGTTCATGTTGAGCTGCTAAAATGGTTATTAATAATATCACTGCCTTTGGAGGTTTTTCATTACCCCCAGGAAGGGACACTGTGTCTAGACTTGGTGTCGCTGCTAAAATGATCAACTCATGATTTTATTTCAGCCTTATTCTTGAAGGCCAGCGAAACGCTTCAATGCAAGATGTGGCTGTGCTGCTTTCCAGCATAGAGAAGGTGGAATTTTACTCCAGCAAAGCATTTTTCATGTTGATTCAGAAATATTTCCTGCCACAGTGCTCATGTGTGTGAGCGGCTTTGCTTGCCCAGCTGTGCTGTCACACAGCTACGGAGAAGGGAGATGAATTTCCTGCCACCACGAGGAAATCTCTTGAACAGGGACAGAAAAACCCCTAATGTAAAGAATCTGCTGTAAAGCCGCTCTTCATAAAGGTTGTGTTTAAATCCTTATTATCCCACCTGGGATTAATGCTGGGGCCTATTGGCATGAGCTCTACTTACCTCTAATTCTGTGCAGCCTGGCATGGCCGTGCTGGTTGCAGGGCCGGGATTAGCTCAAGCACAGCTCCGGAAACCAGGACTGTGCGCTGGCTGGAGGGGCTGGAGTAGAGCAGGTGTAAATTTATTTTATTTTTTTTTAGTTTTAACTACGGGCTGCGAGTTGCCTGGGCTGGGTGAGTTGCTGCTGTGGGCCTCTGCTGCAGCGGCAACTTTTTCGCTGAGGGAGAAGGCGACTAAAAATGAGGCTGCTGCTTTTTTTATTGGGTTTCCGGCAAAGTAAACAAGAGTGGGGGGGAAGAAAAGGGAAAAAAACATGGTTAGATGCCACGAAGTAGGTGGCAGTGCCTTAACCGTATGTGTGTTGTATAGGCCACAAGGGCCTCTTCCATCCTTATCAAGGGGAGTGCTAACCTTCTCTCCTTTCATACAACACAGCGTAGTTTCTCCTGCTAGGGCTATTTAAACCTCCAGCCATCTGTACCTACACCAGTCAGAGCGAGCCCACGCTGCTGCTCCTTTTTGCACTCGTCTTGACATCGTTCCTATTTCCCATTAATTATCTCTTAATTTCAGCCCCAGGTTTGCCCTGCAACGCCTAAAAATCTCTCCAAAATAGCCAAAACGCGCTCTTTCCTCCACCCGTTTTAATATATTCATCCCTCCTAGCCAATCAGCGCGCAGAAGGCGGAGCTTCCTCGCCTACCCCGCGGGGCGCGGTTTGGCTTTGGCCTCGCCTGACGGGGGCGGGCGCGCCCGGGGGTCGAGGGTTCGAGTCCCGCCCCCGGCGGGGCGGGGCGTGGCGGCGGTGCCGCTGGGACGAGCTCCCCGCGGGGTGTGCGGCGGAGCCGCGGGATGCGCAGGCTTTGAGCCGGGTATCCCGCGGGTTTGCGCCTTCCCCACCGCCTATCCCGCGGGTTTGCGCCTTCCCACCGCCTATCCCGCGGGTTTGAGCCTTCCTACTGCGTATCCTGCGGGTTTGCGCCTTCCCACCGCCTATCCCGCGGGTTTGCGCCTTCCCACTGCCTATCCCGCGGGTTTTTGAGCCGTCCCGCCGGATACCCCGCAGGTTTGAGCGGCAGCGGGATTTCCCCGCGGGATGCGCTGGTGGAATCTCCCGCCGCCGGAGCAGCGGTGCAGCAGGGAGCCCATTCCCGACGTGTTCCCGCTGCCCCGGAGCTGGGAAATCGCTCCGAGTTCCATCAGCGCTATAATGACGAGTTACAGGTTCCAGATGTGGGAGCGGTGGAAGGGCTTGGGGTGGCTTTTCCCACCCCCTTTTTCTTAAGGCCTTTCTCTTCAGCATCCCGAGGGGATAAAACCAGACAAACATTTCTCTAAATGAGCACGGCAACGCCTCAAACCAGCCCGGGGAGCTGCTGCTCCCACCGCCATCACTCCCGCCGCAGGTCCCAGCGGTGCCGCCTGAGGCTCCATCCCCCGAGCCCTGCGACTGTCCCAGACCTTCCCGCTGGGCTCCCGGCCCAAGGACCGGCGGAGGAGCCGCGTTCCCGATCCAGGTGCGGCGCCCAGCTGTGGGCCCGCCAGCTGTGCACAGCTGCAGCATCGCAGCCCCACAGAACGGCTTGGGGTGCAAGGGACCCTGCAGCTCAGCCCATGCCGACCCCCTGCCATGGGTAGGAGCACCTCCTGCTCTCCCAGCTTGCTCCAAGCCCCGTCCAGCCTGGCCTCGGACGCTTCCAGGGATGCTGCATCACTGCCACAGAGCCCAGGCTGCTCCTGGCTGCCCCTTCCAGATAACTGATGAGTTTATTAGGGGATTAAAAGTTAGTTTCCCCTCCTTATTGAACGCTCTGATTTATGCATGCGTTTAAATCAATCCCATTTCCTGCCTTTTATCCCTTCTCCCCCAGGCTTTCAGGCTTTACTGTGTCAGACATTTGTTACAGTCACATTGTTTTGAGGCAAGCGAGACACCGTGGGTGGTTTAAGGGATTTGAATCCATGAGCTGCATTTCTTAGGCGCTTCTGCCAGGTGCCAGCTGGCCCTCCTGAGCTGTAGATGCCCCTCCTTGGACCAGTTTGTGCTGCCTCCCGGCGAAATATGAACCAACATCCCTGCTAATGAAGATGCTGTTGGAGATCCTGCCTGGCTGGGAGCTGTGTCTGGCCCAGGAGGAGCCCGCTGGGCTGCGGTGCCCAGGGTGGGGGGATTTCAGGTGCTGCTAGCAGGCAGTTGCTGGATGAGCTACATAAGCAGCTTATTTTGTCATTTTAATTTTTTAATCCCGTGCATTCGGTCGCGCTCTCTTATTAGTAAGCATTAGCTCTCCAAGTCCCATTAGCTCCGCAAGAGCTGGGGCTTTGCTTGTGGGGACAGCGCTGGAGGAGGCAGCAGGGGGCTGGGGGCCTGCTCCCGCAGCTGGTGACATCCCTGGTGTCCCGCGTGGGTGCCACCCTGCCCTGTAGAGCCATCACCGCTCCGTCCTTCCCTCTGCTGTCCCTCTGTCCCCTCCCCAAGCCCCTGGCAGTCCCAGCTCCCTCCAGAGCTGAGCCAAGCCCGGAGCTGCCTCTAACCTCTCCCTGCTTTATTAAGGCAACTGTTTTCTTGTGCGTAAATACACACATTCCATTCAAACCCTCTCCTTCAGGTTTCCCTCTTAACCCCAGGGCCATCCCCAGAGCTGTACTTTGTTAGAGGATCTCAAGTCTCGGATTTAAAATTAGTTGACTGCTTCTCTTTAATAAAATTATTCCTTTCCTCTTTAAATAGCACAATATGTCACAGAAAGCCGGTGGGTCCGTTCATGAAGATGAGGCAGCTCAGAGAGGAAAAAGAGACAGGGAAAAAAAAAAAAAAAGAAAAAAAAGAAGCAAAACCATACATCTCCCCAAACCCCTTCTGCCTAATCCAACTGAATTAGAGGATTTCGAAGTGGATTTAAAACTAAATCTTGATTAGGGAGAATTTCTCTCCAAGAGCTGCTGCACGGTGGTATTAATGGGAAGTGATCGTGGACAGAGGAAATAGGACAGAAATAACTGAGGGTAGCACATACGCACTCAGGTCTGTGCATGAACTGAAAGAATCGGGGAATTTCTCCAGAGGAAAAGGGAGAAGTTAAACCTCGACAGAAGGAGCCTGGGTGCCGGGGGCTGGCTGGGCAAGCGGGGAGCCGCCAGCTCCCTCCTGCACCGACGGCGTCTCCCCGAACCCCTCGCGAAGGGCTCGCAGGTGAGGAGGGAGCAGCGAGGACGAGGCCGGCCGGGGTGAAGAGCCGGGAGGAGAGGAGGTGTCACCCCGCTCCCGCAGAGCCCCCTGTTCACCCCGTGAGCTCTGGGTGACCCCCGGAGCTGCCCCCCATGCTCTGCCGACGCCTGCCCGGAGGTGCCGCTGGGATCCTGTCGCTGCTGCCCGTGCTGTTGGTGCTGCCGGAGGGTGAGTGCTGCTCTCCCCCCGGGCTGCCGGCCCGCCGGGGCGCCGCGGTTTCCATCCTCCCGAAAGCCCGGCTGCCCAGGGGCCGCGGTTTCCATCCTCCCCGGCTGCCCAGGGGCCGCGGTTTCCATCCTCCCCGGCTGCCCAGGTGAGGCTGATCCCCGCGGTGAGTTTCGGGGCGCTCCCGCCCCGAGCCGTGCGGCCGTGCGCATGTAGGACGGAGGTAATGTCACCGTGCTTCGTACAAAAGGGCAGCGCGCCAGGATTTGGGATCCCCTGGGCTCCTCTTCCCTGATTCGGCCGGGGCAGGGACTCCCCTCGCTGTGCCTGGCTGTGCGAGGGTGCTCATCACCCCCAAAAACCCTGTGGGAGCACAGGAGGGCTAGGGGAGGGCTCTGGGTCGGTGTTCAGAGGTGAGGAAAGGTAAGGGCAGCAACCTGATTAATCGACAGAGGTTGCCTTAAGCTCCACAACAGAGGTGGATGATGTAAATTAATATCCTTTAAAGGCTTTTTGGGGTTGGTGTGGGGTTTTTTCTGGTTTATTTTTTTGTGGGTTTTTTGGGTTTTTGTTTTGTTTTTTTTTTTTTGAGAAGCCTGGGAAATGGTTTCATTCCCATTGTGGCACTTTTCAGACACAGTGGCTGCAGGGAAGGGCTGAGCTGCCGCCAGTGCAAGTGAGCAAAGCCCAGGGGACACACGGAGGCCATTGGCCCGGGGTCACAGGCACGGCAGCTCTCGGTGCTCTGAAGGAGGATTTCCCTCCTGTTTCCGAGCTGGTTTGCCGTCCTGATAGAGCCTATGATAACATCAGCACTGCGTTCAGGGGGAAAACCAAACCACGCTGATAAACCCATCCCTCCGGAGCAAATACCTCCAACACGGGCACAGCCAAACCGGAGAAATTTGGTGAAAAAGAGGAAAAGCTGTTTCTGAGCGCCACCGAGCCCCGACCCGGCGGTGTCCGTGATTGTGATGTTCCACCTGCTCTTTACACCCCCCGTTTCAAAGCTCCCTTGTTCCCGCAGTTTGATCCCAGCTCAAATCTCCGGCTAATCTCTGATTTCGCACTGACCTCTAGCGGGAGATGAGTCTGTATTTTCGGGCCCACTGGGTAAACAAGTGACGGGCAGCTCCGGGCTCTGCCTTAATGCGACTTGGCAAGGCAGGGAGCGCTGCGAAGCCGTCGGGAGACAGCAGCAGCTCGGAACGAGTTGAAGTCTTTTCCCACCTGGGGGAAAAAAAAAAAAAAAAATTAAAAAAAAAAATCCAGCCGTGTTCCTTCTGGTTCTTGTTTAGTGTCTGGGCTCCAGTGTTACGGCTGCAACATCGTGGTCGGCACCAAAAACGTGGACATGGGGTGCTCCAAGCCCGAGGTGATCACCTGCTCCCAGTCCCACCAGGGCTTCAAGCACCGGTTCTGCATTAAAACCGAGAGCGGTGAGTGCGCCCCGGGGGCTGCGGGGGCCCCCCAAACCCCAACTTCGCCGCCCCCGCTCCGGGGCTGCCCCCTGCCCTGACGGCCCTGGCTGTGCTCGCTCCGCAGTGGTCCTGGGCATGGTGCTGACCAGCGGCTGTGCCACCTCCCGCCACTGCCAGCAGCAGGAGCTGCCGGGGGTCCGCATCCACTGCTGCCACACCGACCTGTGCAACGCCTCCCCCGGAGCCCCCCGGCCGCCCCCCGGCCGCCTCCTGCTGCCCTGCGTCCTGGCCGCCCTGCTCCTCTGCTGAGCCCCGCCGCAGCCCGGGGGGTGCGGGCTGGGTGGGTGCCAGGGCGGGGGGTGCACCCATGGGTGCTCCTGCGGCTGGGCAGGACGCCCTCCTCTCTCCTCTCTCCTCTCCTCAATAAAAGGTNGGGCATCCGCGACCCTCGCTCCGCATCCCGGGGGCTGCGCGGATCAGGGATGCGGCATCCCCATCCGGGCCGGGGCCCGGCGGGAAACCAGCGGGGTTCACAGACTTTTTCTTTTTTTTTTTTTTTTTTCCCGGCCGGAGGGGACCAACGGGGGGCCGAAACNACAGAAAAAAAAAATCCCATCCCGCGCGGCTCGGAGCCCGAGCGGCTGCTCCAAGGTCATCGCGGGGGTTTGCGGCAGAGCTGGGAATTAAACGCATCTGTCTCAAGAGCCAGCTCCGTGCCTTTATTACCAAGGAAACAGCATAAACCTCGCTGTGAGAAAGGGATGAAATATTTTTATTCTGTTTTTTTTTCTTCGGATAAAAAAAAAAAATAATGCAAGAGACCTTTTCCATGCAAAACATCAGCTTTTGATGGCATTTCTCAGATATGTGTCAGAAAACAAGCCAAAACTCTACTAAAAATATTATCTGAGGCGCCTTCCCAACAGAAACACCTTGGGACTGATACAAAACACGTTCAGATTCTGAAGATCCAAAATAAAAGGAAACCAGAAAACAAATCCTAGAAGAAAACAGACAACAGCAGCAACAGTACCCAATTCCCCACCCCTCTTTCCCTTTAAAACGTTCCTGATGATTTTCGGGCGAGCAGGAAACATTTCCTTGGCAGCTGGAGTTATTCTGGCTACTGGTTATTTATCTGCCTGTGCTGAGCTCTTGCAAAAGCGCTCTCCGGTGTAAATTCCCAGTGATCCGCCGAGGATCGGGATGGGGCAGAGCTGATTCCCCGAGGATCGGGATGGGGAAGCGCTGATGGCCCGAGGATGGGGATGGGGCAGAGCTGATGGGGCAGCGCTGACGGCCCGAGGATCGGGATGGGGCAGAGCTGATGGCCCGAGGATCGGNCTCCTCTCCTGGCCGTGCCGGCGGCTCCCGGGGCGGGCGATGCCGCCGGCCCCGCTCTGCCCCCCTCGCCCGGCTCCAGCCATCCATCTTACACCGTGTAAGAGGCCTGTTGCAATTAAGTAGGCTGAAGTGCTCCTGAACTCTTTAACCTTTGCCCTGGGATTGCTCCTTTTGCCCCGCGGCTGTGGATCAGCTCCATTGCACTCTCCAAACAGCGCCTGCTACTTAGCTGACATTTCTTTCTCCTGCTGGATCCTATTAGCACCCTGAGGTTGAAAATGCTACTTTGGAGCGTTGTAAGGAATGTGATTTATACTGGAAAGTAGCGGCAATCTATCTTTCCCTATACACACAGTGCACAGGAGGCTGGAGAGCTAAATCCACATGGCCTGAACAACCAGCGGCCGGGATAATTGGGGAGGAGGCTTCGGGCAGGGCGAGGAGCCGGGGAGGGATGGCTCTGGGGCCGGGGGATGCGGAGCACGGGGCGGGCAGTGGGGCTGTGCAGCAAAGCTGCTGCCCAGGGCGATCCCATCCCCACACCAGTGCAAACTGGGGCTGGACGCTGCTGGTTTCCAGGCAAGGACCGGGAGCTGCCTGGGCTCTTTTCAGGGGTTCTGGTTCAGGGATCCGTGTCCTGCTTCTCTGTTGATGCTCGGATTCCTGAGCAGAACTCGCACTGCTTTGCCTGCCTGTGAGCCCGTCTCAGGGATACCACGATCTGCATGGGAAGCAGATGGAAATAAGAATTGAATGGTGCCTGAAGGAGGGCTGATTAGCCTTTATCAGATATGACACGCTAACCACCGAGGCTCCTTGCTGGAATACCGGGTTAAAATCTCTGCGGTGTCAAATTTCATCCTCCCTGAGCAAAGAGACACTTTCCATAGTGTTTGTGTGAATCTTCTGGATAAGCCCTGGAGACTGAAACCGTCTCAGCTTCATCTGGGCATTAAAAGTCCCACCCACATGTTTAAAAAAAGCCCCAAACCCAGAAACGCAAAAGCTGACATTTACTCTAAAATGTCTTTTTCTTCCTGCATCGCTGCATGGATCCCGTGTGAGCTGCTGCCTCCTCCTCCTCGGAGCAGGGCTGGAGGCATCTCCTGGGCATTCCCACCTTTGGCCCTGCTGGAAGCACAGGGATTATTTTGCACACGCAAAAGTGTGTGCACGAGCACACACACTGACACTAGCACAGTGTTTTCTGGGAGAAAAACCAACCCCCTAAAAAAAGAAAAAAAAAAAAAGGAAAAAACTCCCCAACCCAAAGCAGCCTCTGTGTCAAAAGCCCTTTTATAAAAGCCTTAGTAGCTGAAGAATTGCCATTGTTTCAGTCTCCAGTGAGTGCTAGTCTTAAAATATTTCCAGCTCAGAGCAGGCTTTGACATTCTGCCCAGACCCAGGAGAGGGAACAAACACGAGTTCAGAAATGTTTCTACAAGGCACAGATCCTTCTTCTTTTGGGAGAGTCACATTCAGCATCTCACATCCTGTCTGATGTCCCCCCAAAGTGGGGGAAACACCACAAAACACCCCTGGGAGCAGGGAGGGGGCACTTCTCAGGGGCTCTCTGGAAGGCAGGGAGAGCTGGGCTGGTTTCCACACCACTTTTACTCAGCCTTTCCCTCCTGAGCAGCAAAACCTGGGGTTTTTTTCCCCCCAGAAATGCTGCACTCCAAGATTCTCTTCCTGCTTGGATGCCGATGGCTGCGCAGACCTAACTCCCCATCCCGCTGGATGCCAGCAGATGGTCCAAAAGCACAAGGCTGGGTAGGCTCTGGAAATCAAAGCAGACGAAGTTTGCAGTGATATTCATCCCCCTTTAGCCTTTTTTTTTGTGTGTGTGTGTTCACAGTGATGCTGGGAGTGACAGAGCGAGGACTGGGATGGAGGAAGCTCTCAAAGCTTCACGATTTCCATCTCTGTGGAAGGGCAGGAAAAGGATGGACAGTGGCAAATGGAAGCATGGAATGGTTTAGGTTGGAAGGGGCCTTAAAGTTCACCTCATTCCAACCCCCCTGCTCCATGTGGTGGTGGGAGTGGGGACAGGGACTTGTTGGGGAGCCACAGCACAGCTCCTGGGACTGTTTATCGCCACTTTTTCATGGTTTATCCCCCTTTCTCTTTCCAAAATAAGGAGAGAGGCTGAGATAAAAGTTGCTATGTTTCTCGCAAAAAAACCCTTTCGGCATAAAAATGCAGAAAGCTGCCAGAGGTTTGGAGGCTGCTGGGAATTATGTGGATGCCCTGGGGTCTGCAGGAGGCTGGTTCCAAGAGGCTGAATGCTCCAGGGAGCAGGAGCCAACCTGAGCTTATCTCAGCTCTGAGCACTCCTGACGTTGGATAAAGGGCAGTGTTTACCCAAGAACAATGTGGGGTTAAAATTTAGTAAGTCCTTGTGCAACTCTTTATGGAGAGGCAGCAAGGACAAATAAACATCTCTCGAACACAGTCAGTACTCAGGCTCAGTGTTTAATTCATTCCCTGGAAATGCATCTTGTTTATAGCCATTCATTGCAGGGGCTTGGAACAGCAGGGGTCTGATCCACTCCAAATTTCAGGCAAAATAATATGATCCTCATTTTGCTCTTGTTTGTTCCTAGGAGAGAACACAAAGTCAAGTCTTCAACTAGTACAAAGTTTGTGCTGAACTACTGAGTGGGGTGGGTTTTTTTTGTTTGTTTGACCAAGCTTTTCCTCTGCTCTCTCTCCCTTTCCATGCCTCCCTCTCCTCCCAGCTCGCCAGCCCGGGGGAGCCCAGGGTACCAGAGGGTTTGGGTTTCCTCCTTGGGTGAGAAAGGCTTCTAGAGGGGATTAAGGCTGGGTGGCCAAAACCAGCAGCTCCCAAGGCTGAAGGTTGGGATGTCTCTTATCTCCTGCACCCCCATGGAGACGAGCAGGGGAGCAACCGCATGCGGGAGGAGATCCAGCTCCCTGCTCCCGGGGGATGCTGCACTGAGAAATCCCCTTCTCTGGGAGCTGCTCCAGGCCCGGCCGTTTCACAAAGCTGAGAGGGAGCAGTGCCAGCTTTATGGACAGAAACCCATGAAGTGGGTCATGCTGCCCGTTCCCCCTCCCAGCACGGAGCTCTCCCCATGCACAGACACCCGGGGGGCGCTTCGCTCCGGGGGCTGTGGGGCGCAGGAGCTGGACCCACACTGGCTGTGCTCAAACCAGCCCGGAGCCGCAGGGCAATGCTCTGCTGCTCTAGGATGAGAGCCAAGGCTGCCCTGTGCCGAGGGCCGCCCATGGAGAGGCCTGGATGGAGGGAGAAGGGGAATCCTCGTGCAGTTTAATAACTCCAAGGCGCCCTGGGAGCCAGCGATGTGCCTGACCTACATAGAGCCCCGAGCCCTGCGAGCACAATCGATCCATTGGCAGCAGAGAGGTGGCGGTGCGGGGGAGGATCTGCCTCCCTGCCTCCCTGGATCTCCCCTGGGAGCCGCGGGGCCCGGCGGCACCGGGGCTGCGAGGGGTGAAGCCCCAGGGCAGCAGCTTCTCCTCCGTGCGGCGCCTCTGGCAGCCCCAGCATCCCTCCCCTGCATCCTCCACACTCAGCAGCCCTGGCACAGAGCAACCTGCCCCTTGGACACCTATTTCGGGATGTTTTCCTGCTTTTGGGCACCAGGGAGGGAGAGGCGTGGTGCTGTGCGTGCCCTTAGGACACCTCTGGGTGATGCGCACGAGGGTTTGGCTGCTGAGAAGTGCAAAGGCGCCTTCCTTGCCTCAGCAGCTCGGTTCACATCGCCTGATGGAGCCTGTAATGGATCACCAGAGGATTTGAGTGTCCTCCCTCCCAGGTGTCGGGGTTATCCCGCCTGGATTCACACCCTGAAGCCTTTTCCTTCGCCTCAGCGGTTGGAGCATCTCACACCCCGGGGCCGCTCTCGCTGACCTCCCGGGCCCTGCTGCAGAGCAGGGATGTTCCTGGCATCACCTGCTCTTTGATGTCCTTCAGGGGCAGGAAAATAACGGCAAAGAACACGAGGAAAGGGGAAGGGTTAGGATTGCAGTTAGGATTAGGCGCTGTGGTGCCAGGCGATATTTTTTTTCCCCCCAAACCCCCAAATTCTCATTAAGTAACAGCGAGGGGGGCATAAAAATACCACCTTTGGGCACAGTGGGCCTAACCCTGCAGTGTGCCCCTCCCCAGGCACCCCTCCCCTGCCTGCTGGTGACCTTAGCCGGCGAGTCCTGGGCTGGGGCAGGATGGATGAACAGCCAGAGGGAGAGACTGGCGCGGGCAGGAGCGTGGGGGAGGATGGAGAGAGGTGTGAGGAGCAGACAAGGTGTCCCGGCAGCGGGGAACTCCCTGGGGACAAAGGCCGGGTTTTCTGGGCCTCAGTGCCCTGTCCCTCCCCTCAGGTCGTGTCTTTGCCGGCGGCGCCTCCGCGGAGCTGCCACAGCAATTACGGGGCTCGTTAAACTCGGCAAAGCGAACTCGGCGCGGAGCGAGGGGAAATAAAGCGAATTAAAAGGTGGGCAGAGCCTGGCACTGCCTCCTCCCGGGGAAAACGGCGAGCAGGGGTCGGGTTTTACAGGGCAGGAAGGAATCCCGGCGGCCGCTGACAAACACCGACCGCTCCGCGAGAAAGGGAGCGCTCCCCGGCTGCTAATTAGTAAATAGGGGCTAATCCAATCAATTAAGTGCTCAGCCCGCAGAGGAGGGCGCAGCTCCGCTGGGATAGGGACAGCGAGGGGTTGGGGGTGGCTTTGGCTGTCGGGGGCCCTGCCACAGGATGCTCCTGGAAAAAAAAAAAACCAAACAAACCCAACTCTTTCAGGGAAGAGACTTTCCTCTCTGGTTAATTGGGATCAGGGAATGGATGCTCAGCATGTCCCGCGCCCCCAGGGTGTGCCGGGCTCTCTGGGGTGATGCTGGGGCTGGTTCGGTGAGGCACAGACGTTTCTGAGCCCTGGGTGCGTGGGCAGGGATGGAGGGGAGGCCCCATCCTCACCCCAGACCACCCTGCAAGGCTGCCCAGCGCCACCACAGCACCCTGGGGACAGCCAGGGAGCGGGGCAGAGGCAAACTGCAGCAATCACCGGCTCCTCCCAGCCCTGCAAACGCCACCTCCGGAGAGCAGCAAAAGGAAATCAGAAGCTGGCTGCTGGTGGCAAGCGGGGCTCTCGCAGGGCTTAGCAGCAGCCAGGGGGGCTCCGCAGCAGAGCCCAGGGACCTGGCTGGGGGTCCCAAACCTGTGCTGGCCCCACAGCAGTGCGGGGGTGTCCCCACGGCTCAGCCCTGTCCCCACAGACCCCTCACACGAGGCTTTTCCTGCGCGCTCCTCACTGCTTCCCCTCCGCTGGTTTCTGCGCTATTCAGATGCTCTCCACCGCCACTTCTCTCAATTACATGTTTTTTTAAAAAGTCATTAAAGAGAATTCCCCCTGAAATTATTTTGATTTCCCGCCCCTCCGTCTACTTCCAAACTAATGAGATTAATTGAAAACTACAAACATTTTTTTCCAAGGGGCCCAAGGCAAGAGCAGTGCAAACACATGTAGCTCTTCCCGAGGATTGCATCCGTCCTCCCTCCTGCTTGCCAGCTCGGAGCATCCCTCCCGACACGGGGCTGCATTCTGCGGTCTCAGAAGGCGCTCAGGTTTGGAAACCTTTGATATTTTCTCCCCCTCCTTTGAGGAAGGAAAAAGAAAGTGCCTGAGGAATGAGAGCTGTCAGAGGCAACAACGTGAGGTCTCACTCGTGGCTGGCGGGCAGAGGGGGGGATTTTGAGGGGGGTTTTTCTCTCTGGCGCGTGGTGTTAACTGGGGAACTTCAAACAGGGGAACGAGGAGGAATTTAGGAAAGTTTTACTGCTTTCTCTCAGCCTCCAGGTAGGAAAAGAAAAATGAAACCTTCCAAACTCAATAACCTGCAAAGCAAACCTGAGAATTGCCCTGTTCTCCTCCCAGGCGTTTGTCTGCTCCTGGCGTTTGATTCCTCCCATGCCGGGTTAATCAATAGCACAAATCTCCGGGTGTCGCTCCTCTCCTGGCCCCCACGGGTTCCTCCAGGATTGATGACAGCAAACAGCCCTTCGGAGGGGGCTGAAAGTCTCTGAATTAGGATAAATAAAGGGAACAGCACGAGTGATTTGTTACTTTGTGGTGGAGCAACCTCTCAGCATCACCTTCCCTCAGGTGCTGTCTTAAAACTGGGTGAAAGAAAACCTTAAAAAAACACCATTAAAGCCCCAAACCCTGCAGAGTTCCACGGGGTCACACGTGTAAACACACACAGCAGCGAGGAGGATGGTGACAATGGTTTTGGAGCTGGAGAAAACATTTATTTGCATGGAACTCCCCCGTCCCCAAAGCCCAGTTTGTGCAAACACAGGGCACTGATGAGGGCAGGGGTAATTAAGGTGAAGAACGGATTTGCTCCCGTGCCATGAGGATTTTAGCCTCACTCACTCTGGAATCATGGAATTTGGGGTGGAAAGGACCTTCAAGGTCTTCTTCCACCCCTCTGTCACGGACAGAGACACCTTCTGCTATTCCAGGTTGCTCCAAGCCCCATCCAGCCTGGCCTTGGACACTTCCAGGGGCTCAGCGGTGCTTCCAACCCCTCTCCTCGCAGGACAAGGATGGATTTCCACGGGAGCAGAGGGAAGATGCCGCGAGATGCCCATGGAGGTGAATCACCCCCTCGGAAGGGGCACTGGAGGGTGCCCAGGTGAGCAAGGATCCTCACACAGGGGGACCAGGGTGGCCGAGGGACAACCGGCACAACAGCCTGGCCAAAAATGACTGCTGCGGATCCCATCCCTGGCACCCTCTGACAAGTTAAAAGCCTCCAGTTTATTAAAGACACATTCCTACCCTAATAAAAGACGCGTTGTCTGGTGGCGGGGAGGCTGCAGGATGTTATGGTTGGAATGTTCCTCGGCCCTTGTGTAATTAAGAGCCCCACCAGCTGTGGATCTGCAAGGAGCTGTTTTTTCCCCCCATCCCAGACGGGCAGAGTTGATGTTTTCTGTGATCTCCATGATGTCATCAGCTCCCCTTTGATGTGTGCAAGCCAAGGACCTCCGAGGCTCACGGCTCTGGGGGCAAATTTGTCTGAGCACTGCTTGGGAGACGACCCAGTGGGACAGAGGCAAGATAAATTGCTGGAGGGAGGAGGCCGATCCCTGTGTCCCTGTATCCATATTCATTAGTGCATTAGGGCTGCGGTGAGCCAAAGGCACAAATAATAATAATAACAGGATGAGGTCACTTCCATGAAGTTTTCAATAATGGGGCAGAAGGATGGAATTTTTTTGCCCCGTTTCACGTGGGGAGAATGGAGACACAGAGCAATGAAAGGTTTGACTTAACAAAATAACACAGGATGGTCCCAGGAGGGGTGTGTGGGGAGCTGGACCCGGAGCGGATCCCTCCTTATCCCTCCTTTGTGCTTCCCCACAACCAACCCACAGATCTGCAGTGGTTTCCTAATGGGAATCCTTTTCTTGGGCTGGCTGGGGACAAGTGACACTGCAGGGGTGGCCGTGGGCAGTGGTGGAGCAGCCCTTGGGGTTTGTGGGACACGAATGAAGTGGGATCTGCTGAGTCTCCTGCCTCCACAGCACAAACCAACCTCCTAAAACCACTGGAAAACACTTTGTTCCTATTTTTTTTTTTTTTTTTT
>WBMY01015925.1:526905-576758 GCA_013397315.1 Donacobius atricapilla
CCTCTCACTCCCAGCACCACGTTCCATGCTGGGCACTGAAGGTTCTCCCATGGCACAGCTCAGATGCTCCCTGGGGACTCCTGGTCCCTCTGTAGTGATCTGGATTTTCCAGGGACAGAAAGAGCTGGAGGCCAAATCCTGATGCAATGCCCATTATGATGAAATAAATGAATATATTTTATGCAATCCCTCAGCTGGGTCACCTTGGGGGTCCATGGGGGACAGCTGGAGCCCATCCTTCCACCCAGGCTTGCGAGATCATTCTGTTGGTGGTTCCTGAGGTGTTATCCTGGGTTAGATAAAAACAGCCCCGTGACATCAGAGAGGGCCCAGCACAGGCTGTAGGAACAGGGTGTCCCCACCGTGGCCGCTTGCTGGGACAAATACCTGCCCCAAACCTCCACAGGAACAGGTATTTCTGCAGGTATTTGTCCTGCAAGCAGCCCAGAACTGGATTAAGATAAGGTGATGATGTGGAAGTGCCTGTCAGACCTACAAACCTGCAGGGTGAATTAAGCAATCATGTTCCCAGGACATACATAAAAATAAGTAAAAAAACACTATTAATCCATAGCAACAAAAGGAGATGGCATGGCAACAGCAGCAACTGCAAAACAAAACAGCAAGGAGAGGAGGGGAGAGGAGGGGAGAGGGAAAATCGAGCCCTGCTCTGGCCTTTTGGGGTTTTTAAGGTCGAGGGAGATGTTGCATCCCAGGGGGGGGAGGCAGAGCAAAGTGCTGGGTGCTGATGCCAGCTCAGGCTGGGAAAGGTCCCTGATCCTGAGGGCTGGCAGCAGAGCAGGGCAGGGAGCCGAGGATACCAAATCCAATTTGTTCTGTTCTGTTTTGTTTTCTAAATTAAACCAAAACATCACCAGCAGCTCTTAATTACCTCACAACGATGAGTTGCTCGTGGCGCTGCAGAGGAAGAAGAGCCTTTTACTCCTTAGGACTGAAGTTCTGGGGGCTTGCTGGGTGAAAACAAAAACCCAGCCCAGGAGAGAGCAGCTCCTCAGGGGCAGCCGCTGTGCTCCCACCCCCTAAAATGATGCCTTCAGCTCTCATGAGGGCAACATCCCTCCAGGAAACAAAACTGGGCTAAACTCAGCCTCAAAACACATCCCCATGCCTGTTTTGAACCCAGGCAGAGCTGTGCTGCGGCTGCGTGGGAAGAGCGTGATGGAAATAAGCCCTAATGGGTGTTAATTTGGAGTGGGAAGTTTGTGAGTCAGGCGGGGGTGCAGGGGAGGAGTGGGCAGGAGCCACGATGCCGAGCAGTGCTGAGCTCCTGCTGCCTGGCTGAGAGAGGGGTTTTTTGTGCTCCTGGCAGGGCTGGGCAGGCTGGGAGCACCCCAGTGGGGCTGGGAGGGTTTGGAAGGAGAAAGGGAGCCGCTGGGAGAAGGGATTGCATCCAGGCAGTTTGGCTTGATCAGAACCCACACTCAAGGGATGGTTGTTAAAAGGAGATTTTCCACGCTGGGAGAGCCAAAGCAAACACAGTGAAACTTAATTAAATGCCTGCCTGCTAAAATAATAATTTTCTTATGAATTGGGGAAGGTAAAATACAATAAGAGATGGACCCGATAAAGGAACTATTAATTCTCCAGCAGAAGCACATGGGTAAGGAGCACACTAAAGCAGGTTTGCTGCTGGGGAAGGTCCATCCACTTTTCCCTCCTGCAGATCCGTGTGTGGGATGCTCTCCAGGGCTGTGCCAGCTGCTGAAGCCCTCACAGACTGCCTGTCTCCATCCCAAAGCATGGACACCCAATCCGGTGCTGCTCCGGGAATGGTGGTGTCTGAATTCCCGACAGCAAGTGGAAATATTAATGCTTGTCTAGAGGAAAGAGAAGGAGAGGGAGGAAAAAAAAAAAATCTCTGAATGGCTGGAATTTTCATTCTGCTCTTGCTGGGGAGAGGGGAGGCACCTCCTCTGGAGGGGGGAAGAAGGAACTTCTGCATGCTGAGAACTTGCTCGGTGCGGCTTTGGACAGGAAAAAATGTCAGCTGGAAGAAAGCCCTCCCAAGAAAGTGGTGGCCGGTAAAATCATCATCATCCAGACAACCCAGGAGGATAATTTCAGGAGGCAGAGCTGGGGAAAAATAAAATAAAAGAAAAAAAAGAGGTCTTGAACCGTGCACCTGCAGGATGGGCTGCCCCTGAACAGGAGCGAGCGCAGTGTGTGCTCCTGCTCCCAGGTCTGCAAACTGCAGACACAGATCTCAGACAGAGATTCCTTCTGAAAGTGTCTCTCTGAATGTTATTTCCATTTAGAAAAGAGAAAAAAAACCCTCAGGATGGAGGGATGGATTTAATCTTTAGAGGGCTGGGAGTCTGCCACTGCTGATGCTCTGAGCCCAGGGTGTTCAGCATCTCCAGGACCTCAGAAAGAGAAGGTTTCCAGCCCTCCCTGGTCTGGGATAGCACAGATAAAATGTAGCAAAATGGAGAGAACAAGAAGAAATTTTGAGTTTTTCCTCTGTTTTTGGTGGTTGGCTTCATCTCAGCACCGCTGGCTCCAGCCAGTGCATTTGGCTGCTTGGGTTTGACTCAGGGTTTGTGGGTTCAGCACTTTTATATACCTCAAATCCACAGGGGAAGGGTCAGGCCAAACCCCTGTTTTTTCATTAGTTTAATAAATGTGATCATCTCCAAAAATTCAGTTTTCTAACCTACTCCAAATGCAGATATTCCTTCTCTGTCAATAAAAAAAAAGCCAGACCTAGGGACTGAAAGACTGGATTTGGACCCGACTTTATTTGGCATTGACTCTTGTAGATACACTGAACATTACTTCATGGCTGAAATTAGAGAAATAAACCAACTAATAAAATAAACTAATAACTTTTACCCTCTTTGTCTTTCTCTGGGAATCAGGAATGGCTTAGCCTGTACAGTAATCATACTGTAAACACAGAAAAAAAAAAAAAAAAAAGGTGCTTGACTCCTGCCATTCCCAGCCCTTCCCACCAAGGTTGGGGGGGGGGGTGTGTAAAAAACCCTTGGCAATAAATTAAAAACAGTTTTATTTACCTTGAACTACTCAGCCAAGAATGCACATTATTTAGGGACTGGAATAAAAAGCCATTCACTCTAGTTCAATTGGCCATTTAGTTCAATTTGTGTGTGTTACTGCAGGTAATTACTATGGTAATAATGTACTGTAATCTGTGCTGATTTGGAACTTGTCCTGTTTCTGTATTAATAATAAGTGCCATATATGTACTAATTACCAGTTTGTTACCATGGTTATTTGCGTAGATGCCATGTTAATGATACCCTGGAAACATAAAGCAATCACATTTTTGAATTAAATCTTTGTGGTCTCTTTAGTGCTAAAAGCCCAATTCACATAAAATAATGATGAAGAAAATGAGCTCATCGGGGCTGCCTCGCCAGCGAGCTGATTAGCCGAGCTGCATAAATATATGGCTTTGCCACGCTGAAAAATTAGAGCCTCCAAAACATTTTCCACGGTTGCTAAGTAACTCCCCCAAGATGACATCACTTACAGGAACACGCGGTGCCAGATCTGTCACGCACACGTATTTATAGAGCCCGCGCTGAGCGCCCGGCGCTGCCAGAGGTGTCGGGGGCTGGCTGCCAGCCAGGGACGGGGGGCAACGAGGTGGGCACATCCCTCCTTCCCCCCTCCAGCTCGCCCACTGGCAGCCCTCGCTGCGTGGAGCCAATCCAGAGGCATCGGGTTTTTTGGGGATTATTTCAAGCCAGGAGGGAGCCGCGCAATCCCTGCTCGGTGATAATTTCACACTGCGGGGCCTGCGCTGGCTCGTGTCTCCTCCTCTCTTCCAATTGAGCTGAGCAGCGCATTTTGGGGATGATTTGTTGGGAATGTGGATGGGAAGGGACAGGCCACCTCTGCTTCCCGGGCTGAGGGAACACTCCTGGGTGTGGAGCAAGACACCTCGAGGTTTTCCATGGGACGACAACCAGCAGTTATCCCTACAGCCTCCCATCCCACTTTCCCTGCTATTCCCACACAGCAGCCACCATGAGGGATGCACATTACAATTAAAAATAGTTCCTTGGCAACAAAACCGTTCCCTTTTCCCCGAGCGTGGAGTAAACAATGGGTCCTTCCTACCCTGAAATAAATGGCGATCCTTTAACCAGATGACCCTGGGAAAAGGGCTGGGAAAGCTGGAGCAGGGGAGCTGTGTGGCCCTGCAGACAGCAAGGAGTGAGGCAGGGAAGCCTATAGGTCCCAGCCCTGTAGTAAAGCCTGATCCCTGCTGCTGGGGGTGAAGCCTGGTGGGTTTGGAGCTGCTGCAGATCCATTGGGAGCAGCAAGACCCGGAGCTGAAGGAGGGAGTGGGGTTTGGGCACCCCGGATCAGCTGAAGAATTGGAGCTCGGGATCTCCTCCCTCACTGGCAGGGTCTGTCCAGGAGAAAACGAGGAGGCGGGAAGGAACATCCTGATGAGTCTGCTGGAGGGAAGCCCCTGTCCTGGGTGTGGGCTTGGGAGGACAAACAGCCACTGGAATCCTGGCCAAAAACCCCGGAGAAATCACCACATCCATGGGTGAAATTTCCTGCCCCTCAGCAGGCCAGGGCTGCGCTGGCTGAGGCATCAACTGGAGGGTGCCGGGAGCTTTCACCCATTAAGGATCCACTGGCCCAGGGCTGTGGTTGTCCTCCCGTTATCCTCTGTTTTCCTCCCTCTGCTTTGGCCCTCGGCCATCCCAGCGTTCCCTCCCTGCTCCTGCAGAACCCAGCCCCGCAGCGGATGCCCTGTCACTTGAAAAAGCTACTTAGTGCTCTTTATTATCTGGTCATTATTTTCCCACTGAAGCCTGAGATAAGCAAAGCATAAATCAAACCAGAACAGGAGCCACTTGGAGCAGGTAAAGCATGGAAAAGATTTTAATCAGCGATTCTGGGCAAGAAAAGCAAAAAAGAGGNGGGAAAGAAACACCACTTGTTGTTTGTGGGATGAAGACAAATGTTTCCAAAGCCACATTTTCCACATGACGCCCAGTAAAAGCTCTTGGTTTGATTATTAATCACGGGGCAGCCTCCATCCATCACTCCATCCCTCCGTGCCTCCCGAGCTGTTTGATGTGCCACCCTCCCCTCCCACAGCCCCCGCACCGGGCAGCTCTGACAGGGCACCGCAAAGTCCCTCCAATAAAGAGAATGCCATCAAATAAACAGAGGAGGAAATAAATAAGGGACGACCAGGGAAGCTGCTGCCGTGCCGGTTGGATCCCTCTGCCTCTTGAGACTTCTGGAGAGCTGCTGACACTGGGAGCGTCTTCTGAAATGGATGGACTTTGCCTCTTGCCTCATACATCTGTTTAATGACCTCTCCTCGCAGGCACTTGACATGTGATTTATGGGATATAAATTTTACCTCTTTGCTCGGGTGTCGCAATCCCTGAGTTCCGCAAGGTGAGGGCACCTCGCCCCGCCGGGATGCCGGGCTGGCTCCCTCGGCTTCCTGCTCGCTCAACTTTCTTCCTCAGGCCCTTCCTTTAAAAACCAATAATAATAATAATAATAATAATAACAACAAAGAAACTCAACCCAAAAAACCGCCAACCCCTCACAGACCTTTAAAAAATGTGTTTTTTCCTCTCTGAAACAAAACTGCTGCTGACGCAGCGTTCAAGGCTGGCGGTGCTTTTAGAAAAAAAAACAAACAAGCAGCATCCCAGCTGATTTCCTGCAAATAACACTAACAAATAAATAACTCCTTAATTCTTTTACTGGCATCTGTAGCCTCTAATTCATAAATTCATCAGGACTTTCCCAGGATGTCAGTTTTGGCAAATGAGCCCTGAGTTGCTTCATGCTAATGGAGCGGTGGGCTGCCTGACCTCAGGAAATAGAGAGGCCAAACATGAAAAAACAGAGCCGGGTTCAAGGCTGGGGCTGTGAACCCCAGATTTGAGGGTGAGGTCGGCAAAGGGTCAGGGAAGCATTGTGTGCAGCGCGAGGGAGAATCGCTGGTTTCTATTTAAAGCCTCTCATGCCGCTGCCAGAGCCCTCTCGGCATTGTGTGCTGGAGCAGCCCCGCGATTGAGAAATGCGCCTCGGAGATCCTGACTGCAGGAATGGGGAAAGATTGGAAACAGCCACGCTCACGTGTTGCCAGCCAAACCCTCCCCTACCTTGGGAAGAAAGGGAGGGCGAGATCTGCCTGGCTCTTGTCAGTGGCTAACGCAGATGGATTTGCTTTGGCATTTAAGGGTGATGGATGTGCCAGGTACTATTCATTAGGAATGATTTGTTGGGGCCAGCGTAGCTCGCCTGCCCATTAGGACGCATTTACTTCGCAGGTTAGTAATGATGGGTGCGCTTAATAGTTCCTAAGTATGGGAGGGGATTAAAATGCCCTGGAAGAGAAGGCTATCGATATTTACAGCTTCAATTTGTTGAGGGGAGGAAACCAGTGCGTGCGCCTGGAAGGGGCGTCCGCCCCAGCCCCTGCTCCTAGAGGTGGGTATGGGTACGGAGGAGGCTGGAGCGAGGGGGAATAGCTCTGAATCCAGCTGTGCTTTGCTCCCAGCGCATCGCAGCGATGCGGCCGTGGCAGCCTTTTTGGCTCCTTCTGAGGGAAACTGAGGCCCAGCCCCAAATTTGAGCGCGCAGCCCCAGGTGGGCCATGTTGGGTTTGCCTCTCCACCAGCCCCATGGGCCGCGATCAGAGACACAGAGGGCCACTGGCTGAGGGATGATTATGGCTGTTACATCCCAATTCCCTTCCCTTTTCCCCCGCCCCCGGCTCGGAGGAAGATCCTGTTAGCAGCCCTCAGCCACGGGCAGTCATTTACTTAAGGCCCGATTTTTCATTAAAATAGCACATATGGCTATCAAGCATCGCAAGGTCACGGGGCTGCGTTGTCTCAGCTTAATACGATGCCATTAAGGCTGGACCATCACGTCGCCGATACGGCAGGTTCAGCAGCGCAAGATCAAGCGTTGGGCAAGGCTGCAATTTCCTCCTGTCCTCCTGCTATGATCTTATCAGAGCCTGACTGATCTCCATGTACCGAATCGTGCCGGAGAGCATTAAATCTCGTGAAAGGCTCCGTTCGCAGCAGCCCGTGGGGAGGGTGGGTCACAGCCCAGCTCCCTTTGTGTCACCCCAGCCCTCTCCTGCGGGGCAGTCAGGATGGGGTGGCTCAAGCACCCAGGCTGAGAAATCTGTGTGAGTTCATATTTTATCTTTACCATTGGTGCTGGGTTTTATTTTGAAGCCTGAGCTCTAATCAAGCCCACATGGGTCTGAGTCTGATTTTGCTGCCGTGGTGCTGGCCTGGGACCCTCGGCACGGTGGCCATTCCTGCTCTCTGCCGCCTTCAGCAGCCCTTTTATCTCTCCCTCAAACAACCAGACAAGAAGAATTCATTTCCACCAGCTTTTATCTTCCTGTCTGAGCTACGAGTGCCCGCATGAAGTCCCTTTATTTTACCGCGCAGAGTTTCTGTCCCAGCAGGGCCCTGCTCTCCGTACTCAACAAGATGCAGGAAGGCTGGAGAAAAATTATGGAACAGAAGCAGAGGTAGGAGAAGGCAGACTGGGAGCTGTCTGGTGGCTCTGTTAAGCCATGCAAAGAGGTGGCACTCACTGGCTCTGGCACTGGCACGAGGGCCGTACGTGTGCCCAGGTGGGAAGTTTCGTGCTGAGATGAAAGCGTGTAAATAAAGCAGGTTTGCGTGAGCAGCAGCCCTGCCAAAGAGGAAACATCTCTCGCAAGGTCTCCACCAGAAGGGTTTGCAGAGCAAACAGAAGTGTTGTTTCATCTCAGAGGATGCCCAGCCGCACTGCAGCCCCCCTGAGGGATGGGGCAGGAATGAGAAGGAGCCCACAAAAAGGGACACGACGGCTTTTTCCAGCAGACACTGAGCACACACGGCCGTGCTGGGCCAGGGCGGGCGGACAGGGACCAGAGGGCGGCAGTGGGAAGGGGCTGCCTTGCAAAGCAGGCTCACCAACTCCCCAAGAATGGATAGAGATGCAAAAAACCGAGCTGCTCTGCCATCATTTGAGCCAGAAGAGCCTAAAAGATAATGAGCTAATTGAGCAATGGAGGCCATCTCCCCATAGCTATGTGTCAGTTCCTATTATCCGCTCCGGAACGTTCACTGAGTATACCCAGAGCCTCTCTGGAGGTATTGATCATTTATTTTCCAGGCCCTGTGCTGCCCCTTCCCTTGGGCAGGCAGGGATGGAGGCTGCGGGTGGCTCCCCACACAGACAGCCCGTCAGCTGCAATTGTTTTCTAGTGAAAATAGATGTTCAGTATCGATCCCTCTCCCTCCGTGGAGTCCGGGGGCCTTCTCCTTAGTTACTCTAATAAAACACAACTAATTAAATTTGTGCCTTGCTTTTTCAATATTGCATTATCCTAATTACTAATTAAGGGGGACCACGTGTAAGGGGTAGGCATTATTCCCTGCAAAAGATCCCCCTAATGGCCTAAATGACATCTCAGGGAAGGAGGAAATCTTTCAGCAAAGGCCAAGACTGAGGCTGGGGAAAGGATCCCTGGGGGAAATTTAACGAGGGGCTCTTTAACCCTTCAGCTGCTGCCCTGGAATTTGCTGAATCACGGGAAAACACCCGTGCAAAGCCGTCCTGCACGTGGCAGGCAAGGAAAAGGGAAAATCGGGGTGGAACTGAAAGGAATGGGGGTATCTCGGCATGGCAAGCACGTCAGGGGAGAGCTGAGGAAGCGGTTTTTCCGGAGGAGTGCGTTGCCCATTCCCACCCGTCCTCCCACACAGCCTGCTGTGGACACTGCAGCCAGTCCGGGGACATACCAGAGCTGGGCCTTGGCTGGGAGGAACGAGGTCCTTCAAGCCCGTACTCGACATCCTGCTCTTGTCAGGGCTGTGCCAGAAGGGCTGTGCTCTGTTCCAAGAGGCAATTAAAACACACCGAATCCCGGGGAGCGTTCTCTGGGGGGCTGCTGGCCGCGGGGAAATCTCACTTCTCCGCACTTCAGAAACCCCCGGGGGCTCCAGGTAATGCAGCACTGGGACTTGTGCTGAGCAAGGGACTGAAAAAAACCCAGGCTTAAACCAGGCTGCTGGCAGAGCAGACTAAGCTGGTCTCTACACAAAGATCTTTGAATAAATCCCAAACTTCCTTTAACACTCCCCAGGGACTGAAGCCTGTGCCAGGCTCGCTGACCCCCTCCCTGCTGGAGCACCCTTGGTTGGAGTTCAGCAACATTTTAATTTCATTTTCTGCGTGAGTCGTGGCTGTTCTGGCTCTGTAAGTCCCTGGTTCATTTCTCACACGGCTCTTTTTAGAAACATTCTTTCCCCCCCCCCCCTTAAATACATGGCTTGGAAGTGTGAGCTGAGATTTATGCTGAAAGGAGCTGGGGGAGACTAGCAAATAGGTCCTTGTTGGAGGGAAAAAATAATACTTGGGGCATTGTAGAGAATTCCGCAGTGCTGGGACTCAGGAAAAGCAGCTCCGCCACAGATTTTGGCACTTACTGGAGCTTCCCTGGGCAGTAATGATCCTTCACCTTGGGATGAAGCTTTCAGGTCTTCACTTCGGAGGAGTCACCAGCATTTGACATCTGGGGAAACTGAAGCATCGAAACAGGGGCTGCCACAGGTGAAGCACCTTCCAAATCCTCCCCATCTCCCCTTCCATGGTGGTTTGTGCCTTGCTTTATGCAGCACTGCAACAGACAGAAATTGGCCAAGGAATCATTAAGGGAAATTTCAGAAGACTCCAAACAATATCAATGTCTGCGATTTGGCATCCTGTTGGTTTCCATTCTGCCCACAAGTTAAATTGATCACGGCTCTGTTTTGGCTTATTTTATCTCTTCCTTCCTTGGAGTGATTGAAATCTTAATAATCGAGGATAATATCGACGCCAAAGTTTTAAGCAATAAACATATAAACAGAATGAAGAGAAGCAGAATGCTCACGTCTCTCAACAGTGCAAATGGTTCTGTTTTATTTTGCTGTAGCAGATGTTAAGTTTCCAATAATAAAATAAAATAAAAAATCTAGGAGAGACATTTAGCAAAGTATAGCTTTACACTCCAGAGTTATCACTCCAATTTCAACTGGGACCATAAAGTTTTATGAGCTATTAAATTGCCCTAAACCTCCTTTAACACACCAGCTCTAATGCTGGAGATTAACCATTTAGAAAAAGGAGGTTACCTTCGCTGAGATCGGGCCATTTTCCTGCGCTCTGCTTCAGTCAATAACACTTTGCCTTGGCAGAGCCATTTGCTGGCTGCGTGGTTGGTAATTAGCCCGCGTGCCCTGCAGGTAATGCAGCTGCAGGAGCTCCCATCCCTCCCACAGCGCCAGGAGCATCCGCAGGACCGGGATGGCTGCTCAGGAGGGCAGAGGGAACAGCTCAGCTCCTCGGCTGCCCGCGGTTTTGCTTTCCCCCCCATCCCTTCACTCATTCAGTGGGGGTGCTCAGGGTTCCTTCTCCCCCCATTTCACAGAATTCCAGACTGGTTTGGGTTGGAGAGAGTTTAAAGCTCATCCAGTCCCAGCCCCTGACGTGAGCAGGGACACCTTCTGCTGTCCCAGGTTGCTTCAAGCCCCGTCCAGCCCGGCCTTGGGCACTTCCAGGGATCCAGGGGCAGCCACAGCTTCTCTGGGCACCCTGCGCCAGGGCCTGCCCACCCTCACAGGGAAGAATTTCTTCCCAGTATCCCATCTAACCCTGTCCTCCTTGTCAAAGTCTCTCTCCAGGTTTCTTGTAAGCCCCCTCTAGGTACTGGAAGGTGCTTCATGAAGCTTTCTCTCCTCCAGGCTGAACAATCTCCAGTTTTCTTTTTGTTTGGGTGACAAATCCATCTGAACGTGGCCTTTGACTGTGCTTTATCACCTTGCAGATGAGACCTTTGGTCCTGGCTTGAATGCCCTGGATGCTGCAGTGAAACTACCTGACCCAGGGAAAGGTTTAGTGTCAGTTCCATTGACACTCGCAGAGCTCTTGAGTGAGAGGGGAATTAAAAACACTCCAGCCACATCCACAGAGTGTCCCAGCACTTTCCAGAAGCCCAGGGTTGTTTGGCTGATTTTTCAATAGGTACAAACCCAGGAGCAGGGATGGCCTGGACCCATGGGATGATCCTCAGCCAAAGGGGACCTGTGGGGCTTTGCCACCTCAATCTGCCAAATCACCACCCTTCACCCCTGCTGAACTGGCCTGTGCCCTTCTGGGCACCAAACCTCTGGCCAGGTCACCATTTTGCCTGTAAGGTAGTCCAGCTGCCTGGCCACATCTGGAAACATCTGTCTTGAGAGACCTGGGGCTGTCCCGCACTGATGACTTGCAGGGATCTGGCGTTTCTCCTAAAATTTCTGCTCGAGCTCCTCTTCTGCCATAAGCTCTGGAAAGTCTCTCCTGCTTGGCTGGCTCGGAGCCCTGCTGAGGGCTGGGGTGCAGGGGAGGGCCTTGACATTGGAGCAGAGAATCACAGAAATCACAGAATGCTTTGGGTTGGAAGGGACTTTAAACATCATCATGTTCCAACACATTTCTACCTTTCCCTGGTGTTCCCTCGAACTTTTTGGGACCGTGTGGGAAGAAGGCACCAGCAGGAGAGGTGGGAGCTGCTCCCCAGGGATGAACAGTGACCACAGAGCCCGGGGAAGAGCGAGGCTGGACCCTCATGGCTTGGGGTTAATGTGCACAGAGCCAGGGGACGGAGAGGCTCTGGGAGAGGGCGGCTCCTTCCCGGGAGGAGTTTGGAAAGAAAGGGTAACCCCTGCTCTATTTTTGAAAGAAATGTCTCAGAGGCCTTCTCCTGCATCCTGCAGAGGCCACTGCCAGGGATCTGCAGCAGCCCCGGGGCCTTGGCGGCCCGCAGGGGTGGGAAATGCCTCCTCCCAAAAGCCTGATTCCCATTTCCCCTGAGATAAGATCTGCAACGACTTTTTTTTCCCCCCTAAATTTTTTGAAGGCATTTCCTCTTTGGAACCTTTATGGATGGTTTCCCCTGGCTGAGGGCTGTGCAGTCACCTCCCCAGGCCGGGCAGGGTGGCTTCCCCACACCCACGCCGTCCTTAAGACTCCTGGGGAGATGCTTCAAAGCCCCTGGTACCTGTGAGAGGAGCAAACCAGACCCCACCATCAGCCTCCTACGTTACAGCACAGCCCACATTCCAGGTGCGGCTCCTCTGGAGGGCCTTTGCTTTCTTCCCGACCATCTGCTGTGGTTAAAAGCCTACCCGGGACTTAAATTCATGTACAAGTCGGTGCAACAACCCAGCGTGCTCTGGGGAGCAGGGGGAGGTCGTCCAGCTTTGATCCTTGCTGGCACTTTGAGGACGTGGCTCACCAGGCCTGTGCACACTGCAGCCTTTTTCTTCTTGATTAAAAAGATGCATTTTGCTGTCTGAGGTGCCTCAGACATCAGCAGAAACTGCATTAACAACAGCAGAGTTTTCCCTTTGAGTTGTCTTTAACTGCATTATGGTGCCATGAAGTTAAACATTACGTAGGTACATAAATAGGGTTGGACTCGATAATCTTAAAGGTCTTTTCCAACCTAAATGATTCTGTGATTCAATCCAGCAAGCCCCAGGCTTCAGCAAGGCTCTGACTAAGCCAATCTTCAGTGGTATAGATGTGTCCCATGTCCTGTGTGACAGAAAAACAAGGCTTAACTGATGTAAGCTTGGAGAATAAGAGGGCAGTCCATCTAAAATTAGCTGGAGGTTGAAACTTTTCAAGCCATCCTTTCTTCTGCAACTGGGGAAGCAATCCCTCAGCTGTAGCACCCTGCTTTGCCGTGGGTATTTCAGTTGAGCAACTTTGGAGGCTGAGTCAGAGAGATTTCCTAACACCTCTTCCCCGCCCGCACTCCCCAGACAGCAAACCCCAGCTCTGGGGGACAGAAGAACACTGTTCTCACTCATCCCAACTGGAGCTGGCCAGCCTGGAGTCACACGGAGGTTCAGTGGTTCCCTTCCCAAGGGCTGCGAGTTTCTCTCAGCAGTTTCAATTACCCTCAACTCTCACCGGGATGAGGGGCACCCTAAAAATGCTGCATATCCTGATAGCGCTTGAGTTCTCGGTTTTCTTCTTCCAAAGCCTCCTCTCTTGGGCCGAAGCAGCCCCGGTTGAGCAGCCCCATCCTTTACTGGTCCCTACAAGAGCATCTTCCTGGGAGGCAAGTCCCAGCTGGAGCAGGGAATGGTCTCGTGGCAGCCACAATGTCCCAGCTGGGTCTGCTGGGCTGTCGCCACCCCAGTGTGCTGTCCTCACTCTTGGTCAGAGGGAGTAGCAGACCCAACAGACCACAAGGTGCTTTGTTATGAAACCTTCAGAGTCAAATTAATGGAAGGAAATGCGAGGTCCCATCCAAACCAGAGGCTGGGCAGCATTTCCAGCCCATTCATCGGCCTCCTCCAGCTGCTTCACTCTCCTCCTGCCGTGTGTAGATGGAGAATGCAAATAGCATGGTGAGAGGTGTGACCTTTTGGCTGAATGTCACCAAGTCCTGCAGCACTGGGAGTGTTTGCGCTCAGCCGTTAGCTTTAGCCTCTCCAGTTATTTATACAGATCCCCGTAAAACTCGATGGGATGACTCAAAGATGGCTTTGGCCTTGGTTGTGCTGGTGGTTTGAAGGGCTGCAGTCCTTAAATGTTGTGTTTCTACCAGCACTGTGGGCCTTTCAATTTAGCAACCCCCAACATGGACCTGGGTCTGCCACTGCCCTGAAAATGTCATTATTCAAGGGTTGGGAAAATGAGCCAGAGGCTGGAATGGAGTCATCTAAACTCCTGACGTGATGTTTGGAGTTGGAAACTTAAAATCGAAAGGATTGAGCTTGACATTCTTGAGGGATGCTTTAATTAATTGTGGAATTATAGAATCACAGAATGGTTTGGGTTGGGAGGGACCTTAAAGTTTATCCAGTTCCACCTTCCACTATCCCAGATTGCTCCAAGCCCCATCCAACCTGGCCTTGGACACTTCCAGGGATGGAGCAGCCACAGCTTCTCTGGGTAACCGATGCCAGGGCCTCCTCACCCTTATAGGGAAGAATTTCTTCCCAATATCCCATCTAACCCTACTCTCTTTCAATTTAAAGGCATTACTTTCCAGTTGAAAGCCATTAATTAACGAATCAGCTTCAAAGGTGAAGGTGCTTCAAAGGAGCTTCAAAGCACCCCTCTGAGTGTGTGAGGAACTGGGAATGACCACACCACAGGCTGCCAGTGTTCCTCCAGAGTGAAAAATGTTCGAAACTAAGCCCAAAATGCGGCTTTGATGGCGCTGCCGAAAGCCTTGTCCGCACTGCCCGTACCTGCCGGGACCTCAGCGCTCCCTCAGCCCTCACCTCCCTGGGAGGGGTTCCCAGGCTGAGTTGGTCACCAACTTTTCTCCTGCAGGGATTTCACACTGTGTGAGGAAAAAAACCTGCTCTCTGGAGCTCCCTCCTGCCTGGCTGCTACACCAACATGAGGCTTTTCTGCTGCTCTCCTGGCTGGAGCTCTGCTGAGTCTCATCCCAGCAGACAGGCCGACATCGCACGCCGCTGCGAGACGATGTTCAAATCCGTCCCCGTGGTTCTGGGAGCACTCAGCCGAGCCACGAGTGCGGAGAGAGACTCCCAGCCCTGGGAGGGGGTCTGGGATGAACCTTGGAAGGCCAGGGATGGATCTGAGCGGGGCCCCAGCAGCTCAGCCATCCCGGGTGTCTGCGTTCATTCCTGTCAGACTCCATCCTGCCACCGTCACTTCGACACCCAAACCCTTTCCTCCTCCTTTTCATCCCTGATTTTACATGCCACAGCCATCCTGTCGCCTGCCTCTCAGCGATGTCGCTCAGAGAAATTAGGGCAACTGCTGCACTGGGTTTTTATTAGTATTGCCAAACTCTTTCAGCATTTTTAGAAAGGGCTTGAAAAGGAGCCAAGTCATTTCTCCTTCTTCTGTTGCTTTTCCTCCACCTCCTCCCTCACCACCACCCCCCTCCCCTTCTCTGTCTGCGGATGCTTTGGGATGAATTAATTTAGACGTGCGGTTTTGAATGTTTTTGGCTCCTGGTTATCGAGCCATTCAGCAGTTCTGGGAGCCTCCCCCATCGGCTGTTATTGAACCAGACAGAGAGGGGCGGAGGAGATGGCAGCGGCCTGATTTGTTGGCTTGTTAGTTCTGCTCCTGCGAGCCGTCCATCGGCTCAGGTTTCCCCAGCCCGGCTGACACGGACGGGCGGCAGCCAGAACGCTCCTCCCGGGGCTGGACAGCAAGGGATGGCTGCCGGTGTCACCTCGGAGCAGCCCGGGCCGCAGGAAGGTGTCCCATGATGGGAAGGTTGGGATGAGAGATGGTCTTGAGGGTCCCACCCAGCCCAAAGCATTCTGTGGAAACAGAAATGGGTCCCTGTTTTCCCTTTGCCTGTCCCCACGCCAGGCTGTCACCCCAGCTCTGCTCTGGCACCTCTGACAAGTGTCCCAGTGAGGTATTTTTAGCCCCAAGGCGAGGCAGAGCTAACTCAGCACCAGCAATGAGCACACGGAGAGCACCTTCTGCTCTGATCCTTCCTTGCATCCTGGGCTGGATTTGATTGCTCCTCCTTGGAGAAGGGGACGTGCCCCAAACCCCAAATCCAAGGGCAGCCCCGCTGTTCCCCCAGCCCCACGGTGACCCCTGTGCCAGGGCAGGGCTTGGTGGGCACTGATGCCGTGGGCACAGCCCAGCTCACCTCTGCTAAAGGATAGATGAGCTCAGGATCTCCTGGAGCCTTCCGTAACACAGAAATAACCACTAAATCCTTTTGAACAGCACTTCCTACCTGTGCCGCTCTGGGGGGTAGCACTGAGACTCTTTAATCATAGGGAGGATGGTTAGAAATCATTATTTTCTCAGCTTTCTAGTAAAATTTTAAAAACCCACCTGAAAATCTCATTATTCCCTGTCAAGGCTTTCTTTGAGTATTCTTCTGCTCTGATTTCATACTGGGCTAATATCTAAGAAAAATATTATCTCTCTGCTTGGCTTCCTGCCACCCCAGCCGTGTTTGTGTTTCAGTGGTGGATGAACCCACTCCAGTTTATTTATGTAGCTGGTAAAGCCGCCCCTCCAGCCCTCCCCTTGCTCTGAACTCGAGGCCCAGGTACAGAAGGGCTTGTTGGGAATCCCATATGGCTTTAAAGCATCCCCATGTGCAAGCCATGGCTCTGCACTAGGCAGGGTTCTCTTCCTGGAGCTCTGCGCAGACATCTGTGCTTTAAACAGCCGGGGAAAAGTGCAAACCCCTGATTTATGCCACTCACAGGGTGGTATTAGGAATTGGTAGGAAATCTTTGGGTGCAGAAATTCCTGTTTCTCATCTGTTTTATCAGTTTTACTCAAAAGGTACCAGGTTGAAATACCAGAGGTGCAAACAGACACTTTGCGGGGCTGCAGTGGGTTTTGGAGCCTTTGTTTTTGTAGAATTATGGAAGAGTTTGGGTGGGATCTCAAAACTCATCTCATTTCCGCTATCCCAGGGTGCTCCAAGCCCCGTCCAGCCTGGCCTTGGACACTTCCAGGGATCCAGGGCAGGCACAGCTTCTCTGGGCACCCTGTGCCAGGGCCTGCCCACCCTCACAGGGAGGAATTTCTTCCCAATATCCCATCCAACCCTGCCCTCTGGCAGTTTGAAGCCATTCCCCCTTGTCTTGTCACTCCAGGCTCTTGTCCAAAGTCCCTCTTCAGCTCTCTTGGAGCCCCTTTAAGCACTGGAAGGTGCTCTAAAGTCTCCCCAGAGCCTTCTCTTCTCCAGGCTGTTTTAGCATTTTAAGCTCAGATGCAGAGAGGTTTTGAAGACCTAACTCCCACTGTTATAATTAAAAATCCTCCTGAGATTTGCCACCAGAGCCCTGCTGGGAAGAGGCAGGGGCTGGGGCTGGGCTGGGAGCTGACCACACCAACAAACTCCAGGAAGAGTTATTTTCAATTCATCTCTTTGGGAAAGGGTTAACATCCCTAAAAATAGAGACTTTTGGCCCGTATCTGCACTGGTTGGACTTGATGGTCTTAGAATTTTTTCCACCTTTATGGATTCTGTGATTCCGAAGCATTCCCCGTGTGGGTGTGAGCACTTGTCCCTCTCACTGTCCCCAGAGCACACAGGGAGTGTTCACCACTGCACCTGCAGCTGGAATCACTCCAGGCCATGGCTAAGACATCAACAGTACTTGATTTGGGGCTTTTTTTTGGTATGTTTTGTTTTGTTTTGGGGTTTTTTTTGGGTTTTTTTTTGCCAAGGTTGCTGCCTGGGCTGTCCACAGCTGAGCTGAGACTGGCACTGCCACGGTTGTTCCTCGCCGAGCTCTGGCTGCTGTCCCAGGAGAAGGTACAGCCAGCTGAGAAAGTTAACACGAGGTAACCGAGGCTGTGAATTTATGGCGCAGCAGCTGCTCCCTGCCCGTGGCTGGAGCACACATTTACCCCGTGGAGGATGCCAAGAGCTCCCTGATCCATCCTGTGGGGATGGGAATGAGCTGCCCCCGGGAAGGAACAGGGACACAGACGCTGCTGAGCCGATCTCCCAACCCCACACCGCAGGGAGGGCGTGCGCAGGGAATTATCCTGAAATGCTGCACAGAGAGCTCTGCTGGCAAATTCCCTCGGCTCTCAGGGCTGCAGTAGCTGGGCTGGAGGATGCTTTAATGCACTCGTCTCACACGGAGCACTTGATGCCTCTTCTCCACTCGAGAGGGGAAGAATAGAGAGGAATGTGGGAGGGCAGCGCAGAGTGCTGCTGCCGCGCCGAGTGTCTGAGGTGGGCAGCGAGGCACCCTGCGAGCAGCCTTCCTCCAGCTGGGCTCCTCTTTTGCAATTCCAGTGCCTTGTTTGTCAGTAATTTATATTGACAGAGTCTTTCAAAACACTTTAGGCTTGTTTACAACATCGAGCAAGAACATTTTGTCTCGTGTCCTTTCCATTCTTAAAGACAGTCCTCTCCTCCGTCCATCCCCCTGCTCCCCTGTGCTGCTCCAGAAGCTGCTCCCTCGCCCTCTGCAAACCTGATGGGCTGGAAAAGAACCTGCAAATCTGGGATGGGATGCTCCTTCCTCTCTGATTGCTAATTAGGTTTTCCAATCAGGGGCAAAGCACCTTTTCCATGGCACAAACCTCCCCGTGCCAGGTGCACTCGCTCTGGTGTGATGTTGTTGAAGGTGGAGTTGGTTGTGAGGTGCTGGGAGCCAGCGTGACACAAACCTGCCATGAGAAATGGGCACATCTGGGACCTGCTCCAGCATCCAACGGCATCACCTGAGCTGGCAGTCCAGGATGCCTCCTACCATACTGGCTTTGATGTTTTCTCTTCAAGCCCTGAGCCCAAAGCAGCAAGTTCATCCCTCTCCACTCCATCCCTCCTGATTTCTGCAGCTTTTTGCAATGGTGTGGCTCATCTGGATGCCGTGGTTGTCCCTTTTTCCCTGCTCATCACCCTAAGAGCATTGGGAAGACAATTCTTTCATGGAGTCCATCCCACCAGCAATGACCAGCTTAAAACCTTTTAAAAGCCTCCTTTGGCCTTGCAGGCAGAGGTTTTTGAAACGCTCGAGGGAAATGACGTGAAAGACTTGGATTCTCCAGGCAGACAAACCCCCTCTGCAAAAGCAGCTGCTCCTGGGGCTGGCAAGGCAAGCGCTGGCGCAGCCTGGCAGCCCTGCCCAGGCAGCCCGGGGGGAGAGCAGGGACCAGCACGGTGCTGGGGGCAGAGGGGCCATCGCATTGTCCTGCTCAGCCTGCACTGCCCCGCTCGCATTGTCCTGCTCAGCCTGCACTGCCCCGCTCGCATTGTCCTGCTCAGCCTGCACTGCCCCGCTCCCTCTGCCTGCGCCCTGCTCCAGTCAGGATAAAGCCTGGACACGTTTGGCTACCCAAGCCACGATAATCTCCTCTTTCTGCTCTTACCTAAGGAGGCCGGGGTGCCCAATTATTTTAGAGTCTGCTGTTTAACGTGCTCTCGGCCTTGATTAAGACTTTTCATCTTCCAGGCAGAGATCAAAGTGAAACCTTGAGTTTTGCAGTGCTGCGCCATGGGCTGGGGCAGGTCTTGCTGCTTCCTTGTGATTATGGAGCTGTCTGGATGGCAGAGCAGCAGGGAGGGAGCGCCGTGTCCCAGTGGGCAGAGGAGCAAGATTAAGGACATTTCACCAGCCTCCGTCCTCCTTTTTTCTATCCTTGCCACCTCCTTCCTTCCTACCCCTCTCTGAGAGGGGATGAGCAGGCCCACTAATCCTGTTAACATTGAGCAGCATTTCCAGGAGGGGATACATTTATTGAGCTCAGGAATACGGCACTGAACAGTGCTTTGCTTTGCTAATCCCGGCCTTTGGCATGGCTTTTAGCCACTTGGTTCAATCAGGAGCCTGACACCAAAATCAGTAAAGCAATGGAGGTCTTAGCCAGAAGTTCTGGCCTTGGTGTGGTTTTCCCCATCCATGAAGAGCCTGTGCTCCTCCCTGGCCATTAGGAGGGCAATCACTGCAGTATTCCCCCAAATACATTCCTTTTCCTGCTTGCAGACTTGGACTCACCTGGAGGGACAGCTAGGAGCCATTTCCAAGACTATTTTTTGGCCGTGTCCCCGTGAATTTCTCTGCAGGGCTAATCAACCATAACGCTGCTGGGAGACTCATTTAAATACAACAAGAGGGGGAACCCGGGGTGTGAGGCTCGAGGAGGCTCCCCCACACACGGCATCTGGCGGATGAGAGAGCCTGTCAGGAGCTGCCGGCGTGCTGGATGCTCCCTGCCACGATAACTGTTCGGAGTGGATGAGCTCGCTGTCAACAGCTTAATAATCCTCGTCTGCCGTGTCAGCCAACACTCCTGCAATGGAGGGCTGATAACGAGGGGGTTAGACCGGGGAAAACGGGCTGTTTTGTCAGCAAAACGTCTCTTGCCATCGAAAAGGCTCTGCAAAAGCTTGCGGGCTCCTTCGGAGCTCGCCCGGGATGATTCGCCAGCCCCGCAGCCCCGTTTGTGCCACGGCCTTTCTGCCCCAGCAGCAGCAGCAAGGACTGACAGGAGCCCCTGCAGGAAGCAGATGTGGATGAGCCTCCTCCAAACTCAAGGAATTCGCCTGGTTTTCATCCAGAAGCTTTTCTATCTCTTCCCCGCGTCTCTGTTTTTTAAACTATTGCTCTTGCTTGTGCACAGCTTCCAAATTATTCCTGGTGAGCTCAGCCCAGGCAGGAATTCTGCGGCAGTGAGGAGCCCTGCAGCCGAGTGGAGAAGCCTCCCCAGTGGGAGGGACAGCAGTGAGGATCCAGGATGTGCCCCATGTCCCCCAGAGCAGGTGCCAGCTCTGCCTCCGGCTGGGCTGATGCAAACCTGGGTACCCCTGGAGTGGAAGGGGTGGGAGAGGCTGCTGCCCTTCAGCAGTGCCCGGTCCTTCCTCACCCTGGGCTTGTCCCAGCCCCACCGTGGATCGTGGGGGTCCCATCACCCAGCCAGAGCTGGGGGAGGTGACCCGAGCCGGATCTGGGGCCTGGCAGGACACCAGCCCACCCTCATTGCACAACGAGCCATCCCAGGGGATCCTCCGGGGGAAGAAGGAGGCATTAATGCTTGGGGAGCAAATTCCTCTGGCTGCTTGAGGCCGGGACTCAGCACTCCGGAATTCCAGAGCGATAACAAGGCACGAGAATGTTTAAAGAGGCTGCGGATGCAAACAGCAGCCCCGGAGCCCATCCCAGGCTCGGCCCAAAACTCACAGCTTCGAGCTGCTGTCGCAGCCGGGAGTGGAAGGACTGACTCCTGGGGCTGATCCCCTGGGCTGGGATGAGCCGCTTCCCACTCCACGGTGTTCCCTGGGCTTTGCAGGAGCCCAGGATCTGGCCCACTCTGTGCAAAATTAGCCCCTCGTTAGCGGAGCCTGCAATCGCTCACCGCAGGGGGAAATGGAAGCAGATGCCAAATTGCCACCTGGAGCAATTTTTTCTCTTTTTTTTTTACAATTGAATTACAATCGGCTGGAGACAGCGGGAGCTTTCCCTTCATATTAGCTGTGTATGGAAGCACTGGGAGGCTGCTGCTGCACGGATCCTGCACCAGTCCCTGCACGGAGCATCTCCTTCGAACTTCAACATCCTCCAGCTGCAGGAACCACTCTTGCCTTTCACGTCATCACTGAATGTAAATAAAAATAAAATTGAAACGCTCCTTAAAATAAAATGCAATTTAAAGCTCTTATTTTAAATGTAGGAAAACACTCCAGATTTAACTTGGATTTTTTTTTTCCACTATTGCAAAGGAATTCGGAATATTTTCCCAACTCGTATTTTAGCATTTGGGGACCTTGAAGAATTTTCCCTGGAGTACATGAAAATGTTCAAAGTGCCATCAACGTGGCCTTCCAGGGAACTCCAGCCCCTCTGGCATGGCTTCATAATAAATAATGAAATTATTTGGGCTGGAAGGAACCTAAAAGATCATCTTATTCTAACCCCCATGGACCTCCTGATCATAAAACTTGCCCTGGGTCTTTTACAGCTTTGTTCAAGCAGTGATGCAGTTTGGATGAGAGCTAATTAGCCGAAAACCAACCTGATTGTGTCTGTCTATGATGCAATCCCATTTCTGACTGCAGAGAGATACATTCTGTCACTTTTCGCTGGGAAGTTTTTGAGGTGTTTAAGACAGAAAACATTTGTGGGCAGATTTTGAAATGTACGCCCACAAAACCCAAACTCTGTGAAACTTTCTATTTGTGGGGAACACACGGATGTTAATTCTTTTTTGCTTGTGTAAATTCTTGGTTTTATGGAGAACAGTTCTGAGATATTGATTTGAAACAGAATTTTTGTATTTTTATATATATGTACATATGACTCTACAGCTCCCAAGTCGTTGGGTAAATTCCCCATAAATCCATATCCACTCGTGCTCTCAGTCAGAGCATTCTGCTAGAGCAGCATGGAAAACCGAAGTCACTTTTGCCTGGCTCAGAAAGAGAAGCCTTGAGAGCTGCCAACATCTGCTTTCATCTTGCTGCTTCTTCTGGAAGCGCTGGGCAGAGTGGGGGAAAGGCTGGGAGGATGAGGATGTGATGTGGGAGCAATCACAGCCATGGGCCCCGTGAAAAAACATGACCACCTCTCAAAGTAATTCAAGTTTGTCCTCGGTGAGACTGAGTCATCCTCCCAGGGCAATTCCCATGGTCACCCCACAGAGCAGGGCTGTCAGACCAGGGCCAGGGTCAGGCAGTAACAAGAAATGGCACCGGCAGGATTGGAGAAGCTCCTGCGCCATTTCCTAGGACAAATGGGGGAAGGATGGCAGCAATAAGAAGTGAAGAATCCCAATTTCCTGATTTAATCTGGCTTCACCGCCGGGCACGCCCCAGCTCTGTGCCACAGCTGGGTTTCTCGGCACGGTGGTCTCTGTACCGAGTCCGTGGCCTGCTTTCTTCCCTTCTGTCTCCCCTTCACGACGTCTTGCCTGGCTGATTTCATGCTCAGCAGCAGCACTGCTGGTTTAAATGCTGGCAGCTGGCAACATTTTCCCTTGGAGCCAAAAAAACAAAGCGTCTGCTCTCCCAAGCCAGCCTGGGAAGGTTGGCTTTGCTGGTCCAAGCACAAATATTTCTGGCAGGGCAAGCTCGCTGCAAGTTTGGAGTTGATCTCACTCGTTTCCTCAGCGCTAAGGAAATGCAAAGGGATTTGCAGTGAATTCTCCACAGTCTCATTTTTAAGGTGAGAATTGTTTCAGCAGAAGAGAACTCGAGTCCTCAAAAGCTCTGCAAAATCACGAGGAGCTTCTGATGTCACAGTGGGATCAGGAGCTGTTCCATCATTGTCAGGGATGAGCCACTGACACAAAAGGGGTGGCACTGTTGGGAACTGTTCCTGTTTACATGGCTTCAACATTTGTGGAAGTTTGGAGTCATTAATTTCCTGAATGGCTCCCTTTAATGGAAAACATGATGTTTTGGGAAAGACAAGCTGGGCATAAAACACTCCAAGTCTTTATCCAGGTGAAGTAACCTCATCTTCACATCTCATTTTTGGAAAAGGTGCAGGGATTCAGGCTCCCATATCCTGGGAGTTGAATGCTTAACTCAATTAGACTCCACTGGAAAAGCTGATTTAACCCCACACCTCATTTCAGATGTGTCCTTTGGCCAACAGGACTTCTGGACATTGCTTAAATTTTAACTGATTGCTGCATGTGTGGCCAAATCAAAATCCAAACATTCAGCTGCAGTTTTTGGGCCAAAAAGAGCCCAAGCCCTGCTTTCAACATCTGCCTTTGCACCAGCACCAGCCAGTTTGTAGAACTCCAAGCACTTTTCAAAGACTTAAACACTGATGCAGACTTGTCATGGGTGGGAAAAATGAGCTGCAAAAGGTCCTGGAATGGTCTTGGCAGGAATGAGCAGAAAAGAAGCTTCAGGAGGTTTCAGAGTGCAGCTGGTTCTTGGCATTGCTGTGGTGGGGTCTTTCTTGTGTCCAAATATCTCTCAGCCCTTCATGACCACTTATGTCCACCCCTGCATTTTGGGTTGCAGGTCTGAATTAAAGAGGCCACAAAACTCTTGGGAACCTGAGATGGATCTGCTGCCATGAGCAAAAGCTGCTCCCATTTCTGGGCTGGCAGTGGGTTAAATAACAGCAAGCAGAATCCCAGTCCAAAGGTTTAGTCCTGAGGTCATGCCATTCTCAGGTACAGCAGGTGGGAAGGGGACTCGGGAATGTGTTTCACAGGTGTGGGTGGTTGAAGGACCAAAATTTGGGAACTGATGCCGAAACAGGCGGGCGTGTTCTGGAAATTGTTTGCTCTGGATTCCCATGAAGAGATGCCACGCTTTGGAGCGTGTTCCTGCAGGCTGGCACCGACCTGAGCCAGCCTTGGATGTGGCTGTGCTTGTGCTCCTGCTCTGTGCGGGCAGGTGGAGGTGGAAATCTCCGGCACAGCAGGAGATGGAGGTGGCAGGGCCAAGAAGGGCCTCAACACAGACGTCTGTGTGAGCGTGGGTGACACAATCTCGCACCAAACTGGCCTGCAAAGCACAGGAAACAGGAATAGAAACCCATCCCGTGACTCAGGATGTGTCTGTGGGCTAAAGCTGCCGAGCTGCAGTGCCTGGGCTCAGTCTCTGAGTCTGTGTTGCTGCATTTAGAGGAGAAAAAGCCTTTGACAGCAGCAGGTGGGAGATGTTTCTCCATTCAGCACCGTTTGTTGTGATGCTCCTGTACGGTCTCCCTGTGGGAGCTCTGTCTTGGTATTATGGCCATAAACATAATGTAGAACAACACTAATGAGGGCTTTCATGGCATATCCGTGGCTGTCCAAATCCATGTGCCAGATCTCCTCATTTCCTCCAGGGTCCTGGGGCATTCTGTGCTCATCTTCAGCCTCTGCTCTCTCTGGAGTCTCCGGACATTTCAGTTATAATTACAGTACTGCTTAAAAGGCCTTCTGGCCTCCTCAGTTATGAATAAACCTGACCCTCTGGGAAGACTAAGTCCAGAATTTTAGAGGAAGGTCTTGAGGACAAGAGCTTGGAAAAAGGAATAAAACCTCTCTGTCCCATGGGAAATGCTGAAGCAGGGCAATCTCCAGCCAGGATGAAATCCACAGTCCTGGGAATTCTTTCCCTGAAGGGAAAATTCAACATTTCCTTTGCTTCAGCCTGATCAAAACGTCTTGTTTTGACATGGCACAACAGCCTGGGACCACGACAGTCAGATCAATATGCTTCCAAGCCATCTAAGGGAGTGTGATCTTTTCCAGCTCCAAATTAAGCAGGAGTTAGTCCTTCCCCACATCTTGTTTCCACAGGGAGCTGCCTGGCCGTGCAGGATTTTTGATCAGCGGTTCCAGCTCCCGCAGCGTCCCCAGGAGCCCTCCCCGAACGGTTCTCACCCCGTTACCTGTCCCGTGTCCTCGCGGGTCAGCCTGTCCTCACATCCGAGTTACAGGGAGCTGGGGATTCTCTTACCCTCAGCTCCCCTGGTCATTGCTCCTGGCAGGATTTTGGTCTTTGTGAAGCAAACCTGTTCTGCTTGCCCCGGCCTCCCTCAGCCCCGTTACAAAGAGCCATTGTGGGCGCTCCCGGCTCTCATCAGCCTCGGGAGAGGCACCTCTTGCCCACTCAGCCAGGAGATAAAAGCTGATTTGTGTGGAGTGGGAGGGAAGCATCGCCTGTGCCCTTGCCAGGTTTCGTGGTACGGCTCCTGGCTGGGCAGGGAAGTTTCCAGAGTTCCCTGGGATGGAGGAGGCTGCAGAGCTGCTCTCCCCTCCCCAAAGCTGCTGCCCTCCAAGGGGGATCAGGGTGAGGTGCCAGAGCAGGGACTGTGCTCTCAGGGGTGAGGCCAGCCCCCCCAGGGGCTCAGAGCCTGGTGGATCCCCAGGAAAACATTCCTCCTCCCTGCCTTGCCTCACCCGGGCATGAAAAGCAAGGACCCCTCCCCTCCCTCCCTCCCTCCCAGCTCTGTTTGTGTTTTGGATTTTTTCTCTCCCTCAGCCCCCCCTTGGCTGTTTTTCCTGCACTGTGAGGCTGTGAGTGGGTTCACAAACATCCCCTCCAGCTGGGCAAGCCCCAGCAGCTCCAAACTCCTGATTTGTCTGGGAGCTTCGGCTGTGGGGTGGGTATGGGCATCACGGAGCCAAAAAATGCAGTGGGGGCTGCTCCAGGTGGGTCCTTTCTTATCAGTCCTGGGTTTGGCATGGATCAACATCTCAGTCTGAATACAGCAGGGAAAACCAAGCTGGTGTATGGCTGCAAGGAGCCTTTCTGCATCCTCTCCAGAGTGGCTTTTGGTGCCTGTTCCTGCCTAGTGTGAGCCTCCCGCCTATTAAATTGACCAGTCACACCAGTTCCTCCACCCTTTGGGACTGGGGGGAACCAGATGTTGGATCCAGGTTCATTTTCTGTCTTCTGTGCCCTTCTCCTTCCACCAGAGGAGGAAGGCTGTGCATGGCTAGGTACCAAGACTCACTGAGAGGTCTGGCAACCCGGCAGCTCCCAGTGTCCCAGGGGACAGGCTGGTCAGGGTGAATCTGTCACTGGGGACACAGGATTTGCGTGCTAGGGGACAGCAGATTTCATCCCCAGCATCTCAGCTGCCCCCCCCAGTTCCTGCCATCAGCTGGGGGCACTGGGAAGGAAGGAAAACCAAGAAAGCTGAAGCCCAGGCGCTCACGCATCACTGGACAAGTCACATCTGGCTGACGGGGACAGCGGGGGCCCAGCCCTCCCTGGGTGACACAAGGCCACTTCCACGCCGAGCTGGGCCAGCCCTCGCTCTCTGCTCCAGTCACACGGGAGCTGCCAGACAGAAATACACAGAAATACAGAAATGCACCCTTCCAGGGGGGACCCAGCAGCTGCTGTGCTCCTGAGGGATCACTGCACGCCCTGATGCCGGGGGCTCCGAGGGTAAGCGACTCCAACCAGCCGAGCAGAGCAATAACCCTGCAGAAGGGCAGCGCCTGCAGTGCCGCGCTCCTGCCGCGCCAGTGCAGGGCTCAGAGTGAAGAGGCGAGCAGGGATGGCAGGCAGGACCTTTCCCAGGACCCCAGATCCCGTCTGCAGACCGCTGTGATCCGTGCTGTGATCTGTGTTGTGATCCGTATTGTGATCCGTATTGTGATCCGTGTTGTGATCACCCGGCCTGGGCTGGGTGCTGAGCAAAGGAGCACGTCCAAGCGAGAAATAAATTGAGATAGGGCACAAAAGGAGCCAGTCCTGGAGGAGGAGATGAAGAGCTTGTGGTGGGTGGGAAGCCTCGAAAGTCACACCGAGCAGTCAGGGCTGTGCGGAGGCTGATGCACAGCGAGTTGGGCTTGTTAGTGGCGCCTCAGCCCTGCCTTGACCACAGCCACAGGTCTTGGCTTGAAGCCAGGGCTGGTTTGAGCCAGAAAAGAGTTTCTGCTTGCAAAATACCCAGTGGAGACACCCAAGAGGGAAGTTGGAGCAGCCTTGCAGCCAGCCCTGAGCGCTGCTGCACTGGAGAGTTTCCCAGGGCACTGCCCATGTCCGGGACATGAGGCCCTTTCTCACCCTGGCTTTGTAATTCTGTCCCCCGTGTACACATTTGTCACCTTTGATCTTCTGGCTGCTTACAGGTCTCCACCGTGCCCGTGTCCTTTGCCCGCTGACAGCGTAGCAGTAGACTTCACCCCCAGGATGCTGCTGCCAGCACCGGGGCAAACCTCTTCCTGTGCAAACAGCCAGAGGCACAGACCTTGCCATGTCCCTTCCCGTGCTGCCACTGCCCAGCTGTCCCTGGGCTGGTCACCCCCAAGCTGCCCAATGCCATCGATGGCATCGCCATGGCCAGCGAAGGGGTGTGGGAAGACGTCACCGGGCAGTGGAAAATAGTTGGATTGTGGCTAATGTGAAACAGCCCCTGGAATTGTTTCCTGATGTTGAGTTGCTCCTGGCTGGGTTCAGAGGGAGAGGAAGCTCCAAGGCTGGTGGGGGATCTGGAGCTCATCTCGAAAGGGCAACACTGAGTTCTTTTGGCCAAAAAATTGAAGGTAGCTCTCATGCCCTCGGTCCTGGGGGAAGAGAGACCCCATGTTATTTTTCTGTGGAGAGCTGGAGCAAATTTCTTCCAGTCCTGACTGGGTGGAAACAAAAATAAGTGGCAATGTGGGTCCTCCAAATAAACAGCGCACATGTGCTGCCATAGTGGAGGGAGCATGTGTCTCTGATTTACATGCAGTCTGGGAAGTGCCACATCCGCCTTATGTTTGGAATATTTCAGCTCTCCAAGGCCTGGATTTAACCCCTGCCCTCTCCTCTCCCAGCAGAGCCTGCAGCATCTCTGCTGTTCTTTCTCTTGGAGTAAGCTTGCACGGAGAACTCAATGCCGGAGGGAGCACAAGGAGGCTGACAGAGTTTGTGCAGGCCTTGTCACATTGTCTGGGCATGTCATGACAAAGACCCAAGAGAAGAGAAACCACAGGAGCCAGGAAAGGCTTTCAAACCATCCCTGCTCTGCTCTGAGCTCTCCGGGTCGCTGAATTTAAGGGCTGCTCCCACACACCAGAAGACCTCACTGTTAGTAGGGTAAACCAGGGGAGCAGCCATGTGTAGACATGATTTAAGAGCCATTCCCTCTTCCAGCACGGAGCAGAACCCCTGGATAGTGGGACATTGAAGGACATAGCCCGGGAGGAGGAAGTAAAGGCAGATATTGTTCTGAGCTTTTCCTCTGTGTGCTTCCAGAAAGGGCTTCAGCCTGGAAAAGGATGTCAGGACAGGAAGGATATTGAGCTGGCCTCAGCTTTCACACAAACAGCTGGAGTGACCTTTCTCTAGCAAAACACCAGCCCTTGCAGGGTGGACTTGTTTCGAAGGGTGTCAGCTCGGGGCCGTTCCATATGCAGAGGGTGGATAGATAAATAGAGAGTAGACTGACACACAGATAGGTTAGTTGGTTAGTTAGTTAGCTGTTTAGTTAATGGGGGGGCACAGAAACAGAGCCAGACCAATGCAGCCTTCCCAGGACCTTTAGCTGCCCTGGTTCGTGGCCCAGGTTTTGTAGGTTTGGGTGCCTCTGGAAGGGCACTCTGTGTATCTTCACCCCGCTCCTGAGTGTGGCAGTGTTTGCACAGCGTTATTGGCTCGCCACGGCCCCTGGCCTCCTTCTCTTCGTGCACAGCTCCCACACGTGCGGGGAAACTGAGGCACGCAGCAGCAAAGCATCTTCTGCAGGCGGCAGAACACGCGGGCAGCAAACCCAGGCCTGGCAGAGCCAGGGGGCCCAGCCCTCCATCCTCTCCCCCGGTGCTGCTCCTGGCTGTCTCGCCGGTTACGGTCTCCGTCGCACTTCCAGGAAGATGTCACCGCCTCCGAAGGGTGCCGAACGCCCACCCTGGGGAGCCGGCACGGCGTGAGTCACGCAGGAAGAGCCGAGAGCGCCGAGGTGGGAGCTGGGCACCTTCCAGGAAAAGCTGGGTTGCAACCGCAGCAGCCATTTCCTCGCAGGCTCCAGCCCATAATTCCCGTGCCAGGAACGACGGCTTGGCGCACGCTGAGCCCTCCTGAGGTGGGGATTTGCTCCCTTTCCCTTTTCCTCCCTCCCAGAAGGAGCTCCTGGCTTGAGGACGACCGTGGGACCATCTCTGCTTCATGGCTCCTCTCACTCCTCCTGCAGCTGCCCTGCATTAACAACCCCTCTCTGCATCACTGATCCCATCCCGTTCGTTGGTTTTAACCCAAACCAGGAGCCATCCACCAGGAAAAATCTCCAGACCCCATTTGGAGAGGTTTTCTGCAGGCTGAAACCTCTCTGAGGTGGAAAATCCATGGCTCCAGGCTCTTCCCACCAAAGGCCTCTTCCTTTTTTCCAGGCCCTTCCTACCAAAGACCTCTTCCTTTTTTCCAGGCTCTTCCCACCCCTTGCTCTAAGTGCAATTTTTGGGGCGTTATTCCCCCTTCTGGACTGAATTTATCTCCAGAACACCACAAGATTTGTAGAAAAACTGTGTTGGAAGGAGACGGTTTGAGGCGGCTTTTGAGGGAGGTTGTTGTATTTCCTTGTAGCTGAGTTCTGTGGGGGTAAAAAATGTTAATTTGGGTAATTCCTCATCCCTCGTGTCCAGGGGAGGTGAAACAAAGGGAAAAAACCCAGCCCAATTCTTGGAACACCATTAGATTGCATTGTTTTTCCTAGCTGGGCCTGTATCTGTAGGCCTAACCCAAGGAGTAGTCGTGTTACTCTGAGCTTGGCTGCTGAGACACGGCCGAAATTGTCAGAAATACCCTGAAAATGCCAAAATCCAAGGAATATTCCCCATCTGCATCTCCCTGGCCCAGCCCAGCTTTCTGTGAGAGATCCCCTTTGTTCCCAGGCCTCCCGACAGCCGTTGTGTGCTCCATAAACATCAAATGGAAGAGACGCTTTTAATGTAATTATAATTTAAGCATAAAATATGTCACTTCTGTAGGATTTTGTTGTCTGGTGCATAATTACTTTATGGCACTATAAAAATATATTGCATTATGATGCCTTGCTGTGCTTTGCTCGAATAATTTATAGCACAGTAATAGTGTGGAACAATATTCCAGACCATTGTATCCAATCTTGCATATAAATAAAACTGTGGAAAATAATGATCTTGGTTAAACGCTCATTTAATTATTTTGCAGGCTAGGCTAAGGGTTTTTATCCCAGTTTCATTCCCACATCCTCACCAGAATATATTCAGACTATCTAGAGGGAGAGCTTTTAAAGCTCACAGAAAATAGAGCTACATATGGAATTTTTTACATATACTGCCATTTCCAAACAACTGGGGAAAAGAAGCATTTGCTGCAGGGTGACTGGAATTGCAAAAAATTTCCAAAATTTCTTCCCAAGCAATATGTTGGAAACTTTTTCAGTCCAAGCCCACTGAAACATTTTGGTGGCCTAAAAAACCAACCCCCTTCCTTCTGCTTTTGAGGTTCTCAATATTTTTATGCCCTTGAGACAGAACTTTAGTGACTTTTTGAAGCAAGATGTTGGTTCAAAAAACCCAACCCCCTTCTTGCCTTAAAAACAAGGAACTGAAATTTTACCCTCTCCTCTCAGCATCTCTTCCTGGGCATCTGCTTCGATTGCAAGTGGCAAAATATTTCCCACCTGCCCATCCTCATCCCATCCCCGAGCTCCTGCCCAGATTATCCTCCCAGGAATCCCATCCCATCCTGGGATCATTGCCTGTTTTGGGGCCGTCACTCAGATATGCTTAGTGGAGGATGCTGAGCGTCCTCCAGAGGGTTGAGCCCCCCACAGGAAAGGGTCACCTCCACTAGAACCATTTCATTTATATTTTGATGTTTTGCAATCAAACTGTGGGTGGAGTGGGGAGAAACGTCAGACAGGAGAACTCCAGGCAAAGCAAGACTCACTGGCAGAGGGTAAAACTGAATTTCGGGCTCATGAGGGACTGGGAGGACTCACTGATATTGCAGGGCCTCGCTGGAAGGAAGCACTGATAATTTTTCTTTTAATCTCCACGTTTTCCTTCATGCGTGCACGTGAAGCCTCATGAAGATCCCTCCCTCACCCATCACGATCTTCTCCATGAAGTCTCTCCCTTGCTTTCTCCATCCTCTTCCTCCTGGAGCTGGGGCAAGGATCTAAAAATAGTGGTGGGGCCTGTATATGCATCTTCAGCAAAGAGACTCATAAATGCAGCCAGGACTGAAAATCAATTCTTTAAAGCTGAAATCAATAACAATAACTAATATTAATAGTGATTATCCTTTCTTTATTGCACTTTGCAGTTGGAAATGAATTGTTTTTAAGGATTAGCGGCAGCTGAACTCTGTAATGCAATGTAAGACTGAAGATTTACTATGAAAACAGAGCTTATGAGGAAAGACCCATTACTGCTGATGGAATACACTTTGGAAAAAACCCTGGCTGCTGCCGAGCACACGGAGCCTCGACCTGCAGTCAGCAGTGGGTTGAGATTCCTGGCAGGAGACAGGGATTTTTGGGCTCTAACCCTGTCTGGTTTTCTCTGAGTCTGACTTCTTCGGTTCCCAGACATCCCAAATGCATTTTCATTTTTGAGTATCTTTTATCTGAAACAGCTTCAGACATGCAAAACTTGGGGGGAGAGAGGAGGGAGAAAGGGAAGTGTGTTAAGCCACTCACACATATATTTATATATTTATCTGAGTCAGCCATACCTATATGAGACAGCAGTGTCTAGAGCTATCTGCTCTGAGTGTCAGACTTTCCAAAAAGTGCAGCAGATCAGGTGAGCACTTCAGGAAAGTCTGGTGGCGAGCATCCCCGCGGGAGTCCCCCCATGCTGGAGCACTTCTGCAAACTCCCCGCCCTGACAATCTGGTTTCAGGTCTGTGTGAAACTCCTCTCTCAGAGGAAGGGCAGGCACCAGGCTCCGTTCTCACGTCTCTTCTCTGCCGTGGGCCAGCCCTAACCCTGCTCCTTCCCTCTGTCTCCTTCCTCTACAACTGATGGGTATTTCAGACGCTGAGGGTAGATTTTGATTTATTTGAATTTCTGTGCCTGAAGAGCAGGATCCCTTTTCATATATAAGGACCACGGGGCTGATCATGGTGTTCAAACTGTGCTCGACCCCAGTTTTTCCTTGGAGAAGGCAATGCCTGCTGTAGGGCCATGGAATGACTGGAGCTGGGTGGGGACATGGGGCTTCACCCAGTTTGTGGGCACTGGGGATGGAGCGTGGCACCTGTCAGTGTGGGAATTCCCAGCAAGATAACCCATCCACAGCATTCCTGTCATCCCAGCCTGGAGAAGGTGGAAGAATCCAAGCCCAGTCTTGAAGGTGGAAGAATCCACCCGTCACACTGATGTGGATTTTCACAAGGGGATGTTTGTGCTTACTAAATGTGGACCTAAAGTTTTCCTACAACTGCCTTGCTCCAGGCCCGGTGTTAGGTCAACCACAAAATCCAGGGGGATGGAGTTGAGGATGACACAGAAGTTCAGAAAAACACAGTGAATAATTCCTGCCTCTGTTGGAGTTGATGGCAAAGCTCCTGTGTTGCTCAGGTACAGTGGGATTTTCCCACTTGGGCTGACACCTCCTCCTCCACCATGCATGATCTTGAGGCCATTTGGATGAGAAACTGCTGGACCTTTGATTTAGGGTTGTTTACTCACTTTTCTTTGAACACTGTAAAGTTTTTTACTCTGAGCTCCGTGGGCAGACAGAAAGCCTTTTGCAAACAGCCACAGGTCAGCTGGCCTGAGCCCCTGATCCTGTTGTGTTATTGATCTCTGGTGAAGGGGAAGGACACTTTTCACCAGGCAAGGTTCTTTTATTTTTATTTTAAAACCAGCCTTTTCTCCAGAAATAAAATTGGACTCCTGCCTCCATTTTTTCTCTGCCATTTCAGCTCATGGTTGCCTTCCAATTTTAGAAAGGTTTTCTTTAGATTTGGCCTAATGATTTTGGGTTTCAATCAGAAAATAGATGTCAGTGGTCACCTTATTTTGGAAACTGGAGCAATAACCACATCCAAAATGAAGGTAACTGTAGGGAGGCCCTTGTGGTTGCTCAGAGAAGCTGTGGCTGCCCCTGGATCCCTGAAAGTGTTCAGATCCAGGTTGGATGTGGCTTGGAGCAACCTGGAATAGTGGAAAGTGTCCCTGGCAGGGAGTTAGAATGAGATTTTTCAGGTCCCTTCCAACCCAAACCAGTCTGAGATTCTATGAATATGGGTAGCTCAACATTTTCCCCAAAAATTGTTATTCCCTCACTTCCCTCAACTCTCTCTCCTTTCCACTGGGTCCCTTCAGGCACGTCAGAACAGAAGCACTGGGAGCTTCCCCAGCTGGGTCGAGCAGCCCAAGCTTCCTTCCCTCGGTGCCATCCTGCAAGGATTTATTGGTGTTTCACTGCTCCTGGCATGTGGTGTGCAGATGTCTCCAGACTGGCTCAGCTTTGAACTTGCTCGAACAATTTGATTTTTTCAGTGGTGCAGCATTGCTAATTTCCTCCGACTCATCCTCCAAGGGCGGGAGGCTGGAAAACAGCTTCTTTCTCCCAGCTCAGAGTAAAAACCCTCCCAGGATTTTGGCAAAGCAGGATGGTGGCTGTGCTGACCACCTCGAAAAAGACCTAAAAAATGGTGGCCTGCGCAGATGGCAGCAGCGGCAAGGCTGGAGATTCATCATTCTTGAGGGAACAACGAGTCCAGCTGTGAGGAAAGACATTCCTGCTGGGATGGGTAAATAAGGTGGATGTGCTGAGCAGGGAAGCCGGGACTGTCCCCTTCCCCTGCGGCATCTGCTGGGTACCAGCATCATTCTTTTCCCCATGAGTGTGTGGCACAGCAGCACGTGAGTCATGCTGGAGGACATGGTAAACTCTCTTCCAAGCACATGCTGGACCAGGCATTTTACAGATCTCGCATCCATGAACCACCTCACTCCCGACTGGCAGAGTGGGATTTACGAGCACAGCTTTTTAACACAGGGATTTTTAAACTCTTGCACCCTGAGGGTGTCAATCCTCCTGGAGATGGAACCTCCTGAGATCCGGGATGCAGAGCAGGAAGCAACAACCCCAGGTTTCAGAAAGGAAGTGGTTGGTAATTTATTTTTTTCACAGATCTGGGTCTTCCTCCTGGCTGCTGTGCCCTGCTGTCCCTGGAGCCAACAGGGAGGGAGAAGCAAGACATGGGGACAGAGAGAAACAAAGGGAAAATGAAATAACACGGGGATTGATCCGTGCAAAGGTTAAGAAGCTGAACTTATTTAACTCCTGTTAGTTTATTTATTGTCCCCGAGTTATATTTGGGACTGCGACTGAGCAGATTAGCGCGGGATTGCTGGGTAGATTTAGGGAGTTGCAGCGTTTTTCTGGCTCAGTATGCACGGGGCCATGTGTCCCTGTGCGTGCCCATGTGTGCCTTGCTGCCACTTCTCACCCAGCCATCCCTTCCCACTCCCGTGCTGGATAAATGTGAGCACTCATCTGCACAGTCCGGGGCAGAGAAGGGGAAAAATCTCCTCGCTCATTAGCTCAGGACCTAAATTTATGCAGGGTACAACACATGCTCTTCGTTATACCATGAAAGCAGCGGGTTATAATTCCTCTGTCCTCAGCAACAGGGCCACCAGCTGCAATAAAAATACATACACATATATATATATATATGTATAAAATGTCCCCTCCCACACGTGCGTCATGGGGACGGATGGGAGCTGGGGCTGGGGAGGGCTGGATGGGGATGACTCAGGAGCTGTGGCCTTGCTGGCTACCCGGCACTCCCAGTAGCACAGGGAAGGACAGGCTGGTGGCAAAGGGCCCAGCAGAGAGCCAAGGTCCCTTCCAAGCCTGGCTGCAGGCTGGTGGCGCTCCCCAGCTTCCTCTGCTTCCCCTGTGGAGGGGTTCAGAGGCTGATTTTGGGGTGACTCTGGCAGACCCACCTGAAGATTGGGGCCCAGCCCCGTCCATGCCCCATCAGGCTGGGGCTGGCAGCAGGAGTTCCAAGTGGGCTGGATGTGGTGGATGAGGAGTGAGGTGCCTTAGTCAGATGTCTTGGCTAATATCTCCTATTACATCAGTTTCTTTTCTTTCTCTGTCTCTGTAAAAGAGCCACAAAAAACAGTGAGTAATTTTTCTGTGGAGTATTCATCTTTAAAAAGCCAGGCCCAGGGCTCCAGCGCTTCCAGCGTGTTGTTTTTCTCCCCTTGAGTTTGAGAGTGTGTCTGGCCTGCAAACCCAGCTGGGAAAAGCTCTAACCTGGGAAGGGAAGGAGTGCAGGAGAAGTGGGATGAGATATTTCCCTAAGGATGCCAGGTCTGGAGCAGGTGGAAGAAGCAGAGAATTCTAAAAAGGCCACACTGAGGAGGAGAACTTACTTGTCCTGTCCATCTGACAACCACGATGGGGTCTCACCATCGGCCAGGGCAGCAGACATAAAATCCCAGAATGGTTTGGGCTGGAAGAAACCTTAAAGCTGATCCCTATTCCACCCCCTGCCACGGGCAGGGACACCTCCCACTGTCCCAGGTTGCTCCAAACCATGTCCAACCTGGCCTGGGATGCTCCCGGGGGCAGCCACGGCTTCTCTGGGCAATAACGTGTCCAAGGGCAGCCCCAAACCCGTGGGTGTTTACAAGAATGGAAACACACCTCAGAGCAGCATAAAGGCAGCAGTGTGAAGGGCCGTGGTTGAATTTCAGCTTGAAAGAAAGTCCAAACCACAGGGCTGGAGCCAGGTATTAAGCTCCCTGGAAAAATCTGTTTGCCTTCTCCTAGCACGGTGCCACCAGCTTTACTGCAAACACAGAGGGAGAACGACTTTTTATGGGTATAACAAAAGACACCAACCATTTATTTTATTTATGGAGGGGATGGATAATTGACAGGTGGCTGTCTGAAGGAGATGAAGCCCTCCAGCTAAACACTGAAGCTCCAGCAAGGCTGCAAACAGCAGAGAAACGGCTCCAGAGGTGACAGAATTGTTACTTTTAAGACTGCAAGATATATAAGAGAACAGGGATGATCTGCACTTCAGAACAATCTTACCTGAGCAGCGAGCTAAATAAAACCGGTGATTTCACACCAGTGTCTACAGCACCTTCCACTGAGCTTAAATTAATGAGGGTTGGTGCCTCTTAAAGGGTCTTGCAAGCCCAGAGGATGCGGGTCCCCATTTTAGGGCTTGAAGTCGCCCCATGCTGGGACAGGAGGGGGAAGAGGGGCAGCACTGGGCTGTGCAGAGATACTGGCAGTGATCCTGTCAGTTTGTCCTTCAGCAGAGCAAACTTCCCCAGAATGACAGAACAGCCTGAGTTGGAAGGCACCTACGAGGAGTATCAAAGTCCAGTTTTGAGGTTGCTGGGAAGGCAAGCAGGGAGGGGGACATCTTTTCTGGGACCTGTGTGCTGGTCTGGGTGCTTCTCTCATGTCCCGCAGGTTGTAGATATCAACCTTTGCTTCTTTTGGGTTTTTTTTCTTTCTTTTTTAGTGTTTTCCTCGTTTAAAACCAGCCTGCCTAGGACTTGGAAGCCAACAAATCTCTTCCTGGCCTGGCCCTCGTGCCCCTGGCTGGATCTGTGCCTATTTCTAAGATATCCAGCACTATCTGCTCCTGACTTTTATAAACAAAAACAGAAGCTTAAACATTAACCCCTGCCCATGACACCACCACAACTGTTTGCTACTCCTTCCTCACACCAGAGATTTCCTCGTGTTTCTTAATTTACCTCCAACATTTTTTTCCCCTTATTTAATTTTTTTCCTCTTTTTTTTTCCCCCCCCACCGTTTCCTCGAGTTTTCCCCCCCTCCAGGGCAGGGGAACATTTACGATGTAGAATTACCGAGGCTGTTCCTGCTCTGGTGATTCAGTGGCAGGCTGGGAGCGAGGGAACCGGAGCCTGTTACCCGGATCCCTCGGCTTTTCCCACCTCCACAGGGCTCTGCAGCAAATCAAAGTGCAACAAAACAGCTTTGCATCATTTCTTCGAGGAGTCCTGGGCCCCGTACGTTATCTCCAGGGCAGGGTATGTGCTCTAATAAAAGATGGTTTTATTGCCAGCTGCAACAAAGCCAAGGATTCAGGCACATATTGCCTGGTGGGTTCATTGTAAACTCCCTTTTATGACCCTTCCAGTTTATTGCTAATAGAGATTTACAGTGGGAAGAAGGGGCTGTGTGCTGTAATTAATACTGTTATTAGCCTGGGTGGGTTCCACGCAACGAGCGTTTGGTGTTTGCCCTTCGTTACCAGCCCTGGAAATGGCACGGGGACAGGCTGCAGGGCTGGTGGTACTGGTGGTACTGGTGGTACTGGAGGTACTGGTGGTACTGGTGCCTTGCTGGGAGGCAGCTGGACCAAAGTCCTTCTCCATTCAGAGGGAATGCCCACCTCAGCCACCACGAGACACCACCCCAGCTTTCCTCACTGATGAAAGACCATTCCTGTTCCAGAAGATTTTCTCTCCCCAACAAATAATTTTTTTTTTTTTTTATGTAGAGGGAGAAGGGAAGGAGGTGGATTCTTTCCAATAGTTTCAGGTATTCCTGGACATGGGAATAATTTACAAGCTGGACACACAGAAGTCACCAACCCTCCCCTGGGTCCCTTTTTGATGGGGCTTGTTTTAATCTCTCAAGGGACAGGAACGTCAGACACAGCGGTGAGACTGTGCCAAAAATATCCCACACCTGCTCTGTCCTGAGGCCATTCACTGAATGCTGTTGTTGCTCCCTGCCCACCTCCAGCCTCTGGAAATCTTCTGGGCCAAACTCCAGTGCTGCCACCACTGGGGACACTGAATGTGTCTCCATTAGTATCAAACTGGTTTCCATCACTCGCTGCTGCGCTGGAACCAAACCTCAAACGAGGTGAATTTCATGTGGTTGCAGCTTTTTGCAGTGAATGTCTCATGTCACTCTGGCTGGCAATTAAAAAGCCACGAACCAGGGTGAGAACAGTCCTGCTATTGATTTGCAGTCAGCTCCTTCCAGCCCCAGCTGCCTTTGCAAAGCCAAAACTGTATCAGTCTCCAGAAGCTAGAGCAGAAGTTAAACATTAAGTGGTCAGAGGTGCTGGAAACTTCCGTGCTTTCTGACTGATCAGAGGTCAAGGATAAAGTCATTGAGAGCGTCCTTCATCTCAGGCAACTGCCATGAACGTGGCCAAGCCCAGAGAGAGACCAGCACCATGAACCCTGCCCCGCTGGGCAGGCCCCTCTCATCCTCACAGGGACAGGGAAAATGTTGTCAGCGACGTTCACAAACACAGGAGGGACTGAGGGGAGCGACTGTCAGGCCAGCTGGGAGGGCACGTCCAGCTCATGATGCTGAGGAGCCACACTCGGCTTTAGGAACCTCCTCCAGGCACTCAGGCAGCGCCAGCCGTTTCAGTCCTGAGCACAAGTCCAGTATTTTGTGATTATTTGCTCGAGTTTCCACTCCAGGGATTTCCTGCAAAAGGATAAAAGGGACAGACATTGAGGGGTGAAAAAATCAGGGGGGAATTCATTGGGGATTGGGTTCCAAGCTGCCTTTGGGGGTCTGAGCCAGGACAGGGGCGGTCATGGGTCCCAGCAAGGTTTGCGGTGGAGCTCACTGTGTTTTTAGAGAAGGAGCTAAAAGATACCCGGCTCCCTCTCACCACTTCTATTAATATTCAAGCTAATTAACTTCACTGAGAGCTGGAGGAAATTGAATCTCAAGAAGAACCTAAGCTCTGCTTTAGATTTTAAGCCGTTTAGATCCTTTGATTCGAAGCTTGTGCTTTTATTATTATTGTTTTTAAATCTCCTTTTATTTTATTATTTTTTCCCCTGCAAACACCTGGCTCATTTTAGGGGTGATAAAACAGTAATAAATGATCCTTATTAATTGGCCATCAGCAGCCAGAGAGCAGCAGGCTCCCAGCTGAACAGAGCACATTTATGGGGGAATTTGAGATAGGTTTGGGGGTCCCAGCAATGTGGGGGGCTCTTGGCTGGGCACTGAGAGTGGGGTCAGCCCAAATGGCTGAGGTAAGGGAGCTTTTGGGAGGCTAAATTTAAAAAAAAAGCTGAAAAAAAGGGGGAAGCTTTTACAAGCCAGAGCCTAAAGACATGCCCTCCCTCCCTGCCCGTTTATTAAGTAATAATGAAACACTTTTGTCAAAGCTTAGGCACCAAATTTCTGACACCAGATGAGCTCTAAAGCTAATCAGGGGCTGGAAAAATGGGAATATAATTAAGGCTGCTGACAGCCCTGTGTCATTAACCTCCCAGCTCTCAGGTGCCACGCTGAACCACAGCTGCAGCAGACTCTGTATTACAGGCAGTTGGTTTGAGCTGTGGAAATGAATTTGGCTTTTAATGGCCCTGTGATGGCTCGGGGGCTGTGGCAGAGGGGAGGGGGGTGATGCCCTGTGCTGGTCCAGCTCATCTCTCCCCCCTGGTAAACAACCAAGGCTCTTCTCACCCGGAGAAAATGAGGTTTTTCTGGGTAAAGGTTCAGGCTGGGGCAGTTCTGCTCCGTCCTTGTAATTAATTATTATCATTATTAGCAGCGTGGGTGTCTGCTTTGCCCTAGCACAGGGATTCCTGCCTGAGTCCCCCTGTGGATCTGCTCCTCTGCAGCAGCCCTGCAGGGCTGATACCCAAACCACCTCCCTGCTCCGCGACTCAGTTCCCCACCGCTCCGAGGAGCTGAGAATCTTGGCATCTTTGGGAGGAGGTCTGCAGTTTGTCGCTGCAACCGTGTCCATTGCTCCTATAATTATGTCACTGAAGGAGGCTGTGACAGGGTCTTGAATCCATTTAGAGCCCAGCTCCGCCATGGGCAGCGCTGGTGCTGGAGCAAAGCTTCGCTTAATTTTTTTTTTTTTTTTTAGGGTTATGTAAGTTTTCCTTTTTTACTTTATTTTTTTTTCCTCCCCCAGGATTTCACCGCTCTGAAGGTTAAAAAGAGGGAAGCAGCTGTTCCCACGCCTCAGCGGCGCAAACACCTCGAGCCTTCAAAACGCTCCTGAGAGGAACCAGTGGGACAGCGGCGAGGGAGCGCTTGGGCCGCTGCCAGAATTGTGCCAGCAGCCAGCCCCGAGCGGAGCCTCTTATCTGGGGCATCTCGGAGCGGGCTGGGGCCGTTTCGCAAGGCGTGTGTCACAGACAGGTACCCCGGGACACGGAGAGGGGAAAAGCACCCGCCCGGGCAGGAAGGCGGCTGCGTCAGCGCCAGGAATAGCGCCCCGGCATCCCGTGACCCAGCTCTGCCGCCCAGAAAAATGAGATAAGGCTGCCGGGGCCGGCGGAGCAGCATCCCGAAATGAGATAAGGCTGCCGGGGCCGGCGGAGCATCCCGAGCAGCGCTGCGCGGGGCAAAGCCTCCCGGCTCTCCCTCCACCTGAAAAACCCCTCTGGGAGCCGCTGGACAGAGTAATCCCGGAGCTGATGGGGCTCCAGTGTGGTTTTGCCGCTCGTTCATTCATCCCCCGCTGTCCCCGCGGTGGCATCTGCCGCCCCGGAGTGTCCAAGTGCGTCTCACGCTCTCTCCCCGCGGCGTTCTCGGTTTCTGGGGTGTAAGACTTGGACAACAGCTAAAGCAGTCCATTCTGTTCTCACCCTGTCTGCCTTGAAAGCCCCGCAGTGTGCCTGGTGCGACCACGGCCAGGGGAAGGCGGGGGCTCACGATAAATTCCCAACAAAAGCACCATTATCCATATGGGACCTCGTGAGTGCTTCACGCACTCCAGCAATCCCAAGCACTCCGTGTACGGTCCTTAGCTCGGTTTTAACTCGATTTCTTTGAGATGCAAATCAGAGGGATTATATTCAGAGGCTGCATCAGAAAGTCTTTAATCCAAATGGGCTATAAGATTTATTTAGAAGAGCCGAATGTCTTGTCTGGGACAGAAGCAACTGAGCTGAACTGAAACAGATGGACATAAAGGAAATTAAGCAACTCTAATGGTCTTATCCCGAGTTTGAAAGTATTTGGTCTTCCTAAAGCCCGAGCTCCTGGAAGCACGTGATGAGACGGGGAGCTCAGGTTTCACTTAAAAACAGGCTTTGCAGTTCACTGAGAAAAACAATAACCATGTTTTTATTCCTCCCGTGGACAGAACGAGGGCTGCCTTCCAAATCCTGACTCCTCGGGCTTGTGCCATCAGAGGAAAAAACACATTGAATGGGAGTTTTGGAGTTCTCATTTTGACAGCAATGCTGTCATTTCAGCAGCCTGGATTCAGGATTTTGGGAAACCTGATGCTGCAATAGGGGATCCCAAGTAGTTTGTTTACTGAAACAGGGAAAACCTATCCCTTGAGTCTGCTGAGGGTTTGTCCCTTGAAACGTTCTGCTGTTTCTGGTGGTGATTTTCAGGGCTCCCCTAAGGCTAGGATTTAAGCAGGACACCAGCACTGCCAAGGTCACCTCCAGCAGTGCTGGATGCAGCAAACCTAGAGTGCACATCTTGGATGCTGACAAACCACTGGGCTGGAAACCTGGATGGCTCAGGCTGTCCCCCAGGATCCCGCCTGGCTCCTCCTCTGCTGAGGTCAGGAGATTTTTCTGCTGGCAGAAAAGCCTTCCCTGGGATGTCTGGGTGTGTTTGGCCCTGGATGGTGTGCACAGACAGCAGGACAGACATTGAGGACACACTCTCTGCCATCCCATCAGGGCATTTCTGGTGGTAAAGATGGTTTCTCTTGGGGAGAAAAGTTGAGGTTTGTGTTGGTTCTACCACCTGCAGCTTCAAGGTGCTAAGCAAGGCTGAATTCTTTATGCTTTCTGAGGCTCTTGACCACTGCCCAGTGGCCAAGGAGATCCCACAGACAGCCTCAACCAGGGAAATGCTTTTGCAGCTGAAACTCCTGATAAAAACTGTGAGAAGTCTTTCTGCTCTCAACCCAAAGCCTTCCCCTGCTTGGCTCTCCCAGGGAAGCATCCAAAGCAGCGCCATTTCATGTGTTCGTGCATTTTCTGTCCTTCACCCCACTGCGTTTGCAAGTGGATTAAATAAAAGGCGAGAGAACTGGGGACAAGGGGAGGGAGGGAGTGTGAGAAGGAGCTCATCCATTACCATGCCGTGCACAATGCAGGAGGTCTTGGCCTCCTGGTTTGAGTGCTTATTCCCCATAAAATACATCTGAGAGAAATCAATACGAGAAGCGTGCCAGAACTTAAATCAAAGCACAAGGAAGCAGCACTTGGCAGATGGAACGACCTTGCAGAGAGCTGTCAAAACCAGGACCCCAGCCCTGCTGAGCACAGAACCTGCCAGGAAAAAGCCCTGGAGCGAGGACTTGAGGCTGGCATGTGCTGCCTTGGCGTGGCTTTCACTCTGATCTCCGCAGTGGAAAGCACACGGGTGAGAGAGGCTGGTTGTGAGCTGGATAAGCGGCACAAGGGCAGAGGGCCAGGAGGCTCCTGGGGCAGCCAGGAGAGCTGGTGTGCTCTGTGCTGCCCCTTTGGGCTCCTCAAGTACCGCAGAGATAACAGGGCAGGGGTGGAAGCCAGCTTGGAGATACAGAAAATGCTCCCCACAACTCGGCCCTGCGTGACCTTGGTCCCTGGGGTCCCAGAGCAGGTGTCCAACTCCGCCAGCTCCGTGTCCTGCCGAGCTCAGCAGAGGATGGAGGGCTGTGTCCGGCCTCCGGCTCCCCTCCTGCCCCGTGGCTGCCTCCCTTTGGGATCAGCCACCTCCCCAGGCAGGTGCCTGACCTTGGTGGCAGGTCGCAGCGCCGTGCCACAGACATCATAAATCTGTGAAGGTTTGCTGCAGCCAGGCTCCACCCCTGCAGACCGCGGGGCACATGTTCCCATGCTGGGAAACCTGACCCCTCGGTAGCCTGAGAGACAGGAGAAGCCTGGGTTTGGTGTTTTGAATAAGTGGCTTTTTATCTGAAATCCCTTTGGGAGCATGAGCTCAGTAACCAATGAAATTATATCTGTTGTTTCAAGCAGTGAAGAAAACTTGGCTTGATGTTTATTGAGATTTATGGCTTCCCTTGAGCTTAATTGTCTTTGGGAGCCCTGGATCTTTTTAACGGTTCAGCTAAGTGGTACTAAGAAGGATGGTAATGGTTTGAGCAGTCTGCCCCCTTAGCATATCTCTTCTTCTCACACAATTTGCTGATATTTGGGAAATATAGCTGATACCCTTCCCTCCTGAGGTCACAGCTCTTCACTGGTGTGAAACTTCAAGAGGCTGAACCAGGTGTGAAAAGCTCCCAGTGAGTGTTTGCTTGGCGAGGTGCTGACTTCCATCAGCAGGGCTGTGCTTCGGGGAACAGGGGAGGAGGAGGAGGAGGAGGAGAGGTCTGTGCCCCCACTGGGGAGGGTCACCTGGTCCCCTTGCTTTGTCACCCCCTCCTGGATGCTGGCATTTGTCTTCCTTGATCTTCCTGGTCTCCATCAGCCTGGTGGTTTTGGTGTAGATGCTTCTCTGGTCCTCAGCCGTGGTGGCTTTTGCATCCCCTCTGCTGGAGGCCTCTGGGCTGACTGCAGTTTAAGCTGCTCCTACCTAAACACAGCCCAGCATTATTTCCTGAGCATCCAAGAGCTCATCCGCAGGTGACCACTGGGGTTGGGATCAACCGATGGAATTAGGAGAACGCCCCTCCTTTCTGCTCCTTGCACTGGTTTGAACTGGGAAGGGACCATCAGGGCTGCAGGGAAGGATTCTCCTGCCCAGTGCTCACCCCACAGAGACACAACTCGGTGCTGCCCAGCTGTGGCTGGTCCCTCAGCAGATCATCCTCAGCTCTGGAGGGCTCTGATGAGGAGCTTGTCACTGGGAGGGAAACATCTCCCCTCACACGTCGTTATTCCTCACCTCCGGAGCTTTTTCATCCCTTATCGGGGTGACCCCGATGGTTTGTTATCTCCCCCCAGCCATCCACCAGAGCCTGGCAGTGTGGGGAATGACCTTCACCCATTTCCTCACCTCCCCAAGATGCTGTGGTCACTCGGCCGGGCGCTCGTGGCGGTGCTGTCCGGCCACGGGGATGATGTGGCCGAGGTAATTACAACAGCTCGTTATGGTTCAGCAGGCACCTTCATTAATAAACCTCAGGTTTCAGAGGTGCCTAACTCAGCCATTGGAAACCACATCTGGCTGGAGCTCCGCAGCGTGTCTAAGCTTTCAGCTCATCTCCCCTGCCTAAGCGGTTTAGGACGGGCAGTAAACAAAGTCTGTTTTGTTGGGGTTTGCGTGCTTTAAGGCAAAGAAAGCAAACGCAGACTCACTGGGCTAATCTCTGCAGAGAGCTGGGGGCTGACAGCTCCTTCCTGGGTCACGCCAGTGAGGTTTTTCTCTCTGCTGTGGCTCAAACGAGGAGCGTGGGGATGTTCTGCCTGCCCTGTGTGTGCGGTGCTGGCTGGTGGCACTCGGCAGGGGGTTGTTCCTCCCTTGTGGCACCTCTAAATTAAATGGAGTCATGCTGGATGTGGGGGTATCTTGGACTGTGTTCTCTCTCCTAATAACTTTTGGAGCCGTGAGCGTCCTGTCTTTTTAGGGCAAAGCCCCCAAAGAAGTTCTGCTCTGAGGCAGCAGAAGAGCCGTGAGTGAGTCTCACCCTGGGGACACTGCAGAGATGCAGGATTGCGGCCGCGGACTGCTGTGCCCACACATCTTTAAAGCTTGGCTCGGCAGCTGGGATGGGCTCTCCAGGGTGGTCGGAGCTCCTTGCGTGCACCTGGGTGACCAAACCAGCCCCCGACACCTCTCAGGGTTTGATCATTTCTCTGTAGCCCAGCCTGGTGTGTGGGAGGATGAAGTGCCATGTGAAGGGGGGGATTGGGCTGAACTCCACGGGGCTGTGAGGAGGGGAGATGGGGTGAGGAGATGAGTTGGGGGGATCAAAGCGTGTGGGGAGACAAATCTCCAAGCAGCCCCACCCATCCGTAAAACATCCCCTCGAACAACCCACATCGTGCCAGAGCTGCAGACGAGTGAACATGGAGTGAGCAGGGACCACCTGTGCATTTCCCAGGTGCTGCGGGTGCTCCCCACCCGGAGGATTTGAGGAGGAGGTGGCAGCTCTGGCTGGGGGTTGCTGCTGAGCTCGCTGGTGGATTGGCCGTGAAGTTTGTGAAAGCCCTGAACGAAGACCACACACAGCAGGCTCCAGGCCCGGGAGAACGATGCGTCTTAGACCTTGAGGGTACAAGGCAAAAATGCCTCTGTGCCTGACTCACCTGCTGTGTGCTAACACTGACTCATAATTACTGATTTCGATTCAGACAAAAGATTTATCTGCACTGAAACATATGGAAAATGCTAATGTAACCTGGTAGTGGAAAGAGGAGGCTGCGCTGCTGCCTGGCCCCGTGTGAGGCTTGGGGCAGTGCCCGATGGACCGGGATCAGCTCCCCCACCCCGATTTATGTCTGGATGGGATGAGTCCCAAAGCTGGAGAGAGTCTGATCACCCTCATCTCTGCTCACTCTGGAGAGAATTGTGCTTGCAAAGGATGAGTTTTGCAGCAAGGGCCATTTTTCTGCAGGCTGGGGGGCTCCCAGTTCAGTTCCCCTCAGCTCTGGGGATATCCCACTGTCCCAGGAGCTGATCTGGCCCTTTTCCCTGCAGCCCCCCTGCAGGAAGGCAGCTGTGGGGATGAAGATGTCTGGCAGGCAGCAGCACGTTGGCCCTGGCAGTGCGTTTGCACGGTACCTGCACCCCGGCACAATGCGCGCGGCACAGCGGGCCCGTCACGGCCAGCACGCTCCAAAAGCCTCTCAAAGAAAGGCACGAGCGGCCACGACCCCCAGAAGAGGGGTGGATTAAACCCAGAGCAGAGCCAGGGCTCTGCGGCAGGGCTGCGTGATGGCAGAGCCCCCAAACCCCTCAGCTCCTGCCTGATGCGGTGCCAGCAGGGCCAGGCTGGATGCCCAGGGCTGTGCCACCTCCTGCCCTGCCCGTGCCACCTTCCCCTCCCTGCTGCTCCGCGCTGCTGGATGCTAAGTGGAAATTTCCCCCCGTGCCAAGTGTTAAATACTTATCAAGCTAATGCGGCGTCTTTGGAGGTGCGTACAAGAGACAACATGTTACCCTCATTAACGAGCAGCTGGCCTTGGCACCCGGCTCGGCTGCAGCTGCTCCCGGCGCCTTTCCCAGGCTCTGCCTCCTCCACGCCATCACAGGGACACAACCTGGAGCAGGGGCCGTGCCTCCCGGGGTCCTTCCTCACTTCGGGGAGCTGGGCTGGGCTTCCCAGCCCGAGGGCAGGAAGCCTGGGGGCTGTTTCTGGCCTGGGTGAGGTGACTTGGATCAGTGAGTCCGTAGCAGCTTAGGCAGGGGGATGAGAAGTTTCGGGGTGCAGTGATTTGGAGGACTTCAGGGAAACCCGCTGCTGGAGGAAGGTGAGCCCTCAGGAGTCGATGGTTTGAAGGCTGGTTTGTCCCTCCCTGTCGGTGTGGCGGCAGCAGCTCCCTTGGTGGGCTTTGCTGTGGGAATTGTGCTCGGGCAGAGGCAGCCAAGTGGCACTGGGGTAGGTGCGACAGCTCCAGGGAATGGGACACTTCTGGTGGGATCAGTTCTGGAAAGGGAGAGGGGCAGGGATGGGTTTGCAGAGCCAGCCCTGGGGCTGCAGAGCAGGCGCTGGGTGCTGGGAACCATTTGCACAATTTCTCATCTTCCCAGAGCCCAGACCCTCTTATCTGGACCGGTGTGGATCAGTTCACTCCTCCATGTACCCACACAGCCCCAAGCAGAGCTGCTGCACAAACCCTCCCCATCCTTTTACATCGCCTTGAGCTCCCTGACTCTCCAACCCCAGAGAAGTCATCTCAGCAGTAGATGTTTGTACCATGACCTACATTGCTATTGGGTTTTAAATATAATTTTTTTTCTCTGTGCCATATACCAGCTTCCCACATGCAAATTGCTCTGAGTGAACCATTTATCTAGAAAATAAAGGTTATGTTCTCAAAAAGCATTTAGTTCCCTTTCTGAATGATTGAGCGAGTTTTCCGCTGAGAAAACAAAGGTCTTTAGCACAGTCCAAGCCAATGACAGGGAAAAAGGTTCAGGTAAAACCCCTCCATTTATTTAGCAGCTCCCCCTTCCTCATTCATATTTACAAGATAAAAGGGGTTCCATCAACCCATTAAAGTTAAAATATGTGTCCTGTCTTCAAGGAAGGCAAATCCCATCTGGCATCCCTGGAGGAATATAACCTTAACTTCAGCTTAATGCCACATTAGGGTATCTTACAGATTCTGCCTGAGATTTACCTGCCTTAAAGGGAGATTTATTTCTGGAGCAAACAGGCTCCTGTGACAAATCTCCTTCCACGGGCAACTTTGCAGAGAAGGTGAATTTTTGCCTCGCTGGTTCCCTGCTCTCTGCCCAGTGGTGAAGGGGTCGGTGACACTGAGGGATCTCCGGTGACACGGGATCCGTGGCAAGGCTCCATCCCCTGTCCTGGGAGCTGTGGGGTGGATGCCTGGGGAAATCAGAGTTTTCTGCAGCCCCCAAGCCAATGCTGAACCTCATGTTGGATATACCCAGGTGACTTCCTCACAGGTATTAACTAAAAATGGCTTGGGATGGAAATCACAGCCTCCTCTGTGGGGTCATGGGGATCAGAGAGCTGTGCTGCTTAGCTGAAATTATTCACAGTTACCTGGAGGCACACTTCAGCAGCCACCAGTTCATTATTATTGCTGGTTTTACTGATATTCATAAAAATTATGAAGACTTTTCTAAATGCCAAATGGATCAGAAATCCTTTTAAGTGTATAATATTCTTTTTAAAAGCCATGGGCCTAAAATAAGAGGAGTCTGTGGGGTTTTCCCTTTACCTATGCCTTGGGTTGCAACCCTTCCTCCAGACTGTTTCCTTCTCAACAAGCACAAAACCGTGAGGCATACTCTGATAAAAGGGTGGATTTGGAACTGACGCTGCTCCTGGCTGGGGTCTGGGGCCAGGGGATGTCCCCTGTCAGCAGCCTGAGATCCTCAGGTGTTGATGTGCACACTGCTCAGCCTGAGAACGTGAGGACAAGTCAGCTGCAGGTGGGTGAAACCTATCTCCTGTCTACTCAACTGGCCTGCCTGACTGGTTTTTTTATGATTATTTTTTATTCTGTCTCCAGTTAGGCAACACAGTTGCCTGTTAGAAATATTGCCCTGGGCTGCCAGCTCAGCCGAGGAGAACAGGGGGTGTGTGTTACCGAGGGAGGATGGGGATCACCCCCTCAGCCCTCCCTGGGGTGGGCACCTCTCCCCTTCCCCTCTGCCAACCCTTCCCTCCCTCTGCCGTTCAATAGGAGCATCCTTTTGAGGAAATTTTCTTAAGGGTTCCTCCTGACCCCTCCCTGCGCAGCTCTCCCACACCCTGAGGATCACTGGAGGTTGCTTGACCGGAGTGGGTGAATTTCTGCCCAGCCCGTAGTTTGGGATCATTAACCATCCAGGTGCCCCTGGGAAGAAGCAGAAAGCATTTGGGAAAATTTGCTAACAGACTCTAATGACTTAATGATCCCTGTTGGAGGGAGCCTGGCAGGTTATGTGAATGTCAAGGTTCCTTGCTCTGCCCAGAGCTGGCTCCGGGTTATGTAATGGCAGGGTGTGACCTCCAACAAGGGGGAGAAAGGGAAGACAAAGGAAAGCACGGCCCCACTTCCATGCTGGGATGGAGAGGGGGCCGAGGGATAGATGTTAGCCAGGAGCCTCGGCAGCCTGGGCAAGGTTGGTCAGGGATGGATCAGGGTCCACCCTGGATGTGCCACGTCCAGCAAAAGCATCTGAGACCCCAAATGACACGAGGGGGTGATGCTGGCGCGTCCCCGCTGCGCCGTGCCGCAGAGGAAGGGGGGACACGGGGCAGACACACATCCCTGAGCGGGCTCTGGCACAGCTCCAGCCCTGAGCCCTCTGCCAGGGGAGGTCTCTGGCTGTAGCCCCAGCTCGCCAGGTTGTCATTCCTGATGTAGCTCCTGATCTGGGGACACAGGACACGCAGCTGCTCAGGGCTGTGCTCGGTGGTCCTCAGAGGTGAGGTCGCTCTGGGCATCCATCTCAGCTCACAGCAAGAACTGGGCAAGGGAGGTGGCTCCTAACAGCTTTGACCGCTCCCAGCCAAGGCTGGCTGGGGTGGGAATGCTGCCCCATTTTGGGAATGCCTCCATTTGCCTGGCTGAGCGTGTCCAGCTCTGAGCCAGCCTCACGGTTTGCTGAACACTGCGGGGTCTTTCCTTGAAGAAGAAGGAAACGCGGAGCTGTTGAGCTGTGCCATGGTCTAAGACGCGCTTCGCATCACCTGGCCTGTCCTGGAGGACGGGAAGCAGAAACAAAACGGAGGATGCTGCACTCCGAGATCACGCAGGGGGATCACCTCCTCCCTCCTCAGGGCAGCAAACCCTCCCGGGGCTCCCGCCGCTCAGGCTCCGGCTTGCCTGCCGCCAGCACCGCTCCAACAAGCCCAGCCGCAGACGTAGCTCGGGGCCAAGTCGTGCGGCGGGCGGCAGCAGCGCCCGGCCCCGGCTGCATCGCGGGGGTGCCGCCGGCCTCTGCCAGCCCGGGGCTTTTCCTCCGCTCCTGCGGCCACGTTGAACCCCGGCCGGGGCCCGCGGATGCCAGACACGCGGGAGAGAACGTGGGAGGGCCGTGCGGCCGCTCCCCATCCCGGGCTTCTTTTTTTTTGCGCATCCCGCGGGAGATGCGCCTCCTTGCAGCAGGGGCATCCTGGGATCTCAGCGCAACTGCAGTTCCAGGCTGGGTGTTTTACTCTCTTCCTCCCTCCTGCTTTTTCTTTTTATTATTTTTATTTCTATTTTTTTTTTTTTTTTTTGTGTCGAATTCCCCGCAAGAAATACGGGGATGATGCAGAGAGGGGTGGCCCTGGGTGCTCCCTGCGAGGCACCCCGTTTTCCTGCTGGGAAGCCACTGTGACTGCGAGGGAGAATGCAGGCAGCTCTGGGAGAGCGTGAAACAAGCTCCTCTGGGGGGGAAAAAAAAAAAA
>WBMY01015925.1:581635-596763 GCA_013397315.1 Donacobius atricapilla
TTTTTCCAGAAGAATATTATGGTTCAGGCAAATTTGGGATGTGTCTGAACATGCTTCCCATCCACATCATGGATTCAATTACAACGCAACACTTTGCAGATTTCTGTTAAATTTTAACTCCTTTCACATGGGCTGGGTGAACTTTGCCTGACATTTGGAAGCAGGCAACTTGTGTCATCAGGTTACACTCACACTTATCTCTGCAAACATATCCTTGTACCCAGCCCAGCACCAGCACAGCCGTGGATGGCATTAATTGGACCTGAAATGTGCTTTCCTGAGGCATTTGGCTGCTGCCTGCTCAGGGAGGGCGGGTGTCACCCTGTCCCCGCGCCGCTGGCCCTGTGCTTGGGCGCGTGAGTGGGATGCACAGGGACTGAGCATGGACAGAAATTGTGGGAACGCGGTCCTGCTGGGAGGTTTTGGTGAAGGGCAGAGCGGGAGCCACGAGAAGGGGAAGGCTTTGAGATGATCCCGCTCCCTGCCAGCTTCCAAACTGTGGGGATGCACCGGCGCCAAAGACCAGGGGGTGCAGCTGGTGGCCCTAAAAGCTGGGCAGTCCCACAGGTCCGTGGCAAAGCAGTGGAGAAGGGCCTCTCTCCTGTCCCCAGAGCCAGGCAGGGGCAGCGTGGCTGGGTCACTCCTGCAGGATCAACCTGGCCCTTCCCTGCTCTCCTCCATTGCGCCGAGCCACGGAAACCCAGTGCTGAGCGCCTCCCTTGAGCAGGAGGTCTTTGAGATGGCTAAAAACCCAGGTCTGATCAAAGCCCGGCTGCTCTCCTGCTGCCAGGCACCCACAGGGGGAAGAGGGAAATATTGAAACCCCGAGATCAGTGGGTGGCTGGTTCTGACTTCAGCTGCACCAAGTGACCGGCGCTGCTGATCAAAGGCCTCGCCACTGTTGTTTTAAAGGTGACATTAACATTTAAGGAGCTTTTGAAAGCCCTGGCTTGCAATAAAAGGCCAGACACTCAGTCACGGAGCAACTCAAACGCAAGTTTAATGATAGTGAAACAGCCTTTTGTTCTTAAGCTCAAAGAAGAACCACAGACCTATTTATAGTGTTTATAATAAGGACTGCGAAGCCTTTTACACACAATCCAGCAAACCGATACCTGCAAGTTACCCAAGGATCCTGAGAGTGTGCAGAGAGATTCTGTGCTTCTCCTTGGCTTCCAGGCACAAGTGCCACGCTTCCAGGCAGTGATGCCAGGCTTTGGCCAGCACCGGCAGCGCTGTGCGGATGCCTCTGCCTGCTTGTGAGGCTCTGCCAAGCCGTGATGCCAGCCTGGGACCCAGGAGCGTGTCCCCAGCCCGGGTGGCATGGCATGGCACGGTGCAGTTGGCACAGCATGGCTTGGCAGGGCTCCTCATGGCGTATTTTGGCACAGCCTTGCTGCTCATCCCATTCAGGACACGTTCCCACCCGGAGCCCCCTGCACAGCCGTATTTTGGTCCCCGTTGGCACATCAGGCACCAAACCTCTGTTTTACACCAGCTGCAATGGCCACGCTCCCCTCTCGGCAGCCCCGTCCCGCTGCCTGCACCCACCCAAACTCGCTGGGGATGTTCCCTGTGCAGAGCAGACCCAGCCGGCTGGGGCTGCTGATCCCCTCGGCTCTTGGAGCCGCATCTCCCCAGAACATTTGGCAACGTGGTGCAGGCAACCACGGGGTGCTGGGGGCTCCATGCTCACAGCCACCAGCCTTCTGCCAGCACCTGGGTTATAAATAGCCTGGAAATGGGATCCGAGCAGATAGGAGCCACGGCTGGGTAAGAAAATCCTCCTCTCCCTGCACTGGTTCTGGCTGTTTTGTCTCTCACTGTGAAGCTCTTTGCTTTATGGCTCCCAGCCCCGCGCCGGCTCCTGCGCTTCCCCTCGGAGCTCCACTACGGGCAGTGGCTGGTACCTGCCTTGTCACATGCCATTGGAAACCTCCAGCTAATTCCCTCAGCCTGCAAAGTCCTGGAGAGCCTCTGCTCCACTGTACAGACATGTTTTTATTCCAGTGTGTTACATCAAAGATCTTTTTTTTTTACGCCTCCTCACCCTCCTAGATGTGGTAAATAGCGCTGGGTCCCGATCACATGCATTCCCCGAGCAGGGAAAGAGCTGGGGAGCCAAGCAGGAGCAGGGAAGGGAGGTTTGCTTATTTGGTTCCTCAAGGGCTCAGGCCTGGCAGGTCACAGGTTCCAGCAGAAGAAAGAGTGGAGCATCAATATCCCGCGATGCTGCCCCAACCCCTTCCCGCCTGCAACATTACCCAAGCGGGAATTCCCTCTCCTGCCTCTTGCAGTGGCGACCCAGGATTATTATTGCTGCTTTCCAGGGCGATGAGGAGGCGCTGCACCCCAAGGCCTTGCTCTATACTCTGTCTCCTGCACCTGGTTGAGGGCGTCCTGAGCTGGAATCCTCCCTGAGCCAGGATGCTCCCGGAGCCGGGATGCTCCTGGAGCCAGGATGCTCCCGGAGCCGGGATGCTCTCAGATCTGGGACGCTCTCAGATCTGGGATGCTCTCAGATCTGGGACACTCTCAGCATGGTGGTCATTGTCTCAGAGCCCAAGCTGGGAGCCAGGATCTCCCCTTTGATTTCTGAGGGCACGGATAGCCAAATAAATTAGCAATGGGAATGCGAGGGAGTGGGGGAGGCAGGCAAGGGAGAGCCGGAGAGCTGGGAGTGACCCGGACCCAGGGAACAGATGCAACTCATAACGTTAACGAGGGGTTTTCCCCTCCCCAAAGGCACTGCACTCTTGAGAACGGGGGGTTTTCTATCCCATGGCAACACCAAGCAGGGAAAAAATGGGCCTGGCTTTTATTTCATTTTTCTGTCCTTTACAGGAATCGCAGGCAAACAAAAGCCCTGAACAGATTTATCATTTTTCTTTCTCCCCCACCCCCTCCTTTTCTTTCCTTTTATATTTTTTTAAAATAGGGTTAGAACAAGATGGATGGTTCCCCAGGCCCAGGGAATGAGCAGATCGAGGCAACCCTGTCGTCTCTGGCATCCCATTAAGCCAAGCTCTGCGAGGAGGCCACCGTAGGACTTATTAAATTTGCCCCAGCCCAGACCCCAAACCCCATCCCCAGCGTGGGGCTGCCCCAGCTCAGCCACCTGAGTCCCACCTCACCTCCCACCTCCAGCACCTCTCCTGCATCCCCCCAGAGCATCCCCAGCCCCGCTTTTGCTCCGCATCAGCCCGGGAAACGGCTCCATCCATTCTTGTCAGCCGAGGCCGATTCGTCACCGCCGGGGTGACAAGTGCTTGTATGGCTCTGTCAGCCCCTGGCCAGCCTGGCCCGGGCCCCCTGCAGCAAAGCCAAGGGTCCCCCCAAGGGAGGGGGCTGGGGGCAGTGGAGGGGGGCACGGCCAGCCCTGACCTACCCCTGACCTGGGGGCTGCTGTGGCTGGAGAAACACAGCGATGGAGGGGCAGCACAAAGGGGGGAAGAAAAGGAAAAATAAGGGGGTCGAGAGATAATCTGAGCCCTCTCAGGGCTGCACGGGGCAGGCTGAACCGGTGGGCAGGCAGGGAGGATGCTCCTTATGCTCATCCCCATCCTCATCCCCACCAGCACGGATATTTCCACTTTAATACTTAACAAGGCTTTAAAACCTTTCCGCAGCCGGAGTTTGTTCTCGGCGATAAATTTTGAATAGCTTATAAATTATGGACACCACCCGGTGTCTGTGTCTGGGAGCGAGGGCCGGCCCCAGATTGCTGCTCCGTGGTGTAAAAGCCATGCTGGCATTCCCGGGAGCTGGATCCGGGATAGAAACATTTGGGATCAGCTCGCATCCCAAAGCTCGGTCACGTCTGCCTCACACCTCCCAGAAATCATCCCCCAGCAGGCAGGAATCACGGGGCAGAGTTACAGGGGAGCAGAGCAGCGCTCAGCACCTCTGTCCCCACGGAGATGGGTATATACAGCCAGGGATATAGGGATGGATGGATATATATAGCCAGGGAAATATGGATATATGGATATATATAGCCAGCAGCACATGCACAGGGTGGAGGGGTCAGGTTGCCCAGCTCCTGTTGGCAGCCACCCCCCAAATGCCCCAGCTCCAAACCAAACATGGTCTTGCCACAAGACCCACAAACTCCAGCTAAAATCCCTGCGAACTGGGAGCCCTGGATGCCACAGAAACCCCTCAGCTCTGGGGCTGGAGGGGATCCACCCTGGCTGGGAGAGGTCATTTCATTCCTAGCAACCCTGAAAGCCAAAGGGGGCTGCGCAATGGGCCTTTCCCACTTTCTGCCTGGCACAGTAATTAGGTTACAGCCTGGCTCCAGCTGTATTCCCAAGCTCGGATGTCCAATAAATGTGTACAATGGCCATATATGTGCCTGCAGTATATAAAGGCTGGAGGAAAAGGGCCAGTTTTCACTACATTAATTCATAAAGCAGGTCAGGCTGGTCTGGCCCTTTACCTCACTTGTTATTTCTATTTATTAGTAATATTGATGTTTCAACCAGGGAGCAGGACCCTATCGAGCCAGCTTTAATATCAGAAAAGATTTAGCAGGAGAGAGCTCTGGAACAAAGCAACAATCCCAACACTGAGCTCCTGCATGGTGCAGCTCACAAACACAGGTATCATTATTTGTGATAAGGTTTTAGTTTGCATTTTGCTTGCGTGGCAGACCCAGAGTCTCTGATTACCCTGCCTTGGACACGTCAAAGTCCTGCTGCACCCTCATCAGGTTATTAAAAACCCCTGGCAGGACTGAAAACTAAGGAGGTTTAAGTGTTGTGGAGCCATGGTGATAATGGGGCTGGCACCCACCGGTGTAATGAGGTGATCTGAGCTCTGTTAATTGCTTGGGGAGGGTCTGGAAGGGCTGCTGGTGTGGGCAGCAGGACAGGGACAGGGACAGGGACAGGGACATGACAGCCCCTGGTCCACACAGGCCTGGACATCTTTCTCCCTGTTTTTCTCCTCAGGCTTTGATGGTTTCTGCCACGTCCCCGCTGATGCTGCAGCACCCGATGGAGAAACCCAGCCACCAACAAAATCCTGGATAAAACTGAGCTGTGGCTGCAGAACCCGGGATTATCTGGGAGCAGCCTGCCCCAGCCTGGAGCAGCAGGACTGTGCTTGCCTGGCACCAAAGGCAGCACATCTGGCAGGGCTGGGGATGGATCCCTGCCTGGAGCAGGGCACTCAGCACTCTGGGATGGCACCCATGGCACTGGTGGCCCCGGGACTGGCACGCTGCTGAGCCTGGCTTTCCACACAGGAAAGGTGTTCAGGCTGAATTAGGGAGTGATCACACACTCAGAAGGCCAAAACCAAGTTTTTAAGCTCAGCCCACTCAGGAGGGATACAAAGGCCAGAACCACATCTGACCCAGCTTCAAACTCAGTGCCTGCTGAGATGCTGAGTGTGAGCCACTCCTCAGCCCTGAGTGAGCCTTTTAAAGCCAAGATACACTCAACCAGGGTTCATCTGGCAAAAAACCCTGGAATCACTGATCCTTGAGGAAAGGCAGACATGGGAAATAAAACTGTCCTGGTCTTGCCTTCCATGTTCCCCATCAATGCTGAAAAACTTCAGCAAGGACAGGCCGATTGTTCTGCCTCGAGCACATCTCCTGTGGCTGAGGCTGAATTGGGGTCTGGAAGTGGAGGATTCCTGTTCTGCCAGGCAGCAGGCCCCTCTATGCACCTCTGGGATGTAATTTTGGAATTTCTTTAGGGTGATAATATTTCCTAGAGCATGGTGGAGCACAAACTGTGTTTCAGTGCTGCACCCAACAGCAGGATCGAGAGCTGCCTGGAGCTGCAGCAAACCCAGGTGTTCCCAAAGAGCCACGGGAATTGTTACCTGCCTTGCCCATCCATGGCCAGGGCATTTTGTTGTCAGGCTGTGCCAAACACTCCGAGGCTGAGCTTGGATTTATTGTGTTTGTGGAGCAGAGTTGTGCCAGGGGGTACAAACCCCTGGGAGCTGAGGTCAGTGCTGGGGGAGGAAACCAAGAGATTTCAAGAAATTTCAGGAAAAGACTCCTGGAATTCCAACCTTGCTTACTAAGCAAGACCTCAGGGGTCAAACCCAGCTCTCGGTGACACTGCCACAAAATCCCAGTAAAACTGGGAGAATCAGCCAAGATCTCTGCAGGCTGGGAAGTGACGTCTGACTTCCCGTGGTGTAAATGGCAGCAGAATCTGCCCCCCTACAAAGCTGCTCTCCATCCCCCCCTCCTACCGTCCCTTTCGAAATATTTATGTTGGATTGTCCCACGATTTACACTGGAAATCCCTGTGCTGTGTCTCTCTCCCCGAAACGTGCGGCGTCAGCAGCTGGCAGCCAGGATTCCGGGATGCATCCTGGAAATCACAGCGCTGGGAGAGCGAGGCACAGGAGCTGCGGAGGGGAATGATCCAGGAGTCGCTTTTCCAAAGCGGCTGCGGCACTTTTGGAGGTGTTTGGGCAGGATTTGGGCAGGATGAGAGGAGAACGGAGCAGGGATTGTGCCCCCAGATCCGCTCGCAGCATCCTGGGCAAGCACACCCCCCGTGACTGCCCCTCTCGGGGTGTGACACAGCCAAGAGGGAATTTTTCTGGTGGACTTTCATTTTTGCAGGGAAATTCCAAAGGGCTGAAATAACAGAGCAGAGAAACCCTCCTGGGCTCCGGAGGAGGAAGAAATGGGGGATTGAGCAGTGCAGAGGTCAAGGCTTGGGGCAGTGGGAGAGAGCCAAGTTCGAGACCTCCTACCTTGGGTCCATCCCGGTTTGAGGGAGATTCTGGGGTTTCCCACCTTTTCCTGTCAAATCCAGGGGTTTTTTTTACCAACTGGGAAGAGGAAAAAAATAAACATTTCCCCCGGCTCTCTCTGCGGCTGACGTGAGGGGTGGCTGTGCTGCAGCGCTGTCCCTGAGCTCAGACGAGCAGGGCTCCCCACCAGCATCGAGGGCTGAATTACTTACGCCTCGTGGCAGTGCTGGTGATTTTCCTGGGATAATGCAGGGAATATTCTGCAGAGGCAGCTCCTTTTTCTCTCCCGTGGGGATACCCAAGCGCACCTTGACAGACCCAGCGGGAAGGAAGCAGGGATGGACCAGAACGTCCCTCAGCGGAGTGAGTGCCACACCAGCTTGTGGGACAGCGCGGGAGGAGCCCTGGGGATATTCCCAGGTCCCTGTGCCCATCCTGGCAGGAGCACCGAGCCCTTTTCTCCTGGCCCTGCGCTATTTACTGCTCGCTCTGCATCCTGGCCGCAGGGCACGGAGACTGCGAGGCCATAGGAGACCGTGGCGATGAGCATCTCGCCTGACCTACTTACAGCCCGGGCCCTGGGACTTTCTGGAATTCATCCTCTCGGAAACACAACGTGTAATTTTAGGGCAGCAGAAATCCGCGCTGGATGGGGATGTCGGCCCAGCCTCCGCCGTGTCCGGAATTGCCGCGGCTGCCTCGGAGCAGATATCAGTGCACGGGCTCCATTAGCAAATCTGATTGCCACTGATACGCTTCTCATTAGATCTCGGGCCTCACACATCGTTATTTCATTTGCAAGATGGTTTTTGTTTTCCCTTCTCTTAATTCGTGTGTGCGTCCCCCCGTCCCCGCCCCAGCCGCCCCTCAGAAAATGAATCTCATTAAAATGTCTTAATTGAGCAAATCGTGCCTTAATCCAACCTGCCAGGGAAGCCAATCACCCTGGAAAAAATCTCCTTGAAGTCTCCATGCAGGGGCAGGCAGAGGGGGAGAATAATAAAAAGACATCGAATTAGGAGGTGCCGAGGCTCGTTTGAGTGGAGAGGAAGGGACTGTGGCTGCTGACAGGATAGTAATGCAAATCCCCTTTGGAGCGCCCGGAGAATCAACCTAAATGGATTAATGTGAGGACAGAGAAGAAATTACTTTAGTTGTTTCCCTAATTCGATTCAATTTATTTTTATACAGCATTTCCATAGCGAGCATCTCACAGCTGCGTCACCCAGAAGAGGAATAATGCAGCAAGGCTCTTCTGGCAGAAGCGCTCACCAGAACAGCAGAGGAAGGAATATGAGTGCTGGGCCTTGAGGATTTGATTTGCCAAATCATCAGGAAATCACATGCCTTTCTTCTTTTTTTTTTTCCTCTCTTTGTTTGTTCCCAATTTTACTAATTTCCCCAGGCTTTCCTCAAACTATCTCCATAAATACCGAGGCTGATTCTAACCTCACACTGCTTTTATAGCACAGTAACTCTGAGCTCACACTGGTTTTACACTGGTGCAGCTCCACTTATTTCAGCTGAGTAAATACCTGATTTATGTTCGTGGAAAGGACAGCAGAAATAGGCCCATGGTTTCCCCTGGAGCAATGCCTGGCTCACACCAGGGTGGGGAAGAGGAAGATCGGGTCCCTTGCAATGCAAATGATGGAGAAAACTGACATTAAATCACACCTGGACTCTTACTTTCAAGGAGACTTTTGCTTTCTTTTATGAGATGTTCTGTATTGTCAAAGTAAAAAAGGCATGAGAAGAGATCATCTGGAAGGGAGGGCTGGACATGTGGTTGATGGAGGGTGGGTTGCTGTTCCCCTCTGCTTTTTGGGGGAAAATCAGCACCCCTTCCTTGCCCCAGTTTACCCCATTTGTGCACAAACTCTTCCTTGCTCCCAGCTCTGTCCACCGAGAGCCCGGTGCTTTGGATTAAATTGAAATGTGCGCATCCTGTTAGCTTTAAAATATTTAAATGTAATCCTGGGGAATGAAATCCCTTCGGAGAGGGGTGGGAGAGGTCAGCCTGCAGCCCCGTACCCCTCGTTAGTGCCGAGCACACGTGGGGCCCTCTGCAAAGCCCTGCTAACAGAACTCTAATTAATTTATTTTTTAAGGCTGCACACGAGGGAGCTGATCAATGCTTTACCCTGAGGTCTGCTGTGTTTGGAGCACATATCACTGCCTTGATTTATTCCCTGTGAAGTGGAAGGATGGAGCCGGCATCCCAATACCTGCCTCCCAGGCTGCTCCTGCCCCTTGACAGGTGCAGCGCCCCGAGCTGACTCCTTTGAGCAACGCCTGATCCCTGCTAGAGGTTTTCTTTAAAAGCAGCTCCCCGCATGGACACCAGGCAGCATTTCTGGGTGTGATCTGGGCCCCCGAATCCCCCCCAGACCCTGCTGGGTGAGACCAGGCTGTGGCATCCAAGGGACCCTGAGCGGGGCTGCCCACCCGGGCAAGTCTCACCCTCCCTTGGTTCTGCTCATGGGGGAAATCCAGGGGCTGGTGTAACTTGTGGTTGTGGCCGCTTGTGGTTTATCATGGATTTGAGGAGTTTTCCCCTCTATTTTTGCTCTAGGGACAGAGATGGGGGGATCAAGGCAGGCTGGCAACCAGCAGAGAAGCGACCTTTGCTGCTAGGGGAGCGATGAGAGGACATCTTTACTCAGATTTGGGGCTGGTTTTGTGGCCAGGGGTCCCTCAGCTCCCACCAGCCCCTGTGCTGTGCCCCGAGGAGCCCTTGGAGGAGGTGTGTGGTGGCCAAGGAGCAAATCCCTCGGGCTCACAGGCGTCACCTCCAGCTCTCCCAGCTTTCCCGTGCTCCAGCCCAGGTAAACACTGGCGTACAGGGAAGGTTCAGGGTGCTCTTATCCACCCTCCTGTTGCTGTTCTAGTCCTCCAGCAGACCCCTGGCTGGGCAGGCTTTGGGTGTGGAAGGCCAGGAAGGGAAAGGAAGAGGATTCAGATGCCCCACTCCCATTTCTGAGCGCCAGAACCCTCCTTGGGAAGGCCGGTGAGCACAAATCAGCGTGGCCGCGTCGTTTTTGCAGGGCTGTGCTGATTTATTCTGCCTGAGGACCCTTTGCCACCGTCCAGACTTCACACCCAGAGTGGCACCACTCCCCTGAGCCCCTCTCTCGCTGCTTTTTGCCCTCCTCCTGCTCCGTGTTCTCAGAGGAGGCACCAACCCGACCCTCCCAGCACGCACAGCCTCGACAACAGCCCAGGGCTCTGCGGGGACCCTTTGCCCTCCCCAGACAGCCCCAGGGGGATGAGATGCCACAACCTGACATCAGCAGAGTAAAATATGGCCCCGGCAGTAATCTGAGAGAATGTGATGGTAATTTGGGGTGGGGGGAGGAGAGGAGGAGGCATAGAAAAAAGGAGGCATTGAAAGTACACTTCCTTTCAGTGCATTGCTGGGAAGACCATTAGGAAAACCACTAGATTATTTTTCACATTCTTCAGTGCAAAACTACTGCAGTTTATGACCACTATCAATAACAGCTATCATATTACTAATGCTACAGTTGCCACATATATAATATTTAAATCACATTTGTGGCTGACAGAGACCTATGGATATTCTCGATCCCAACAGGCTATTACAGTTCATATCATGTCTGTCATATAAATATTATGAATCATTTCCCACTATCTTTATGGGGGCTACATTGACATCATCAAAAAGGCTCTGGGTACTGCTGGATACTGCATATTTATATACACCTTATGTATATGTATGTGAATGGAGGGAGATTTATACGACAATCACGGGTAATAAATGCCCATGATAAAGCATATTATCTTCACACTTCATTTGCAAAGTGTTTTGTATGCAGGGACCAGGGGAAGGCCAGCAGAGGAGCTGTCTCTGAGTGACTGAGTCACATCCTGAAGCCCTGGTGTAAATCAGGTGGTGGCTGTGCCACGGTGAGCAGCGTCGGGTGAGCTTCAGCTGCTGCCCGGCTTCCTGTGCTGCTGCTGGCTCCCATCAGGTGAGGCTTTGGCTCCTGTCCCACTGGCAGGATGGGTGATGCTCCCCGTGCTTTCCACCGAGAGCTGTAAATCTCCCGGCTCGTGTGCTGCGTTTCATCTTCCATCCCTTAATGCTTTCTTTGCTGGCTTCTCTGGCAGCCAGGCCCCGGTCTGGGCGATGAGCTGGAATAAAGAGATCTTAAGGATAAAGGTGTTAAAAAAGGCAGGAGTAGACTCTCCATTTGTAAAGTCATTTTGCTAAGCAGTTCATTAAACCACTGTCCCTGCAAGCCAGGTGAGACACGCCAAACCCAATCCACCAGAAAAGCACGAGGGGAGGATGAAACCTCCCTCAGGATTATTCAAGCTGGATCCAGACCAGAGCCCAGGTGCCCTGAGACCTTTTCCCCAAACCTGTTTTCAGAGCCTGAACACTTGCTCTATATGCAGAGACAGACAAGAACAAATGCAGCTTCATGGCTTGGCGTTTGGAGGGCTCTAATAAGCATTTAACGTCCAGTTCTGAAGCAGCTGAGAGTGCAGCTCTGCCTGTGCAACAGAGGATTTGATCTGAGCAGTCCCCAAAAGAGGGGAGAACGCAGAGTCTCTGTCCTTGGCGTGGGAATGCGGCTCTCCGGCAGATCAAATAAATCATGTGCATCTCACTTCATAAACAAACATCATCAGCCTGTTAAATGCTGCTGGGAAACAAAGCAAGGCAGTTGGATTCTGCAGCAGCGACAGGAGTGGCCTGTCCTGGAGCTTTGCTGGTCTGCGTGTGCAGTGTCTCCCGAGGAGCAGGAACCCCCCCTCAGCAGCTGGATGGGTTTGGATGTGTCTGAGGGATGCTGAGAGTCTTGGCAAGGCTCTGCTCAGGGACTAACTCCACTTTCAGGCTCCAGGATCTCTGACCTGTCCCCCAAAATCTTGTTGTGTCTCTCTCTCCTTCCTAGTGGGAAGAAAAGCAACCTGGGAGCTCCTCTTGCCCCTGAGAACACGAGGTAGGTGCTGTCCTGAACACCCACAGACGCAGGCAGGACGTTGCACAGTGGAGGCACTTTTCTCCTTCATTCTGCTGGGAGACACAGGGAATACAGATCCTGGTCCTGGGACCTGCCGTGACTTTGGGAGCGCAGGTCATGGAGGTGAGGACAAGCCTGGGAAAGTCCCACGGACCCTGCATGAGTGGAAGGTGGCTTTCCTTGGCTTTCCTTTGCTTCTCACGTCACTGGGGTCCCACGCTGCCTGCTCAGGGAGGGACCCTGTGGCCACAAGCCCCAGGCCAGTGGCCACAGCCACCCTTGCTCCCACATCGTGGCCCCTCTGGCCACCTGTCACAGGCTCCGTGTGCAGGTGGAGATGGAGCCCAGGCACAGCCCGTCAGCTTCTTCTGCTCTTTCTCACACAGATTTTGCATTTATTCCTTCGGTAATTTGTAACAAAATGCAGCCAGGCAGCAAAATAGATTTAATTTCTTTTTTCTAACTCTGCAGTAGGACATAAAACAGTAGGGGAAGCACAGCAGGTTTTGCTTTTGTGTCCCCTCAGATAATTCAGGGCTATGGACAGGAAAAGCTGGAACCACTTAGAAAAAAATCATAGAGGCTGTGATTTCCAAATTCACTCACTGGGCCCGAGTGCCCAGTTCTGAATGTGGACCCAGCTCCCGAAACACCTCCGTGCCTGTCTCCTGCTGAGGCCCACGGGCACCTGGATCCGTCTGCCCCAAAGGGATGGCAATGGGGTGGGAGTGCGGATGGAAGGAGAAGCCTTTGCCTGATTGTTTATCTGATGAACACAGCATCTCTCTCTGCCAAATTCAGCCAGAATTGAGCGCTGGGACTGAGAGCCACCCAGATGAGGCCGGGAACGCCTGGGATTGTCCCGTTTTATCAGCCTGCCTTCCTCAGGAGCCCAGGCTAAAGGGCGTTTGCATCACCCAAGGGTGCAGAGGACAAGACCAGCAGTTTCCAAAGCAAGCTCTCCCAGCCAGCACAGGACCTTCAAGCATCCCTGCATCAACCAGAAGTACAAGGCAGCGAGCTGCCAAAATTATCTGAATGTGCCCCCCCCATGATGATTGAAGTCCTTCCTGGGAAGTGCGAGGCTGAAGGTGAGCACGGCATTAGGCAGCTTATTAAATTAATAGTGCATTAAAGAACTCAGGGGAGGTGGAAGGGAGGGGAAAGGGAAAGAGAAAGGGTTGTAACATCACAGAAATATCCTGGCTTACCTTCTGGCATCTTCAAGAGACTGGAAATGTGGGACTGCGTCCAGCTGCCTTCTCTGGGGCAAAATTCCTTTGGCTTCTGTGGGAGGTTTTACTCAAATAAGGATTGCAGGATCAGACCTGTTATTGTCACTGCAATTAACATTTAGATCCACATCTAACATGAACTGTTACAGCCTGGTTAGGGAGAAATTTAATTTGCTCTAAACAGCTTGATGGGAGAGGAGCGTGAAATGTCCTGGTTATGGTAATTTTGTGTGTTGGGAGCCTACAAAGGTGGATTTGCAGCCCTGGCTCTCGTCACCCTGGGGTCTGCTGCAGCCACGGAGCTGGGCCTGCTTTGGGGGGGGGCTTTGGGGCCAGATTCCCACCCCACGTGTTGGGGATGGACACATTCAAAGCCCTGAAGGCCTTGAGCAGCCAGTGGGGTGGGGACAGGCAGGCGAGAGCCCAGCTCTGCTCCAAGCTGTGTGCGCCCTTATCAGAGAGATGAGCTTTAGCTTGTCCTCAGGAAACTGATTTCTGCCTTCGAGCTGTCAGTCTGTACACAGATATCCATGAAATCCGTGATTTTTGCACTCTTAGAGACTTTGAACCTGCTTTTCCTGACAACCCCCCACTTTCCTTTATATCCTCCTGTATTTCCTTTTTTTCTCCCAGGAGTTGATGTAACTCACTCTTAAAAACTGACTTGGAGATGAAACTTGGCATTTAAGGTCCCAGCCCGGGAGCAAATGAAGTTACCAGTTATAAACACACACCAAAATCTGTTTGGACATGCTGAAATTACAGGAGCAGAGGATTAAAAGGATCCAAGACGCTTTATTTTGTTTTAACTTCTGCAGCTCCGCCTGAGTGTCAGTTTGCAGCCGCTTGCCTGACACGAGATGGGTCCTTTTCGGTGGCTTCATTCTTCAGGGGGACCGCAATGGATTTGGATTTTTTGCTCTAAAGCAGATGGACTGTGATGCATCTGGCGAAGAGGTCCCAAACTGGGATCCTGGGGGGCTGCCAGCCGTGTACCCCTCATCCAGCCATCCCCACGTGGGTCTGCCCTGCAGGAAGGGCAGGGTCTTGTGTTCTACAGCAGAAGAGTTGTAGGAGCAACGCAGGCGTTGGGGCCCTTCCAGAGCCTCTCCTGTGTGGCTTGAGATCCCACAGTGACACAAGGGCACGCGGGGATACGGCCACGGCAGATAAGAGGCCTCACTTTTCCAGGCGGAGCTGCTCGCTGGCTAATATTCATGGCACGAGACACTTTGCCAATTAAAGAATAAATCAGGGCAGATAAGGCCGGGGAGCGTTCCAGGCGTCTACCACACAGGGAGGCAATGGCAGAGCGGCTGGGACAGCCCCGATTGTGCCAGCTACCCCCTTTTCCCAAAACCCACTCACTGCAGGAGGGCTAGGCTCTACCTGTGCCAGCAGAACCCCCGCAGCAGCTGTCCCTGGTGTCACTCCAGCCTCGCTCCCCAGCGTGTGCGAGCAGCTGCAGCGTGGCCCCAGCCTGTTTGTTATGCACGTTACGGCCGGGGAAAGCGAGGGTCGATACCATGTTTAATATGCTTCATGCATAGCGGAGTCGCTCTGGTCCATCAAGCCACTAATACGCATTCTTACAGGGCTGAGCATCATTTATTAAACCTGGAGGGCTGCCTGGGAAGGGGGGCCGGGGCTCTGCTGCTGGGCTGGTACCGGCGGGGCTGAGGAGGTGAGAGTTTGCAAAGGAGCTGCTCACACACACACACACACACACAGAGGCACAGAGTTATTATTCGTCGTGCCTCACGGACGGGAAATGAAATAAATCGCGCTTTGAGCGCTGCCCGCCGTGTGACACAGCCCGGGGACAGGCGGCACAGGGCTCAGGGGCTCGCTGGCTGCTCGGGGCTGGGCACAGCTGGCATTGCTCAGCATCACTCGAGGAACCGAGCCCCTCTTCCCCCCCCTTCCCGAGGCTGCCACTGCAGCTCTACGCACTTTTTTTTTTCTCTCTTCCCCCCCTTTTTCTCTTTCCCCTTCTTTTCTCATCCTTTTCCCNGCTCCTCTCCCCCCCTTCCTTTTGCCTTCTCTTTCCCCATGTTTTATCCTCTCCTTTTCCTTCTCTTTCTGCTCCTTTCCTTCTCTCTTTCCCCTCTTTTTCCCTCCTCCTTTCCTCCTCTCTTTCCCTCCTCCTTTCCTTCTCTCTTTC
>WBMY01015925.1:620213-662691 GCA_013397315.1 Donacobius atricapilla
CCATCCTGCATCCCACTGCCATCCTGCATCCCACTGCCATCCTTCATCCCACTACCATCCTCATCCCACTGCCATCCTCATCCCACTGCCATCCTCATCCCGCTGCCATCCTTCCTCCCACTGCCATCCTCATCCCACTGCCATCCTCATCCCACTGCCATCCTTCATCCCACTGCCATCCTTCATCCCTCTGCCATCCTGTGTCCCATTGCGATCCTGGGCCCCATTTCTGTCCTGCATCCCATTTCCCTCCTGCATCCCATATCCCTGCTGCATTCCACTGCCATCCTTCATCCTGTTGCCATTCTGCACTTCTTTCCTCTCCTTCATCCTGTTGCCATCCTGATCCTATTTCCCTCCTGGTTCCCACTGTCTTCCTGCTTCCCATTTCCCTACTGTACCTCACTGCCCTCCTGGTTCCCATTCCCTTGCTGCACCCCAGTGCCCTCCTGCCCGACCCATGCAGTTCTCACTTGTGGTCAGGAGCAGGGGAAGAAGAGGCAGGTACGTGCCAAGTTCTCACAGTAAATACCCTGAACCCCCAACTTTTGTGGTTGGTTTTTTATGCTTGGGTCGTTTCTGAAGAAATCCATGAGTTGGCATTGCTGTCTGAGGCGCTGCAGCTTCCTAAAACCTGTTTGTTTTCATTCTGACATTAACACGAGGTCTGAAATAAGCGCTGCAATTTCCAGGCCCGTTTGTGATTAGCGATAGGCAGGAGTGAACCATTCAGCCTTAAATTAATTCTGCTGGGGTGCGTTGGTTTTTTCGTGGATTTTTTTCTTCCTTTTTTTTTTTTTATTGATGCATAATGTATGATGAGAAAAAGTGAAAAAAATAATTAAAGTCTGAAGAGCGCTGCATGGATTCATTCATTATGAAATCTGGGTCAGCAGCCGGCGAAGGAAAACAAGGAAGGGGGGGCTGCTGGAGTGGAAAAACAGGACTTCAGAAGCGCTGCAGGCACGGCAGGAATGCGCGAAAGGCCCTTTGCAGGCAGCCTGGGAAATCCGAAATCGCATCGTGGCTGCCCCCCGAGGAGCAGCGCGCCTGCCGGGAATGGGAGGGGGATGCGGGGGGCTCGGCGCTGCAGAGGGGATTCCCTCTCCTGTCTGTCTCTGCTCGTGGCTGCTCAATCAGCCGTGGGGCGGGGGCAGGCGCCGCCGTGCTGAGCCAGCAGATCCTGCCCAGGTGACGGGGGGAGCGCCCAGAGAGGAGGAAAGGGCTGTGCTGGGCATTGGGTTTGGCAGCAGAGGGATCCCAAAGGGCTCTGCTGGGGGTTTGGGGTCAGCAGCAGGGGGATCTGAATGGGCTCTGCTGGCTCAGAGCATCCTTGTGCCACCAGAATCCCTTTGCCGTGAGATCCCAGTTCCATGGCATCCATGTGCCATGAGATCCCAGTGCCGTGAGATCCCAGTGCCATGAGATCCCAGTGCCATGAGATCCCAGTGCCATGACATTCCTGTGCCATGAGATCCCTGTGCCATGACATCCCTGTGCCGTGATATCCCAGTGCCATGAGATCCCANGATCCCAGTTCCATGGCATCCATGTGCCATGAGATCCCAGTGCCGTGAGATCCCAGTGCCATGAGATCCCAGTGCCATGAGATCCCAGTGCCATGACATTCCTGTGCCATGAGATCCCTGTGCCATGGCATCCCTGTGCCATGAGATCCCAGTGCCATGAGATCCCAGTGCCATGGCATCCCTGTGCCGTGAGATCCCAGTGCTGTGAGATCCCAGTGCCGTGAGATCCCAGTGCTGTGAGATCCCGGTGCCATGAGATCCCAGTGCTGTGAGATCCCTGTGCTGTGAGATCCCTGTGCTGTGAGATCCCTGTGCCGTGAGATCCCTGTGCCATCATATCTCTGCCATGGCATCCCTGTGCCGTGACATTCCTGTGCCATGAGATCTCAGTGCCGTGGCATCCCAGTGCCATGAGATCCCAGTGCCGTGAGATCCCAGTGCCATGGCATTCCTGTGCCATGAGATCCCAGTGCCGTGAGATCCCTGTGCCATGAGATCCCAGTGCCGTGAGATCCCTGTGCCATGGTATCCCAGTGCCATGGCATCCCTGTGACGTGAGATCCCAGTGCTGTGACATCCCTGTGCCGTGAGATTCCTGTGCCATGGTATCCCAGTGCCATGAGATCCCAGTGCTGTGACATCCCTGTCCCATCATATCTCTGTGCCACAAGCCTCCCTGAGCACATCGCTCGGATTTTGGGATTTCAGCCCTTGCCTAGGACGCAGCTAATTGAATTGCAAAGAGTGTGGTTGAAACTTGGAGTCTTCCCCGCTGGCAGGAAGAGCAGAGATTTCAAACCGTGCTTTTGTGCTGGTTTGGGAGAAAAAGACAGGATTTTTGGAATTTAATTGCCAGATGGAAATTCCCCTCCTTCCTCTTGCTCCTTCCACAGGAAATATGGCCCAAATTGATCAGACTTTTTAAACAATCAGCATTCATCCTTGGGAAATATTCCATCATAGGAGCATTCATCCTTGGGAAATAATTTTCTGACCCAGTCACATTAAGTGCTCTTCTGAGCAAGCACTCTCTATCCCAGCCCCCAGCAGGACGGAGTCGTGATCCCAGTGGGAGCTTTTGGGCTTTCCCTTCAAGCAAATATTAATTCAGGCAGTGTCAGGAGACCCTTCCTCTTGTTTTATCCCGCTGAACAGCCCCGGGATTCACGTCCTGCTCTAGGGGAAGCCCTTCGCTCTGGCTTGTGCACACACACTGGGTTTTATCCCTTCTCCAAAGATCCCTTCCCTGCTGTCCCGCAGATCCGCTTGCATCATGTGGGAACCATAAATAAAAGGCTGTGGAATTCAGCTGCCTGTGTTGCAGCAGTGAGGATGAGATAATCCTGCGTGCGGCAGACGCGGCAGGGCGGGACGGGCGTAAGGACGGATAGAAATGTGCATTGATCCCCCGGATCTGCCTGTCCCTGCCAGGGAACTTCCTGGGGTAGATGCAGCTCCGTGCGGGGGCTCTGGTGGTGACACGAGTGACACAAACAGAGCTGGTTGTGCCCCTGGGGGTCCCTCCAGGGTCTGGGTCACTGGTGCTGCCTGTGACACGCGCTGGGTGCCCAGGAATGCTCCCAATCCTCCTTCCCTGGGCAGCAGCATCTCCAGCTGTCAGTGTGCCTGGAGGGATCTGGTTTCCCTCCCATAAAGAGCAGCCTGATTTAGTTCCAGGCTATGCAGGAAGGGCAGCTTCGGGATGGGGAGCGCTGGGAAGAAACGGTTAAACCGGAGATGCCGGGATGTTTTCCCACACGGTGAACGGTGGGGGAACACAGAAACCCGTGTTGGATCGGAGAGAAGTAATAACGCTCCTAATTTTCCTGCGTGATTTAATAAAAATGTAAATTGACTTCGGGTGGATGACTCACTCCGGAGGGTGGTGTCGATCAAGATGATTTGGTGGTTGTGCGGAACCAGTTGGGCTTTGTTCCCTCTCCTCAAAGGCGACTGGAATGGTTGCGTGGTGATGGTGTGGCGGAGGTCTGGCCCCTGGGATCCCAGGTTCCTGCTGAGCCCCTCATCTCGTTTGGCCCCAGCATTTTGGGACAGGGCATGGTGGGCAAAGCCATGGTGGCTTTATCCAGTGCTGGTGGGTGTATCCCATCGGGAACCCAAGCCCTGAAAACTGTCCTGGTGCCAACAGGGAGGCAGATCTCTGCCCAGGGCTCACTGTGGGGCAGGATTTGGCCCCATAGCAGGAGGTTCTTCCATCCTCCCGCTCCTTCCAGGGCGGGTGAAAGCGTGCCAGGACACTGCACTCTGACCCCAGTCCAGCCCTGGACACGAATGGATTACAAATAACAATAATAAATGACAGGAGATGGGATAATCTACCTACTGTAATGTTGTATTACCGTGGCTGTTAGTTATAGATTAATATATAATTGTATTACGTTGACTACATATGCATAAAGCTCGTGCTGCGGGGCCTCCGCCAGCCTTTAACTCTCTGTGGTTCGCAAAGAAACTTCAGGGCTTTGATCCCACACGTCCCAGGAGCGCTCTGCCAAGGCTTCTCCTGTGTTTTTGCGAGCCAGGAGCGTCCCTGCCGCCTCTGAGTGCTGCTGGAGCCCCATCCCCATCTCAGGAGGATGGGGGTGCAGGGATGCAGGGAATGCCGGCCGCAGGGGATTTGTACATTTGGCGGCAGCAGGTGAGGGGAAGGTGGGAAATAAAGCCCCCTGCATCCCCCTGCTCCCCGCCTCACACCTGAGCAGCGCAAGGCGGGGCTGCCAGGGCTCCCCAGCAGGTCCTTGGCGTGACCAAGACCCAGTTCTGTCGAGAGTAATGAAGTGCGAGCCCTTCCCTTCAGTTATTTTTAATGCTCGGGCTGGGCTAAATCCGAAGGAGCTGCCTGTTGTTTGCAGAGCCTCCCCCTGCGCCGCCGGATTGCGGGGCTCAGGGTAAATCACTGCTGGGAGGCTGGATGGACTCGGCTCTGTTTGGTTTGGGGCTTGCCTCGCGCTGATGAGCACGGGTGCAGGCGGTTTTCCCGATGTTGTGACCGGAGTCAAGGGTCTGGGGACGCTCATCGGTGCCTGTGCTGGGGCTGAGGTGTGGGGCAGGCAGGGAGAAGGGGGTTTCACCCTTCCAGGAGGGTTTTCCAGAGGAGGATGGGCTCAGGGCTCTGTCCCTGCCCTGGCTTTCAGCAGCTCCAGCCCCACTCGCTCTGCTTTTCCTGGGGACGTTGATGTGCTCTTCACTTGTCCCATCCTTTGCTGAGCAGCACCTGTGGGACGGGCAGTGTGGTTTTGGGAGGGATGGGAGTTGGGAATTCCTTCCCTGCTCCCCTTCCCATCCCGGTACAGTTCTACCTGCCATCCTGCCTTTAATTTTTGATCCTTCTCTCCCCTCTCCTCCCGGGAGCGCAAGAAGCAGAGGCAGGAAACGTGGGCTGCTGCCAGATGGCTCGAAACGTAGCATCTGTAATACTTTATCAGAAGAAATTACGGCCGAGTCACTCTCTCTGATTAAACAGCCTGGCCAGATCCTCCGCGAGCCAGCTGGACAGCCTCACCCTCTCGCGACAGGAGGGGAAGCCGCGGGAGCCGGGGACATGGGAAGGACGGTGGCAGAAGGAGCCTTGGCTGGGGAAGGGGTTGGGCTGGACCCTCCAGCAGCAGCGTGGGTGCGTTGCCACCTCCCCGGGCCCGTCCTGTGCGGTGCCAGCTCCTGCTCTTCGCTTCCCACGGGGTGTGGAGGTGAGCAGCCTCCCTCGGAGAGCGAGGAGCTTGATGTTCCCCCTCTTTGTTGGATTTCCGAATCTCGGAAAAACATCACAGCCGTGCCAAGCCACGCCGTGGGCTGTGCTGGTGTTTTGCTTTTGGAAGTAGTTGTGAACAGGCCGAGGGTGAGGGATGCTCCAAAACCCTGGGGCTGGGTGCAGCATCCCCCCAGTCCCTGCAGCCCTCAGGCTGGGGAGGCTGTATTAGCGCCTGGAAAAAGGGAGCGGGCAAGAAGGGAAACTGAGGCAGGGCAGAGGGTGCCTCTAGGATCTGGGAGGTCATCTGGAACGCTGGGGAGAGTTCGATCCAGAGTTTAAGCCTCTGAGCAACCTGTCCTCTGGCTCACCCTGCGCTGGTGCTTGTTCCGAGCGCGGGGGCCAGAGCGCGGTGCTGCCGCTCTCAGCGGGCTTGGCGTGCGGACGGCTTTGCCATGAGCTCACTGCGGCTGGCTGGCGAAACGCGGGCGTGGACTAATGCCACTAATTTCCACTAATGCTGCTGGAAAAATCTCCTGCTGGCGTGAGCAGGGGCTGCTTTCCCAGACTGCTGCGTGCGGGGTGGGGAGAGGGGGACGCGCTGCCTCGCCAAGGAATTCGCAGCCAGGCGCACGGAGCTGCTTTCGGCCCTGATTTGCTTGAAGTGGTGACCAGATTTTTTTCCTGAAAGGAAAACAGGAGGCATCTGTGCTCTTAAATGTGTGGAGTTAGCTGTTGGCCATAGGAAGTTTGTGTATGAAACACTTTAAAAAGGGGAGGAAGGTGTTGAGTGTCTGTGTGTGAGAGGGGGAGATCCGATGTCTGAACGTGGCCTGCCATGGGATGCTTTTGGCCTGAGCTGTCCTGGATCTCCATCCCACATCCCTGTGCCTCCCCAGCAAGCCCACGGGGCCCCAGCCAGTTCTGGAACCCACCTCAGGCCCTGATGTGCTCATCCCTGTCATCCCTCTGCCCTTGGTGGGGAAGAAAAGCTGGGCCCAGGAAAAGCAGCAAAAAAAGCACATTTTCCACTCAACTCCAGTGGGATTTAACTGCAGGAATGCAGGTGGAGCAGGGCTTGGGGGTCTCCCAATCTCCTGGGGCTTAGGAAGGGATGCAGCCACAGGATCCTGCATGAGGAGGATGGAGGAGCAGCTTCCCTGCATGCTGGAGCCTTCCTCCCTCACCAGCCTCCCGGGGGCCTGGGCCGGAGGAGGGGAACTGTACACCTGGAGAAACATTATCCCTTCCCTTGCCCGTAAATATTTTACAGGCAGATTAAAAATTGAAGCCAAAATGAGCTCTGCCATCAGAAGAAACCGGCTCGGTTTCAAGTTCTGTTTAAGTATTTTTCTTTATAATGTAGCTGTGTCAATTAGAAAATGACATTGCTATTTAAAATGCTGTTCCGTAGCCCTCTTTAATTAAGGCAGCGATATAATACCAATCTGCTCTCATTAATGAATTTTTAACAATCAAAATGAGAGCTGAATGACGCACAGTTGGATTTGCAGCGCGGGTGTTTCCTCCCGGAGCCTCTGACGGCGCAGTTAAAGGAGCAGCGGCTGGAGAGGGGGAGAGGCTGCTCCTCCTCGGGCTGAGCAGCTGGAGAATCATCTCAGCTGCTGCCTGGTGGGTTTGGAAGGGCTTCACCCCTCTGTTGGCCTTGAAGAATTGTCCTGGAGGGAGAAAATCCTGCTAAGGCTGGTGGGTGGCTTTGTGGGACCTGCGCGGGAGCACTGGGAAAAAGCAAAGACACCAAAGTCCCGAGCAGAGACACAACTGAAAACAGAGATGGGAGTGGGGTTGGGAGCCCAGTGGCCACCTCAGGGTCACATCCTGCCTGCTCAGACTTGCTGGGCATCCTTGGATCCCACCCCTGGGCCAGTTTTCCCGGGAGATCCCAAAATATCTCTTGCTGTGGCAGCAAAGTGCACGATGCAGCACTGGGGTGTGTGGCCTTCCAACCCCAAATCAATCCCTGATTTCAGCCCTTATCCTCACAAAGTGTTTCTGTTTTTGTTTTGACAAGGCAGGGTAGGTTAAAGATGCTCCTGCACCTCAGCTCCTGCTAATTGTCTCCCATTGTTAGATCAGGAAGCATTTTTTCCCAGTGGTTATTATCTGGGGTTGCTGGAGGGGCTCTCTCCACTCCCCTCCTTCCTTCAAGGAGGCAAAACAAAACCAAGAATTTGTTTGAATAATAAAAAAATTATCCGGGCGTGAAAAGCTTAAGCGTAATCATTTCCGTGGCCTGCTTTGATTTGAGTTGATATGATTTGTTTGCTCTCTCATCCTTCCTCCCAGTTTCCTCTCCAACACCCACTCCTTGCTCTGGCCTTTCCCTGGAACAATTGGGGTATTTTCGGAGCAGTGTGTGCATGGAGCAGCATCCCTGGCATGCTGTTGGAGCAGGGCAGCTGCAGGCTGCATCGATCCAGTGCTCAAGCCCAGCCTCTGAGAGAATCTGGGCTGGGGTGGACGTGCAGCAGGGATTTCTGCAAATCCCATCCTTCTCCTGGCGTCCTCCTGCTTGGCTGGGGTTTGGTGACACTCCTGGGCGCCTTGGACACAGGTGAGCCACGCCTGTAGCGAGTTTGCTTTGTAATTGTCACCAAAGTTTTGCTTTCAAATTGTTTCATGTTGAGCTGGAGTGACCAACCCAGAGGGGCTGGAGCTTCCCCCACCTCCCTCCCCTGCCAGAGAGCTGAGCCAGTGGGTTGAGGTTTCCTGGCTGGGTTTTTGTTGCCATAGGGAAGAGAATTGAAGCCTGAAAACCATCCTGTGGGTGCAGGGAGGAAGTGTCAATGTCTAGGAAAACAAGGAGAAAATAGCAATGGCAGCACCGCGCCGTCGCCTGCGCCCAGCAGGAGTCGGGACAAACCCTCCTGGCAGATGGGAAAGGCCAGCGGGGTCGTGTCTGGGGTCCTGTTTGTCCTTCCTGGCACTGCTGGCACGCAGGGATGCCAGCCAGCAAAGCCATGGCCCGGGAGTGGGGCAGCCATCCCTGCAGCTCCAGCTCCGTTCTTCTCCTGCGGGGCTGGGAGAGACCAGAATGTATTCACAGCGAAGAATAAGGGAAGATGGAATTATATCCTCGGCTGTGATTTCAAGAGGAGGAGAGAGATGCAAGGGCGGCTTTGAGCTTTTGCCCAGGAATAGCCAGGGAGCTGCTTGGAGGCTTGCATCCCACTGCCGATAATTTTGGAGCTGAATCATCTGCATTTCTCCTGCTCCCGAGGCAGCGTCAGGAATACGCACCCCCAGGGTGTCAGAGGCACATTTTTGTGGGTTGACAATGGATCTGATTAAGGCAAAAAAACCAACCCAAATGACATCTAAAGCCGCCAGCCTTGAAGTCTGGACTCCTGTTGCTCATTTCCCATTCAGACACTCCTAGGGACCGGCGTGGCCGTGGTTGTACGGCAGAGCTGGGGCCAGCTCCGGCTTGGGGGATGAGTAAAAACCCATCTGCAAGCGCTGAGGGAGAGGAGGTGGAGGGGTGGGAGGTGCACTTCGGAGTGGTTTTGCCTCAGCCTGTGCGTGGGGGTGGCCCCGATGACGCCGTGGCGAGGCCGGGAAAGGCTCCTGTGGATGCAGGGAGCAGGTGGAGCTGCACTGCCAGCGCCGCTGGCCGCCAGCTCAGGTGTGGGGTCACTGTGCCCCCGAGCCAGCTCAGGGGGGTCAGCTGGCGGTCACTGGGCCTGTCCCCCAGTGGTCCCCCACGGTCACAGCGAGGGCAGGTGTGCCCAGGCAGGGCATTCCCTGCTGTGGCTGTCCGGAGCATCCATCAGAGCTGTCCTGAGCATCCGTCAGAGCTGTTCTGAGCATCCGTCAGAGCTGTTCCANNNCACCAGAGCTGTTCCAGCCTCCACCAGAGCTGTTCCAGCCTCCACCAGGGCTGTTCCAGCCTCCACCAGGGCTGGTTGACGTGAGCTGTGCACCAGCCAGCCCAGCCCTTGGGGCACTGGAGGCTGACCTGCCCCTGGCTCCCGTGGCTGCCCCGCTGAGCCCTCCTTCGGGGCAGTGCAGGGACAGCCTAACCCGTCCTTCCCCGGCAGCAGGGCGAGAGGAGAGGCCGCATGGAGCTGCTGGTTGGCCCCGCAAGGAGCAGAGCTCTGGCTGCGCCCCAGCAGGCGCGGGGGGGACGGATTTCTGCGAGCAGAGAAATGCCTTTTGTCACCCAGCCTGGTGTCAGGCGTTGGCCGCGGGGCGGCCTCTGTCACATCGGGTACTGACATTGCTCCTGACCTGCAGGGGTGGCAGCCTCTGAGCCTTCTGCTCCTGGAGAGGGCAAAGAGAGGGAAGATGAAGCCAGAGGACCCATGAGAACACAAATTGATTTTTAAGGGGTCCCTGGAGGGAAGCTCCCGGGGCTCCCCGGCGTTGCTGCGGCTCTGCGGCACAGCCGGTGTCCCCAAAATGCCGCTGCCAGCCCTCCTGGGTGGGCAGAGAGCTCGCTGTTCGTCACCTGTTGGTGAGCCGGGCTGCCAGGTGATGATTGCCCGTGCCCAGGAGATGCCAGCTCATGGCTGGGATTGTCCCCGAGTTTCACTGGGGCGTGGGAACTTGCTAGTGCCAGGCTCTGGGTGGCTGCTGGGATGGGGCTGGCGCAGTGGTGTGCCCCACGCCAACTTGTTTGTCCTTTCGTGGCTTTCCTACCTTTAAAGTCCCTTTGTTGCTTCTCCCACTTATGTGCTGCCCCTGCAGCTCTTGTGGCAGAGGCACCTGAGGTGCCAGGACAGACCTGGCTCAACCGGGGGACCCTGCAGCTCCCCCCCCATCCTCTCACACCCGCTCCCTTCCCAGCCAAGGAGTTCCATTAAGGTACTAATTAGGGTTAAAGCACTAATTAGAGTGTCTGTGCCGTGTCCTTGGGAAGGCAGCTTGGCTCCTGGGTGCTAATGGAGCTGCTGTCACAACAAACACCAGGCCCACGTGCTGCTCCTCTCCCAGGCCAGCCGGGATCCCGGGATTCTCCTGCCCACGCCGTGGGGCAGGGGCTGCTCCGGGCAGCATTCTCTGTCCCCGTGTCCCTCGTGGGGGACAGAGCAGGGCCAGCACTGCCCCTCTGCATGGGCCCAGCTACAAACCCCTCGCCGGGACAGACACCAGTCTCCAGCCTTCACCCCTCACCCATGCCTAAGCCTGAGTTTAAGGGGCGGCTTTGAGTAAATTTTCTATTATTTAACGTATTTTAGTAGTAATTTTTTTCTGCGAAGTGGTGCTTTTGGAAGGTCAGACGTGGTTTGGGAAGTCTGGCTGAATTCAGTGAAGTTTGATCTCCCCACAGAGGGCTGCAGTATTTTTAATACCTCTTCTGCTCAACCTTCCCCTTCAAAATACCATTTTCCCCTGTAAAAATAGACCAGCGTGGCCAAACAGCCCCCAGATGACACTCGGAGCTCGCTTTGAGCTCAGAAGAAGCCTTGCAGCTGGACAACAAAAACATTTTTCTCTGCTTCTCTCTTGAAAAACCTGGAGAGGTTCGGGGCTTTGTTTTAACCCCTTCCTTTCCGTGCTGGCCTCTGCCAGCGGGGAGCCAGGAACCATCTCCGGGAAGCTCCTGGTGGGATTGCTGCCAGCCGCGTGTCTGAGCAGCGTGTTCCTGTGTTGGCACGAAACACAAGAACGGGGATAATGAAATTGCCCTTTTCCCAGCAAAATGTTCCCGTCTGGGCTCGGCGGCGGGGCCGGCCGTGGCTCAGGGCCAGGCGCACATGCCTGGCTGCAGATGGGAGGTGTGAAAAGCGCCGGGGAGGGGATGGCGTGGTGATTTCTGGGGGGCTTTGCCGAGATAGAAAAGGCAACTATGGGATTATGATAGACAGAAGGGCAAACGGTAACTGTGTTGTTGCTGGAGGAGAATCGGTTCTGTCAGACTCGAGTCAGTTAGGCTTCAGCTGGGAAAGAGATCTTACCTAAAGAAAAAGAATCTAATCGAGCCATGCCAGTACATCCAGAAATAAAGCAAGGAGTATCAGAGCCATTTACCACATTTGTAGATCGCCTAATATATACAATAAAGAGACAATGCAGACATGACCCGGCACGTCCTTATCTGCTTCAAAACTTTGCCTTTGTCAATGCTAACGAGGAATGCAAATGAATAATTAGAGCTTTGCCTGACCCACAGCCTTCCTTACTTCAAACGATCAAAGCTTGCGGAAAAAAAAAAAAGATATCTCGCAATATATTGTAAAAGCCATTGCCGCTCTTAATTATTCAACAGAATAATGCAATGATTTCCTCTCCTGGCTGGCATCCCCTGGAAACAGAGGCAGGGCCGGCAGCGGGGGATGCCAGCCGGGGGTCCGGGGTGCCCCCACCGGTAATTCCCAGCCTTTAAGCTGGGGCTGCTCGAGGCCTGCAGGCACGGATAATGGAGATATTCTTGTCTTTAAGCCTCTCGAGGGTTGCAGGTCTTAACCAGGGCTCCGGCTGTCGAGTCGGCGGGGCTGGGGCCGGGCTGGGGCCGGGCTGGGGCCGGGCTGGCAGCGGTGGGGCAGCCGGGACAGGCCCAGCGGGTGATGCCCGTGCTCGGGGACGGATCAGTGCGGCTTCGGCAGCTGCTGCCAGGGAAATGCAACCAGTGCTGGGGAGCAGCCAGGCCTGTCGCCTCATCCCGGTGCTGCCCGGCTCTCCTGCCATCCTGGTGCCTCTCTGAGGTGCCGGTGCTCCGTCCCTAAGCTGTAACAAGCTCATGGAAAGGCAGAGTTTTGTGTTGCTGCTGTTAGCCAGCCTTCCTCGCCTGCTTTCTTCTCTGCTCACATCCTCCTCCGCCCTCTGCCACCCCGGATCCTGGGATCCATCAGCGTTACTGCTTCGCGTCCAGCTGTGACCCTCCAGGAGCTGGCTCTCCCCTCTGCTGTCACCCCTCGGTGCCCCTCCCCTGGAATATTAACGCCACAAATCACAAGCGACAGCCTGGGCTGGAGCCCCCGGCCGGGAGGAGGTGTCGGAGCAGGGATGGGACACGTGGTGGCTTTGTCCTTCTGCTCAGGGCTGCGTTTTGCTTCCAGGGAGAGGGGAGCAGCCGAACCCACCTTGGAAAGTGGGATTTTCATCCTGCCTGGATGCAGTCTCCTTCCCACCTCTGTGTGGGTGGCTCTGTGGCTTTCCTCCCCTCCATCCAGCCAGGTCTGGCTCGGCCATTGTGGTTTTTTTCCCTTCGCAAACGCCACGGGTGCTGGGAATCCTGGAGCCGGGCTGGGAAGGAGTCACGCCCCGTGGAAATGTGTGCAGCCCACATTTTACTGCATGAGGAACTGAGGAATTTACGTGTTTGGTGGATCTGCGGGGAAGAGCAGATGTAAGGGGGATTACGGGCGGCTTTTTTTTTTTTTTGCACGCGTGTGTGCACACGTGCAGCCGGGCCGGCAGGGATGGGGGCTGTGTGGCACCCCTGAGCCTGGCACCCTCTCTGCACCGACAGGAGCACCGGGGAGAGCGCAGGAGACACCTGGGCACGGCTCTGGGGGTCCGTGGTGGTCAGGGACAGCGCTGGGGACGTGGCCCTTCTCGCTGGGTCACGCTGCAGCCACGCCGGGCTGGGGTTGCCGTGGGGGGAATGGGCACTGTGGGTTGTTGTCCCTGCTTGGGGCTCTCCGTGCCTCGGTTTCCCCCAGCAGTGAGCGGGGGATGTACGGAACGGGGCAGCTGTGGCTGGCTGGGATGCATCGAAGCGTTGTGGATCCCAGCCTGCTGTGGCAAGGAGCATCCCGGCTCATCCCATTGCTCCAGGAGCTTGCCAGAGACATTCCCTGGGGAGCGGTGGGCCAGCAGCTGCCAGCCAAGGCGACAGCGGGCAGCGGAGCGGTGGCACCAGCAGCGCTGCTCCCAGTGAGCGCAGCCGGGGCTTCGCTTTCCCCTCCCGTTCCCCCAGCCACGCATTTCCAGGATTTTTATTTGAGCCGTGCCCCAAGAGCCCCCCGGGGTGGGTTTGGGAAGGGCCGGGGCGGCGCGGGCAGGGCAGGGAGCGGGCGCTGCTGCCCGCCGGGCTGCTGGAGCCGACCTTCCCTCTCCACTGACCTTCATGCCCATCAGCATCAGCTCTGCTGCCTGTCCACGTCCAGGGATGCAGGCAGGGCCGGGCTGGGAGGCTGGGCGGCCGTTCCCGAGGGGGCTCTGGGGGCTCAGCAGAGCCGCAGCGGGGTGGGGGTTGCGCCGGGCTGGAGAATTGAAGGACTTGGGCTCGCTAGCAGAGGTTAAAAGGGGAGCTATGGGATCTGTTTGGGATATCAGGGGTGGGAACCGTGGTGCTGCTCGCTGGCCTCCCCTCACCCCTGTCCAGCCACGTTGCCAAGGGGAGGGTGGGAGGCGCAGCTGAGGAGCAGCCATTCCCCATGGAATGTTCTCAGAGGGAATAAAGATGTAACTGGTGTGGGAAATCCAGATGGAATTGGCGTGCCCGGAGAAGCTGGGGAGGTCTGGGTGCTGGGTGCTGCTCAGCCTTGGGGTGATGGGGTCAGCACCCATGTAGGTGTCAGGGTGAAGACCCCCGGGTGCACAGGTGGGAAGGCCAGGGGATGGTCCCTGTTCCCAGGCTGATCCTCAGGGTCTCCCTGGTGGCTCAGCTCCCTCTCTCCAGAGGGCTTCTGAGGCTGTTTCGGTGTTACTGACTGAAGCCCCTTCCTGGTCACCAAGGGACTGTTTTGGGGGGGAATTGCCTTCTTTAACCTGTTCTGTCATGACTTTCTGCCACACTGGGGGGAGCACTCAGAAAAGCCCTCTTGGAGTCACGGGAGACCCCTCAGCTGTCACCCAGGGTCACTGGAGGAGTTTTGGACCAGGGCTTTACCTGCTGCCTGTGTGGAGGATCCCAGAGCATCCCTTGAGCTGACGTTGCCCCAGCCTCTGCATGGTCCTTGAGCCATCCCATTGCCACTGATGCCCAGGGAATGCTGTCAGGAAATGGGAGGCAAAACCACAATGCCAAGGTCTCCTCGGTGCTGCACACAAAGTTGTCTCAAGCAACATCCCCCGTTTTTTTGGAAACCTTCAATAAACCAAGCTGCCAGAACAATGGGCTGAGCTCCCCATCAAGCTGGATTACAAATGAGAAGAGCCATCACCCCACTTGGGGTACCCCAATTTCCGTGGGCTGCCGGTGTGGAGACGTGTAGGGCTCCTGGTTGGATTCATCAGTGCTTTGCTGCTGTGCTCGCTGTCCTGCCCCGTGTCACCCGTGCCTGTGCCAGCCCCGTTCTGGCCCCTCGTGCCAGCTGACCTGACCCCAAGGATGCTCTGAGAGACTGTCCTGATTCCTGTGCTTGTTCTTCTCTTGGGCCTGCTCCAAAGGCCATCCATGTTCCTGGAAGCCATTCTGAGCTTGCTCTCTCTGAGAAAAGATTGGTTTGGAAAAAGTGTTGAAATACCAGAGGAAATGCTGTTTGTCCACAATGTGTGCCTCAGTCCGAAATGGCAAAACCCCCTGACTTTGGATGGAAGTTTACTTGTCCTGGGCTTCGGCTCTCTGAAGTTTCTTTCAGCCAGGATCTGGGCAGAGTCTGGGCACGAAATTTGTGTTCCTGAAGGAGCTGCTTGGCGTGGCTGAGTGTGCCGCTGTGCCAACACCCTGTGGCATGGAGAGGGAGCTCCAGTGGGGCAGCAGTTCATGGGTGCCCATCTGTGCCCGGTGTGTGACAGGGACCGGTCCCTGTCGGTGTCTGCTGATGGGGTTTGCTCACAGGATGGTGTCACCTTCATCCCTGCCGGGGAGGAAGAGGTCCCCAGGTGAGCTGGGCAGTGCAGGCAGCACACACAGCTCTCCTGCCTGGTGCTGGGCTGGGCTTTCTACCTGGCCAGGGGGCCGAGAGGAAGGAATAATAACCTGCCAGCCAAGAAGCTGGGAGCTGCTGGGAGCGTATTTATCACGGGGAAGAAAAAGGCTCTGTTCCCTCTCTGCGCAGCGGCTGTTTATCACACTCACAAGGGGATGGAGAAAATGTTCCATTTGTTGGGTACAGCCGGCAACCCACACAGCGTATAAATTAAGGGCTTTTACATGCAGAGTTCCCGAAATAAAACACACACACACACACACGCACAAAAGAGAGAGGAGTTCTGTGTCGGCCCCGGCGCGCTGCCTCTCCCTGCCTGTCCCTGCGCCCCAGCCCCGGCCCGGCGCTGGCTCCCGTTCAGGAATTCCACATTATCTCTGAGCGTTTCCAGCTTCCTCAGCAGGGAACAGCTCTGCTTCTGTCTTCCTGCAGCCACATCTGGAAAGTGTTAGGCCGGGGTGTCAGCAGGCAGGGCTGGCTGGCATGTGCTCCCCCCGGCACGGCACGCTGGCCCCGACACCCTGCCCCCCTCCCTGCCCGCTCCGGGCCTCGCCTGCCTGGGTATTCCAGGCCCTGACACTGCCCTCAGGCTTCAAACTGCCTGCCCCAGGGGGCTGAGGGGATGAGTGTTCTCTGCCTCCCCTCTTCGGAGAGTTTTAAGGGAGTTTTTGTAGCTGCTGTGGGGAGAGAGGGCTCCAGGGACCTCCAGGGATTGACCTCTGCAGGGACGCTCTACTGTGGTCAGGGATGCTCTGCTGTGATCAAGGATACTTTCCTGTGATCAGGAATGCATTCCTGTGATCAGGGATGCTCTGCTGTGGTCAGGGATGCTTTCCTGTGGTCAGGGATGCTTTCCTGTGGTCAGGGATGCTTTCCTGTGGTCAGGGATGCTTTCCTGTGGTCAGGGATGCTCTGCTGTGATCAGGGATGCTCTGCTGTGATCAGGGATGCTCTGCTGTGATCAGGGATGCTTTCCTGTGGTCAGGGATGCTTTCCTGTGGTCAGGGATGCTTTCCTGTGCTCCCCAGCTCTGCTGTGGTCCTCCTGTGCTCCCCGTGCGAATCCTCCTCTTGGCACCCTTGTGGAAAACTCTCTGCCTGCTCAGGGGACTTTTCATCTCCTGGATCCGTTTCTGGACTGGCATCCCCGAGCTGTAGCTCAGCAGGGATGTGCTGCTGTTCCTGCTGGATGCTGGAGGCTCGAGGGTGGAGTTAGTGGGAGGTGAAACCTCTGTGATTCCCCAGTGCTCTGGGAGGTGTCTGGGGAGGTTCTCACTGCGCTCTGCTTGCTTGTAATGCCCGTGGGCTCATCCCACTGGGATTTCTTCATTTGTTGGGAGTACCTGGGGCATAAAGACCTTTGGCTGCCAGCAACTCAGGCCCCCAGGAGAAATCGCCACATGGTGTGGGCACATGGAGATGCCCAGCGGGATGACCTTCAGGTCTTTTCCCTCCTCAGTGTCTCTGATTGCAGAAGGGAGTTCAAAACGGAGGAGCTCCCTGCGACATTCAGGTGTTTTAGGGTTCCCTCTGTGGTCCTTGGGGGGACGTTGGTTCCTTGTTGCAGGTGTGGGTGGCACTGCAGAGGGGGAAAGGGCTTTGCTGGTGTGGTGGGGGACACTGCAGAGGGAAAAAGCTTTGCAGAATGCAGGTTCAGCGACTGTTGTGCCCTTCAGAGCAAAGGACACGGGGAGCCGATGGCTTGTTTTCCAAATGGGATAATGACAGTGACCTGGAAGCGGTGCCTTAATGACCTAATGACCGGCGTGTGCAATCCGCAGGAGGGTCTTTGGCAGGGAGGGATGTGGAAGTGCTTAGATGTGCCCAAGCCGGAGAGGGCTCCCCTGCTCCCTGGCTTTTTTCCCTTTTTATTTTTTTTCCTCCCTTACTTTTAACCTGGCAGCCCTACCATGATGGGATTTTAAAATTAAAGCTAAAAGAAAAAAATTAAAAAAAAACCAACCAGAAAAAGAAAACTGGCTTTGGTTTTATAGACCCTACAGATGCATCCGGCACCAAACTGATCCCAGATGCAGCTCCACTGTCAATAGTGTTACACGAGGGATCAATCCCCTTCATTGTTTTATGTGGCCTCTACAGCATCATCAGCTAATTAAAGCTAATGGGTCCCAGAGCAGCACTGACAGCATCTGATCCTATCAGCCTGCACAGCCTTTCTCTTGATGGGCCACTCCAGAGCCAGATCCTGCACTCCAGACCCTGGCAAAAGCCTGTATTGACTCGGAGGATCAGGCTGCAGATCAATGGGAACTGTTGTTAAACAAACATCGCCGGATTAATGTCAGCTCCGCAGGGGGAGGAGGTCGATGGCTGCTAATTCGAAAAGGGTGGGAGGGAGCAAGGGGACGCGGTGACAGCGGTGACAGGGGATGCAGGGGCAGCGGCCAGGCTGTGAAAATGCTCCCCGTGTCTGTGGCAGTGTCTGGGCATTTCCCAATCAGGGATTTATCGTTGCCCTAGGCGGGAGGCTGTGCTGGACAGGAGCCCGGTGGTGTCCCCAAGGGCCTTGGAGGTGCCCAAATCCCTTTGCTTTGTGCGTCAGGGGCAGCCTGGTGGCCTTGGACTGTCCCCAGAGAGCCCAGGGACCCGTGTGTCCCTTTTACACACTGTCCTTGGCACAAGCGTCTCCCCCGTTGTGGTGGACCGCTAAATCTCGGGTTCCTGCTTTCCCTTCTCTGGCGGCTCCCGCTGTCCCTTGGCCGGGGATCAGGGGTGCCCGGGGATGTGGCTTGGGAAGGTTTCCATTCCCACAGCCGAGCCGCCCTGTGCTGCAGGCAGTTTGCTTGGGACTCTCCTCTTCTTCCCTCGTTTTTCTCCCATTCCTCCGTTGCTCGGAAAGTCTTTGTCATCCCACATTTGCAGTAGCAGAGCCGGGGAGGGTCAGCCCTCCTTTGGACTTCGTCCATGATTTTGCCGGGAGGAAAAGCCCGAGGAGGGCTCCTTCCCACTGCCACCTTTTCATCCATCCACTCGTGCTGCCACTGTGTCCTCCAGAGCATTCCTGCTGGGCTTAGTGGGAAGGTGGGAGCGGCTCTGGGCTCAGAGCAGGCGGCAGGAGCGCTCCCGGAGCTGCTCCCAGCTGACATCTGGGAGCTCGGCACGGCTCCGGTGTCAGCGCAGCTGAGAGCAGAGGAGGTGGGAAGCCCCAGACACCTGCAGCTCGGTTAATAAATATTTATTTGGAGGTGACAAACGTTCTCCTGGATGGAGCCAAGCGAGCAGAAGGAGGATTGTGGGGGAGTGACGGGGTGTGCTTTTTCTGGGGGTTTACGGTGGGGATGTCGAAAGGAGCAGCTGATGAACCAAAGGATGTTGAAATCCACATTCGTTTCCCTGACGCGGCTGCCTGACGTCAGGGCAGGCAGGAAACGTCCCCCTTGGCAAGAGAGGGCTTGGCACAAGGAGCCCTCATCCCGTGGGGACGGTGCAAGCGCGGCTGGGGGCTGGTAAGATGTGACGGGAAGGATCAGGAGCCAGGAGGATGCCAGGTCAGGGTCTGGTGTAAATCATGGAAGGGCTGAAGTTGAATTGTTCTCTTAAGAAGGAGAAATGAAGGCAGCAGGCAGGGTGATGGGTGCTGTCACCTCGCCGTGGCTTGGGGCTCTGGTGGGTGATTTCATGGTGCTGGGAGTGGGGACTGGGTGGGTGCCTTGGGGAAATGGGAAAAGCTGCTTCTGTTTCTCTCCTGGTCCATCTGTGTGTGGTCAGGGGAAGGGAAACTTCCTGTACTGAGCTTTGGGGCGTTCTCTCTGTACCAGACCCGCGTTCAGCAGGCCAGTCGGAGCTCTCTGGCCATCGGGGCTTCCCTGTGCTGTCAGCAGCAGGGACGAGCCCATCTCCCGTGGCTGTGCCCTCCATCCCTGCCCTGAAGCTGCTGCTGGGCCCTGGATTGCAGCCGCGCCGCTGCAGCTGCAGAGAGGAGCAGGACGAGTCGTGCAGCTCCGTGCCGGTGACTCACCGTCCTCTGGCGTTGCAGGAAGCGGCTGCTGCCACGCTGATGTGCGTGGGCAGCAGGGCAGTGCCCTGCCACATCCTGCAGCAGCTCAGCTCCATGCCAGGCTGGAGCAGGAGCCCGGGACAGGGCAGGATGTGGGCGTCAAACCCGCTCGGTGCCTTGCAGGACGTGCTCCCAGCTCGTGATCCGGTCTGTGGCGCGTTGAGATGCTGCTCCTGGGGTGAACACAACCGCCAAGGGCTTTTTGGTCTGCGTTTGGTTTGCGCCAGGAGGTTTTCTTACAGGGATCTTCCCTGCAGGCGCCAGCCTTGTCAAGCTGAAGGTTTGAGGAGAGCTCTCCTGGATGCTCCTGTGCATCCTTGCTGTGCTGACGCCGAGTGGGGAACCTCCGCTGTCCCCACTGCCCCTTGCACATCTTGCCGTGTGGAAATGGGTTCAGCAAAGCCAAACCTCAGGAAACTCGAAGCCCTGGCCCTGGAGGAGGCTTTACCCCTGCCAGGAGCCGGGGTGTGAAGCTGCCAGGCCACGTGTGAGGCTGTTCAGCTGCTCCGCTGTCCCCTGTCCTGTGGGGACATGGAGTGGCAGTGGCAGAGCTGGCAGCGACGGAGCAGCAGGGACCTGACAGATTAATAATGGAAGCGCTGGCATCCGTTTTAGATTAGCGAGAGAAAGCTCAGTGCCCATCTCGCCCAGCATGTAACTTTAATGCCGAGATAATGAGCAATGATATTTATTTGTAAGAGATCTGGAGATATCGCTGCCCAGGGAGCAGCCAGGAGCTGTCAGAGCCCTCTCCAGCCCCGCCGTGGCTGCTCCCGGCTGTAACCCAAGCGCTCCCCTCCGCCCGGCTCACTTTTCACGCTCCAGCTCCGTTCACCAAGAGGGACACGTGGGCTCCTGGGGAGCCCTGGCTAAGATTTGCTGGAGCTGCTCGTGATTTGGGCCCTTGGGGTGAGGAGATGTTGATCTCACAGGGGGGTTAGGAACAGCCTGCAGGTCAGGGTTTAAACCCATTTTGGAGCCTGCTCCCCACACTGTCCCTTGGAGCATCAGGATGTGCCCAAGGGGGATGTGAGATAATCTCAGCTGAGCTCATGGGGAGCGTGGTGTGCAGAGCCTGCGAGCAGGTGCTTTCCCCCAGCGAGCCGCTGCGATTTTGGGGCTGTTTCGGGGAGTTTGGGAGCGGGCGGCCACTTGCCTCCTCCTGGCTGGGTCCACGGGGGTGTTGAGGGCAGTGCCATGTTGTGCTCTGGGGAAACAGAGGGTATTTGGGTATTTGGGTACCTTGTGGTATTTGGGCTCCCTCAGACATCCCCCGGGCTGGGAACAGCGCTGTTCCTGCTTCCCTGTCGCAGCCTGGGTTGGTCCGGGAGGAGGGTGAAGGATGAAGGATGAAGAATGAGGGATGCCCAACGTGCTGTTGTGTAACTGGCCGGCAGACAGGCTTAGGCCGCCTCTGGCAGGTGGGTGTCCCTTCCTTATTAAGCCATCCCCGGCGTAATTAGTGGGTTAAAGCCTGATGAGATAATGCCCCATTATTTTTGTGCTATTGGGGGATTAGGAGCAGCGGGATTTCTCAGCGGCTTTATCTGCGCTCAGCCCGCACGTTTGCGGGCGGGTACCAGCGGCTGGGCATCCTCATTGCCGGGGTGCAGGCACGGGGAGCCCGGCACGGGGGGGCTGCTGGTGCCCGGGCTGTGCCGGCAGGGATCTCCTGCCACTGCCAGGACATCCCCATCCATCACGGCCGGGAGGTGACACTGCCAAATAAACAGGGAGAGGTGGGTGGTGCGCGCCGGGGCGGCAGCCGAGGGCAGCCCGGGCGGCTTCTGCCGTGATTTATGGCCGGGACGAGGCGCAGCTCTGGGCTCAGCCTCTGGAAAGCTGTTCGCTGTCACGGTGGCGTGGGGGCCGCAAGGACAAACACGCTGCGGTGACACCGGGCTGCCGCCGCCCTTGCCGGGAGCCCGGCCAGGGACACCCTGGGGATGCTGATGGAGCTGGCGGTCAGCCCTCCCAGGGATGCTCTGCTGAGGGAGCCGCGGGGCTGAAAGCAGGAGCGCAGTAAAACGTGTTGAACGGAACGGGGCTCCCCTCCTGGTGCCCCCCCGGCGCAGCCAGCCCCGCAGCCCGAGGGACGGAGCTGGCATTGGAGCTGGGAAGCAGAAGCAGGCAAGGCTGGACGCGGGCCAGGCTGCGCACTTGAGCCAAACACAGCTGGAGCTGATCTGATGAAGTGAGAGGTTAAGAAGAGAGCATCTGTTATCTAAAGGGGACACACAGAGGGAGACTGTAAGCTCTTTATTCCCCCCACCCCACCCCCTCTGTTCAGTGCATCATCTCTGACTTTATTTCTTTGATTTATTAAGGAAGCCTGCGCTTCCGGGGCTGTAATTAAGTGCCACTGTGTGAGCTTTTGATAGTGCGTGAATGATATAATGGCTCGCACGGTTGCCGTCTGCTGAAGCGCTTTAGGAGCGAGATAAGGCGCGCAGGGATCCCTCCATGCCTCCCATCAGGGAGCAGGGCTGAGGCTCCGCGGGGGACAGAGCTGGGAAGGGATGTGGGAGCCGCTTAGCGCCGTGGTGGGAGCCGGGCTCCAGAGGGCATCCCTGACCCGGGCTGCCCAGGGGGTTCACAGCCCCTTGTGAAAGTCCATCGGAGCATCCTCACAGCTGCTGGAGGCTGACCCGGGTGTTGCCCCTTCCGCGCGTCCCTGTGCCTTGTGCTGGATGTGGAGAGGGCACCGCAGACCCTCAGTGACCCGGGTGTTGCCCCTTCCGCGCGTCCCTGTGCCTTGTGCTGGATGTGGAGAGGGCACCGCAGACCCTCAGTGACCCGGGTGTTGCCCCTTCCGCGCGTCCCTGTGCCTTGTGCTGGATGTGGAGAGGGCACCGCAGACCCTCAGCCAGCTCCTGGCTGCTGCACGGTGCCATCCCAGGGCTGTTTTTAGGGTGGGACATCCGCAGGCTTGAGGAACAGTTGGTGTCAGCATCCTCGGCGTGCTGCAGGTTTCCCTCAGCTGCCGGAGGGGTTTGCTGGCAGAGCCTTGGTGCGGAGCCAGGCGCTGGGGAGTTCTGGCCGCTGGAAAAGGGCCCGCGCTGGCAGGCACACGCGGCTGGAGGTGCCACGCTGGAGCTGTGCCACCCTGTCACCCTGCCCTCCCTGCGAGGTGTCCCTGTGCCCGAGGTACGGCTCCCCGGGAGCGTGGCATTTCCAGGCGCTGTTCCTGTGATGCCAGGGGATGGAAGGCTCTGTTCCCATTCCTGCCCGGCACAGTGGGCTCTGATCGCGGTGTCCTGTCCCTGTCGGTGTCCCGGGCCACGCTGAGACCTGGCAGGCTCTGCTGATGTCTCTGGCTTTCCCCCAGGGCTCAGTTCTATGCCCAGGATGGCCGCTGAGCCTCCCTCGGTGCCCAGCAGCGCTGCCCTGGCACCCCCCTTGTCCACGCCTGGGGTTGGGGCAGGTGGGAATTTCTTTTTCCTGTAAGGAACATTTTTGATAGATGTAAATTTCTTTTTCCTGTAAGGAACATTTTTGATGCATAAGCAGGATTATTTCCATGGCTTGGCCAGCGGCCACAGGAGGAACAGGCTCAGGGCCTGGAGAAGATTTTGGCTTCTGGCTGAGGGGGAGAGGAAGAGGAGGAGGAAGGGATAAAAAAGCCCAACCCTACGTGTAAATAAACTTAAAAAGCGACCGAGATTATTTGCTGCTTAATGAACTAAAATGTCCAGCCTCCCACCGAGCAGCGGCATTGTTTATAAACTACAGAAAGGGCTTTATTTTAATGGGCAGTAAATCCCATTCATCCCCAGCCCTGGCAGTGCGGAGCGTGCGGGATGAATAGGCTGGCGCTGGACGCAGCCTCCTCGCTCCCGTGGCTTCTCCAAGGGGTGTTTTTTTCCCCTCTTTTCCCATATTTGCTGTTTTCCTCCTTTCCTTCTCTCTCCTAATTCCCCACACCATGTTGATAACGGGGTTATCTGGCCAGGAAGAGAGGAGGAATCTGTCCCTGTGCCTCGGCGTGTCACATCCGCTCGCGTTTGTTTATTCATTTGAAAAACGCTTCCCCCCCTCCCCGTTCTGTCCCTGGGTGGCAGCTGGAGAGTGGCCCGAGATAATCACAGCCTTATTTTTTATTTATTCCTCTTAAATAAAGCCTCCTGTAGCCTGCGGGCAGATTCTGTCCAGTTGCCCCCCATCCTGCGCTCCTTGCTGTGCCAGCAGGGATTGATGGCCCTTGGAGCGGAGCCCCGGTCCTACAGCCGATCCCACTGAGGATCCCCCCCTTGCAGGGAAAATGGTGGTTTTGGTGTGGGGACGGCCCCACTGAATGTGCCAGCAGGGCAGGAAGGAGCTCAGGCAGCAGCCAAGCAGTTGTAGGCAGGAAATGCAGATCAATATTCTGTCCTGGGCAGAGGATTGTGGAAAAATAAATACATGGTTGAAGCATCCGTGGAAATGAGAACATCTGAGATGGGGGGTGAGGTTTGGGTTCAAAAATGATGGCACTTATTTCTCCAGGTCTGGAGCTGGTCAGGCCTTGCAGGACACGTGGCTGTCAGTGGGAAGCAGGTTGATAAATGGATTGGGGAATCTTGAGCCACTGGGAAAAGTTGGGAGCTGGTACCTACCATAGGAGGGGGAGCATGGTCAGGTCAGGTGGGAATTTCAGACATGCCTGACTTCCCGAGCACCTCAGAAAACTCCTGGCCATAACTCATAGTGTGATGTACTCCTAAGGCAAGAAAGAAAATAGTAACTTATCTATTCCTACTTGAGTTTAATATCCATAATCTGCCATTAATCAAACCAGGGCTGTAAGATCCTTACTGGGGCCTAATCAGTGCATAATGGATTATCTCCAGGAACTAATAAAAGGTAATTATCTATGCTTTGCAAGTTCCAATTACTGTACTTATATGATCAATTAATTCTTGTAACAGTTTCCCAGGTGCAATTTGTGTGACAATATTAGGCTGACTGCAGGCAGAGGCTCCGTCAGTGCCTGCCTGGCTGCAGGGATGCCAGCAGGGGAGCAGGGGGCAGTGGGTGCTGCCAGCAGCGATGCTGCCTGGGGTGGCTTGAAGCTGAAGGAGAAGAGATTTAGAGGAGATATTAGGAAGGAATTCTTTACTCAGAGGGTGGGCACAGGTTACCCAGAGAAGCTGAGGCTGCCCCATCCCTGGAAGTGTCAGGGTTGGAAGAAGCTTGGAGCAGCCTGGATAGTGGAAGGTGCTCCCTGCCCATGGAGGAGCTGGGACTGGATGAGCTTTTAAGTTCCCTCCCAGCCCAAACCAGATCCTGTGATGTGGAGGGCAGCAGATGCTGGTGGCAGGGATGTCACCCCGGCACGTCCCAGCCCCTGCCCTGGGAAAAGCCGGCTCATGCAGGGAGCTGAGGGACAGTGAGGGGCTGCCCTTGGTGGGCTTCCAGCCGTGCAGGGTGGTCCTGCCCCAGCCAGAGCCCCTCTGGACAGCCCTGGGCTGTCCCTCCCTGGAGCAGGAGCCGAGCACGGGTTCAGCGGCCGCTCAGCGCCGTCGGTCACGGCACGGCCCAGGGGACATTGCCCCGAGCTCAGCATCACCTCGGGGACCCCCAGGGCTCCCTTCCCATGCCCCCAGCACGGCCAAAGAGGCAGCTGGCTCCACTCATCCCCTGCTGCCTGTCCTGGCGTCCCTCTCTGCCTTGCGGAGTCATCGGAGGGTCTTAAAGGAGGAGGAGATATTCCAGCAGTGTCTGTGCGGCGTTAGGGACGGCTTAAAATGACAATGAATTTGAGACACTTTGGCTTAAAATGACAATGAATTTGAGGCGCTTTGGCTTAAAATGACCATGAATTTGAGACGCTTTGGCTTAAAATGACAACGAATTTGAGACACTCTGTGCATCCACTCGGGGCCCGGCGTTGTTGTGGGTAATTTGAAGCAGATTGAGGCAAATGGCAGGTCTGAGGGTTCCTGCAGCATCTGGGACGGAGGAGGAGAGGTGCTGGGGAATGAAGGGAAACACCATTCCTGCCATGCTGGGTGGAGCCCCGGAGCCAAATCCTCCCGGGCTGGCCCTGGGCACCTCCTCGGACGCCTCCTCACACTGGTGCAGCCCTGACTCATGACTCAACCTCTGCTCCCTCCTTCTCTCTTGGATTTTTTTGATGTTCGGCAATGCAGTGTCACCTTTTGGTGTCCGGCAGGGTCAGGATATGTTTTGGGCTCACTCGGATTGGGGGTCCTAGAGTCAGGTCCTGCCCCTGAGGTGGCCTTGCTGGGACATGGGGATGTGTCACCTCAGCCCTATCCGATCCCTGTCCTACTGAACCAAACTCTTATCAGGAACCCAGGCCCGAGGGTGTTTGGGAAGGTGTTGGATGGGTTTAATGAAGTTCTTTCAAGATCTGGTCCAGATCTTTCTGTTTGGTTTGATTTCAGCCTCTGCAGAATTTCATGTCAATGCAAAGCAGCAGAAACAAGGAATTGTTTCAGTACAAAACTTGTTTTTTTTTTTTTGAAAAAACAGCTGTCAACATGGGATCTTTTGAGAATTTCCATTGTTACTTCCCCCAAACATGAAGTTAATTCATCTGCCTAAGTCCTTTTTCTGGGAACAATCCTGGTTTCATCGACATTTTTGGTTAACACAGAAAATAAACAAACCCACAAAAAGAAAAAAAAAATAAAAAAGGAAAAAACACCCCCCCGAAGCCTTTCCACTTAAAAAAAGAAACTCCCTTCCCAGCTCTCCCAGTGCCCAGGACACAACCACTGCTTTGTTCCCAGCATGGGTGATATTCCCAGCTTGCTCCAAGCTGTTCTGCTGGATGGGCCTGGAGGGGCAGGGATGTTTCCTCCTCTCTGCTCTCACACGAGCTCTGGGACGTGATGGTTTTGGGGGAGGATGCCTCCATGGTGGCCAGAATTTCCTGCCTTGGTGTCAGTTGGGGGTTTGGGGCATTCCTGGAGCTTTGCTGAGTTGTGGGATGGGGAGGTGGATGCAGGCAGGTGAGGCTTCGTGTCTCCACCACCTTGGGGAACCCCCTGGGCACTGAAATACCCGAGCTGAGGACGGAGACCAGCTCCCCGTGCAGCCCCCTCCTCTCCCCTTGGCTGCAGGGCTGTGCCCAGCTCTGTGCTGGAGTTCTGCACCCGTCCTTCCCCTCTGCTGGCTCCTGGCACTGTCCACTGCTTCCCTTGGTTTGGTTTTCCAAGCCTTGGCCACGTGTCCGGCCCTGCCCAGTGGGGAGGGAACGCTCTCCGTGCCGCCGGAGATGCTCCCACACACAGCCCGCAGCCCCAGCCTCTCCCACAGCTGTTTTTCTCTCCTTTCCTTTCTTTTGTTTCATTCCTCTGTTATTTTTTTTGCCCGTTCCCCCAAGCAAGCCACCACAGGCTCCTCCAGACATTCCCCTGCAAACTATTCTCCCACTCCCATTGCTCCATCCCAACCTTCTGCTCCTGCTTTTTGTCTTGCCTGGCTGTCTGGGCCGTAGGGACCGAGTCTGGGCACGCCAAATCCCATTGAGCCCCGTTTCATACCTTTGATTCCAGCTTTCCAGCCTCCCCCGTGCAGACGTGACTCCCTGCCCGTGGCTGTGCCCGTGTGGTGCTGCGAGTGGGGTGGGTTTGGAGCTCAGCACCCCCCCTCTGGCTGATTTACACCTTTCTGGGGCAGCTCATCTTGCGCCGCATTCCCGAATGAGCCTGACAGCGAGGTGCCGGAGTCGCGCAGGCGATGCTGGCCGGGGGGCTCAGGCTCCTGGCGCAGGCGCTGGGCTCATCCTGCCTTCCTGAGAGCAGGAGAGCAGCGATGCCATGCCCCGGCCTGGAGCTGCAGACCCCCCAAATTCCCTGCTGGGGAGCTGGTCACAGCTGGGTGCATGAACTCCCTGCTTCAGGCTGCGCTGATCACAGGTCGTGTTTGATAAAGGCCCTGTCAGCCCCCGTGACAGGATTTGTGCCGTGTGCTTTCACGGGCTCTGGGGAAAGCTGCCGCCTCTGGCAGGTGTCGAGCGGGACCAGTGCAGATCACGCTGGGAAATGCCACCCTGGCTGACAGGGAATCACTGCCCAGGCGCTGCTTGGCTGTGGGAAAGACCAGCAACTGCTTGTCGGGATTAGGAAAGCGTGTGGCTTGGCAAAGCCTGGCTTAGCAAGGCTCGATGCAGATAGACACGTGTTCCAGACCAAATTCGTGTTTGTTTGCTCGCTTTGTTTTAATTTCAAACTGAACCCTCTTCCCTGTGGTTAGATCCTCCCAGCTAAGCGAGTTTTAGCACAGGGAAGTTGCTCGAGGAAGGGAAAGGATGCTGGATGAGGCGTGAAGTGAGAGCGACCGCTGTCACCACAAACACTTCCCAACCTCTGGGAAAAAACCATCAGGGTTTTTTTTCGCTCCGTCCTCTCCATTCATCCCCTTTTCCAGTGCATTATTTCCTAAGCCAACATTGCTGCTTTTATTATTCCTGCTCATTGTTTAGATAGCACCAGAGGTGTACGCAGCGTTTTTCAAGCACTGGGGAAGAAAAGGGCCTTTCTCACAGGGGAAATTGTGCCGATTTAGGTGATTGTGGTAGAAATAATTAAGGCTGAGAGGGGCAGGGAGTGCCACAGAGAGGTGTCAGAGCAGAGGGGTGGCCTGGAGCGAGGTCCTTGTGCCATCTTTCACCTTTCAGAATAAGAATTCTGAGCTTCAGGGATGTGGGTGATGGAAGAGGCATCGTCTCCCTCAGAGACAGTTCTTGTGCCAAGGGCTTCCAAAAGGAGAGGAAAAAAACAATCCCAGACTTGTGGCACCCGGTAGTGCACTGACCCAATTGTGCACTGCTGTGTAAGGGGAGAGAAATTCCTTCCTGACCCTTGGGCTCATCAGCCCATGCCCTTAAGCATGAGATTTGATTTTCTTTATCTGGCTTTCCGTAATTGCAGATGTCGTGGTCGGTGCTCCCCGTATCCCACCCGTCGGAAGCAGCATCTGCTGCCTTTAACTCAATGGACCTTCTCCTCTGGGAGTTCCATCCCGAGGCTTTGCTGGGAAGTGCCTGGAAGGAGGGAAGGATTGCTGGTTCCATCAACCTTCCCAGCGCTGGGGGTTTGCCCAGGCTGGTGGCTCGGCTGGGCAGGGCAGGTGTCCCCAGAGCCACGGATAAAGTAGTGAACATTTGGGATTTCTGTGGGTGCCCTGCCAGTGCCCATCCCGAAAGAGTTAAAGGCTCTCGCCCCGTCCAGCCTGGGGAAGTGGAATTAGTCACAGCCCTCAGGAGAAGTGCTGGCCAGGTTATAAAAATGACAAACGAGCAGGAATCAATAATGAAGTTAGTGTTTTCTGGGAATGCTGGGCACGAACGGAAAAATACATCAGCAGGGGTGCTGGGATGGGCTACCCCGTCCCTTGTATTGTCCTTTTCTCCTCCCTGTCATCTTGGAGTCTCCCTGGCACCATCCACAGTGGGGTGGTTCTGCACACCAGCACCTCCCTGGGATTTTTGGTCCCTCTTGGAGCAGGGCCTGTGTGATTCCAGCTCCCTCTGGGAGCTCCTTCAGCGCGAGGCAGCTCCGGGATGTCGGGAATCGGGGATTCCAAACGGTGCCCCCGGGGAAGCTGAGTTTCTGCTTAATCTTCAGGATACAGGGGAGCATTCCCACAGCAGAGAGGGAGCGTTGGAGGCCACGTTTCCTTTTCCAAAGGGACTTGGGCATGTCTGGAAAGGAAACAGCCTCCTAATTAGATGGCTTGAAAATCTTTACCAGCGCTTGTTACAAATACATTCATCATCGCCTATTGAAAGAACCACACTGGAAAAATGACATTATTATGATTATTATTATTTATAGTGTAGGTATGAATGAGCTTAATCCCTTCCTAGCCTGGGCTGGGTTCAGAAAGTGACCCGACATCCCAGTGCTGCTTCTTGGCCCTGGTGTCGCCTGGGTTCTGTGCAGCCATAAACCTAAACCGGGATGTCTTGGGAATTTGCAGCAGTGCTTTAAGGTGGGCAGCTTTAAAATGTGTGAGGGAGTGGAAAAAAGTGGCCCAGGGGTGTAAATAAGAGGTGGGAGTGAGGGGTGTGATACCTGGCAGAGGTCAGTGCAGGGAGGGAGTGCGGAAGGCTGGCGTGACAAGGGACTGAGCTGTTCCAGGGGATCAGGACGTGTCTGCACAGCATTCCAGGGTCGGTGGCTTTCCCAGGTTATTAACACATTTCTCTAATTAATATAGACTTCCTTAATGAGCCCTGGGTTCTGGTCGAGCTGGCTGGGTGTCCCGCTCCCTCCTTTGGGATGTGGTTTCTCTGGGAGGCAGTGCCTGGTGCCTGGAGCTCTGTCACAGCCATGAGGAGCCTCAGGGATGGGTGGCACAATGCAGGTCCTGATCCGTTGTGGTTCTTCCACACCTGCCTGGGTGAAACCCAGACCTCTAGGAGCTGTTGGTGAGCAAGGGGTTAATGGAGGCTGAGCAGGATGGATACCGGAGAAGAGCTCCTTTTCCTCCAAGGAAATCAGTGATCTGGGATCCTCACATTGCTCATTTTCAGGGCGTTGTCTTCATCACCACTTTCCCATTGGATTTAGTGGGGCCAGTTGGACAAAGTGGGCTCAAAGCAGAAGCTCCCACTCCAAGAACTCCTCAAATTTAAAAAAGAGCAAACCAATCCCACCCCCTCACTTCCTGGATGGGGTGAAGCAACACTGGGGAGTGAAGGATTTCCAGCCCCTCTTTGCCATCAGCTGGGCAGGGAAAAGGTGCGCAGTGTCCTGCTGGGATGAGGTGGCCCTCGGGAACATCATGGCTGGGATCTCTTGCTCCCACAGGGAGCTGCCAGCACCAGCCTGAGGCACAATCCCACATGCTATGGCACGTCCAGGCCCTTCCACAACCGCGGATCCATCGGAGCCGCGCCGGTGCAAGGCAAGCTCCCCTGCCTTGGGTCCCTGCCAGCGCCGAGAGCTCTGCCCGGTGCTGGTGGCACTGGTCCAGCCCCCAGGCTAATGAGGTGGCTCCCAATCCCGGTTAATCATTTGCCAGGGAAGGCTGCCGGGGTGTGTGGATCCCAATCCCCGGCTCCTACGGACACGCCGCGGTGCGCTCGGCTGTCGCGCTCTCGCCCCGGAGCTGCCGCGCCGAACGTTTTGCAACAGAAAACCCCAAACCACATGAAAGCAGCCGAGTTTCATGTTTCATTGTAACCCCAAATTCAGGTTTGCCAGGAGTCTCAGTAGTTTTACGAACCTTTCCCACGAACCTGCAGTGAAAGCTGTCGTTGAGCCCGGCTTTGGTGCAAACCCAGGTGCGACTCGGGTCGCGTTTGAGGTTTTGTGCAAATGTGAAATCCGAAGGGTTTTGAGAGGAAGGAAGGAGGGAACCCAAACACACGTCAGGGCAGTGCTTGCAGGGAGCCCTGCTCACATCTGGGGCTCGGCTGTCATTCCTGGGGGACCCAGGACCGTGGCACCCATATTCTCTACCCCGAGGGATGTTCTTGGGGGTGCTTTGAACCAGCTTGGCAGCATCACCCCCAAACCAGCTGCTAGAATTTGATAAGTGCTGGTGCTCTGGGGAGTGACCCAGGGACCCTGTGGCAGCTCATCCCGGTGTCTGCCACCTCTGGCGCTGCTCTGGAGTGGCTGTGGGTTTGCTTTAGGAAAAAAAAAACCCAGTGAAAGCCAGCGGTGTGCAAAGATGCTCCAAAAAGCAAAGCTCGGGGTGGGAATGGGGCTCCCTCTGAACCACGCCTGGCGCACACCCAGCCCTGCCTCTGGATTCTGTGTGTTGTTGGATCCACCCGCGGATCGCTTTTTCGGCAGCGCCGGCTTTCCTCTTCTCCAGCAATTTCCTGAAATAACGTTAGGGAAATGTGAAAATCTTGAACTTTTGAACCTCCCCGGAGGACGGCAGGAGGAGGGGGCGCCCGCCTCCTCCCTGACGTTTATTTTGGCTACAGGGCCTGGGGATGGGGAGGAGGGGGCTCTGCAGGCCGCAGAGGAGCCCGAGCAGCGCTGCCCCTTATTAATTAATGACTTTCTCATCGGTGGGTCACGGAGGCGAGGAAGGCAGAGGAAGTTTTCTTTTGCTGGCAGATGCCGGGGAGAAGGGGAGTGCCTGGGCTGGGTGGCGAGGGCAGGGGGTGACACTCGGGGTGATGGATGGGGCCGTGGGATTTTCGCCGGGCTCTGGACCACGGGCGGCTCGCACCGGAGAGGAGCAGAGAAAGGGGATAGGCTGTGCCTGGGAAGTACTTTTCCCTCTGATGAACTTCAGAGGAGTATAAATCACTGCCAGGCTGCAGCTGCGGAGCATGTGACGCTGGCAAATTAATGGGCCTTCGGAAAAGCGGCCATCACATTCCCCTCAGGCCTCTTAAAGGCACCGCCGGCCTTTCCAGGGCTGGGAATGGGGAACTGGGGGGTCAGGGCTGGCCTGGGGGAGCCTCATGGTCCTCTCTGAGTGGGCTGGGTGTGCCCACGGAGATGATCCGGTGTGAGAGCCCTGTGATGCTCTCCATGGCTCACAGCTCCCCGTGATGGAGCTCAGTCCGTGGTGGAACTCAGTCCGTGGTGGAACTCAGTCCATGGTGCACTCAATCCATGGTGCACTCAATCCATGGTGCACTCAATCCATGGTGCACTCAATCCATGGTGGAACTCAATCCATGGTGGAACTCAATCCATGGTACACTCAATCCATGGGTGCACTCAGTCCATGATGGCACTCAATCCGTGGTGCACTCAATCCGTGGTGGATTCAATCCATGGTACACTCAATCCATGGTGGAACTCAATCCATGGTGGAACTCAATCCATGGTGGAAGTCAGTCCGTGGTAGAACTCAATCCTGCTCTGCTGCCTCTGGACAAACAGGGCCAAGGTGCTCCTGGACGGGTATTTTTGGGTACTTGGCGGGGCTTGGTGTAGTAGTGCCTCTGCTCTGCTCTCACCTACTCAAGTTTTGTGCACAGGAGTGGAGGATGGGGCCAGATCCAGGGCACGCCAAACCTTGTGGCTGGAGTGTTGAATCTGCCTCAGAAATGGCTGAGCCCTTGCCCAGGGGCAGCAGGGTGCTGTGGCAGGGGACCCTGGGGCATCTCTCTCACGGTGGCATCAAGAGGTCACCAGATGCCAGGGCTGGGCATTCCCAGCTTTCCCATGCAAACCTCGCAGGCAAGCTGCTGGAAACTCTCCAGCTCATCCAGGGCCACCAGGAGAGCCCATCACACCACCTTGCTCCTCTTCCTCGCTCTTTAAAGCAGTGGTGGAAAAGGGAGAGGATCCAGTGCTACAGCTCCTGCCCAGCGCTGCTGGAATGCAGGAGGGGGGAGGGAGCTGAGCCACCAGCCCAACAGTTAAAAATTACTAAATACTTCCCTAATATAATTAGGTTTCCATACAAGCAATTGCCTTAATTGCCAGAGGGATGTGGGGCAGTGCAGGGGGAGCCAGGCTGGCCCTGTGCTGCTGCTTTGGTCGGTCCAGCTCCAGCTGGAACGAGGGATTTGTGGGGGGAAGATATTCCCAGGGATGCCCCAGTAAGGATTTGGCTGGGCCAAAAAGAAATAAAAATGCCTTTTGAACACAGTGGGGCTGGAAGCAAGTGGTGGCGAGCAGGACCAGTGTCACCCTCCCTACATGGGTTTGCTGGAAGATGAGCTCAGATTCTATCAGGACATGCTGCAGTTTAAATTCCTGTTTATTTTCTAAGTGCTGTTGGAGGCAGGGAAAGTTAGGCAGGCAAAAAAAAAAAAAAAGAAAAAAGAAAAAACCAACCGAACCAAACCAGAGCCCACTCTATGATTTACGTGGTAAAGGAGATAAGTGGGGATTTAAGGAGCAGGGAATATATAATTGAGACAAACGTGTAACATGAGCACGGATCCAAACAGAGAGATTGTAATCAGAAGTGTGAGGAGAAGCTGGGGTTTATTAATGAAACGTCTCATCCATTTGTCAGCTGAAGAGGAGCAGCCTTTCCCAGCAGCTGGAGCTGGAGGGGGCGGATGTGGGGATTCTCTCGCTGTTCCTGGCGCGGGGATCTCGGCTGCCATCTTCCTGCCCCGCTGGCTGGTGCTCAGCCTGGAAGTCCAGGCAGGATTAGAGGGAAAAAGGAAGTCTGTGGATTTCTGGGAAGCTGGATGTTGTTTTTTTCCTGGCAGGAATCTGCCCTGGGCCTCAGGAGCTGGGGGGGCTGCTCAGCGGGGCTGAGGAGCACCCGAGGAAGGGTTTGTTGGAGCCTTCTTCAAAGTCTGTCGTCTTCCTCATGCTCTCCCTGGTCTCAGGGCTTGGCTGCCCTGCACTCCCCCTCCCCTGAGTGCTGCGATGCCCAGGCACATCTGGGAGGTGCTGCTGCCCCCGTGCCACAGCCCTGCTGGCCCCCAGAGCTTGGACAAACCCCTCTGGCCTAGCCTGGAGGCTGCAGTCGGGTGCAGACACATCTAACCCAGCTTCGGAGGAGCCCTGGCAGCCGTGGGGAGAGCATGGAGCACCCAGCTCCAGGGTCCCTGGTGCCGCATTTCCCGGAGCTGTGTGCCTGGACTTCACGTGGTTTGCTCTTGCTTGTGTGCTGTGGGGGTTCTGCTCCGTGGTGTGTGGTCTGTGCCATGGCTCGCCGAGTGCCTGTTGTTGGGGTGACACCAGGAGAGGTGGCACCAGAGCCTGGCGCAGTCACCCTGTTCCATGCCCCACTCAGTCCCTTTTCCCCCTGGCGCAGTCACCCTGTTTCATGCCCCACTCAGTCCCTTTTCCCCCTGGCGCAGTCACCCTGTTTCATGCCCCACTCAGTCCCTTTTATCCCTGCCCAGCGCTGCCTTTGGGGTTGGATGACCCCAAATGAGATGCTGGCGGTGCCTGAGGGGTTAACCCGGGGCTGTGCTCAGCTCTGGCAGGGGAATGTTGCCTGTGCATGAAGGGAACATTTTTGTGAGGGGTCCTTCCCCTTCCCAGGCCCTGGCAGTTATCTGTGGGCTGCCAGAACTCCTGGAACGCCGAGCCCCGCCGGACATTGACCCGTCCGTGCCGAGCTCAATTAGCTGAGGCTATCTGATTGGACTTGGTGCAGCCTAATTAGCTTTGGACTCCAACCAGAAACTTAAACCCAAAGGCAGCTTGCAGGCAGCCCATCCCTTGCTGCTGGCTGCCTGAGGGAGGGAAAAGCTTTCCCAAGCCTCCTCTCTGACCTGGGAATGGAGGAACAACCCACCCAGCCTGCCTGCCCATCCCTTCGGCCACACAGCTGGAGTTGAGGCGGCTCAAACCTCCCCTCCTGCCCAAAACGTGTTATTGATCACCAGCAGGTTACATAAAACCAAAGGCGGCTTCTTCCTCTTGGAAAAAGTGCATGGCATCTTTTTTCCAGCAGGATTTTGCTTTTTTGGAGGGGGATATGACTCTGCCTTCATTGTCTTGTCACACAACCTTCCTGTGTAGCGCCCAGTTCTCAGGCTCCTTCTTCCTCCTGGACCTGCAGCTGAGGGTCGCAAAGTGGGTGATCTGTCCCTGAGGGAGCTGGCTCGCTCCAGACGGTTCTCCAGTCATCGGTGGAGACGTGGAGGATGAGCTGAGGTGGGAAGGGATGCCTGTTTCGGGACCCTGAGTTCCCTTCCCCATCGGGGTTTCCAGCTCTATGACCATTAAAGCACAAAAACGCTGCTGGGAAGGGATTTTCAGGGATGTGCTGACCAACTTCCCACCGAGGACGGTTCTGAGAGGTGGGCATTTCTCCGAGGAGACTTGGAAAACAGCATTCCCATGGGCTGCCCTGGCCTGGTTCCCAGCAGTGAAACCCTCTGGAGGGGTGGCTCATCCCACTTGGACGCTCATGAGATGTCTCTCCTGAGCAGATGACACCTCCGTGCCCATGCCAGGCTTGCTGGGTCTCAGCTGAGAGATGGAAAAGTCCGCGTTGGCCTTGCCATCCTCCAGCACCCCCTAAAGAAAACCACCCCAGCTGGCTTTCTGGAAAACCAGTAAGAGGCCTCGGTTTTGCTGGTCAGTGTCTTTGCAGCTTTGGTGTCTTGGGCTGCCAGCTGCACACTGGCGGTGAGCACCAGCCCAGGCCCCGCTGGATCAATTAAAGCCCATTATGCCAAGTGAATGACTGTAATTATCTCAAATCTGGATTAATGTGCACGCACAGCACCGTAATATAATCCGCCTGCCTGGTGCTTTGCGGGCCCTTGTTCCTGGGAGCCAGGCGGAGGCAGGGATCTGCAATTCATGGCTGTGTCTTCCACCTCCTCCTCCTCCTCCTCCTCCTTCTCTCACCTCCTGCTGCTGGCTCAGACCTGAGCACGGAGCTTGGCCCATCCTGTGGGATCTCTAAAAGCCGTGTGTGCTGATGGTTGCTCTCCGTGCTGAGCTCAGGTGGGAGCAGAAGGCGATGGAGAGGTGCTGTCTCTCCTGCCGGTCCCCAAAATCAGCAGAGCGAGGGTGGATGCAGCACACCCTGCACCTCCAGGACTCTTTAACAAATGAGCAACGCGTTTTAGCCCGTGGATCTCAAAGCCAGTCGCTGGGAGAGCTGCTGGGCTGCTCTGCTCTTGGTCTTTAGGATTTGGCTCGTCCCGGATCTGCTGGAGGGAGAATACGGGAAGCTGAGGGTCGGGAGCTCCTGTTTCCCGGAGCGCTCAGCATCCTTTTGGCTGCTCCTTGCCCTGCCTGCTTTGCAGAGGGAATATTCCAGGGCTCAGGGGAGCAGGATCCACAGGAGTGGAGAGCTTGGCTCCAGGTCTGAGCCCCATCCGCTCTCCACATCCCTCCTCCCGGGAGCCGGCGTGGGGATGTCACCGAGCGTTGGGGGCACTGGTTGGGATAAACTGGGGCAGTGCCTGATCTGTGTTCTCTGCCGGGCCCAGCACCTTCCACGTGTGTGGCTCTTTACTGGGATGTCCTGGGGGATCTCCAGCGTGAGTGGAAGCTTCTCCTCTTCCTGCTGGAATGAGCCAAAAGCTTCCGAGCTCCCCGCGCGTCTCGCAGGATCCTGCTTGGATTTTCATAGCTCAGAGCCCAGCACCCCCTCAAGGGCAATTAGATCCCTTCCAATTTGCCCGTAAGCCCATAAAACTGCAATTGAATGTAATTAAAAGGCCATAATGAGCTCCAGCAACCTGCGGGACCACTGTGCTCTAGCTCTCACCGTGCTCTTTTCGGGGACTGGGATGGAGCCAGCCAGGCTGCCAAGGTCGGCGGCTGCAGGGAGGATGAGGAGCTCCGGGCAGAGCTCCCTGGGCAGGATGGGCAGACTCTGGGAAGTGCCTGGGTGCCACCGTCACCACGTCCCCACGCTGGTGATGCCCATCAGGGGAGAATCCCCGGGAGCAAGCCCTCTGGTTTTGCGGAGCACAGGGAGCATCTTCTCCTCCTCTGGCATCATTTCCTGCTGGTTTGGCTTCACTGATGCAGTTTGGGAGCTGGAAAGGGGCCTGCAGCTCCGGTCAGCTCTCGGCATGGCCTGCCCCAGGCTGTGCTTGGGGAGTGTTGGTGGCAGGGGACGGTTGTAGCAGTGGTGGCTGAGCCCTTGTCCCTTGTCAGTGGGGTCCCCCAAACCTCCTTTTTAGGGTGCGTGAGGACACCCACGAAGTTGGAGAGATGCAACCCCAAGCAGGGTTTGCCTGGGAAATCCCAACTCTGCCAGACTGGGGGCTGAGAGCTGTGCTGGGGGCATCAACCCCTTGTCCCACCCCCCCAGAGCGCCGGGAGGGGACAGCCCTGCTCCGGGCTAGCTCCGCACAGGGCTCTGAAGAGCTGCCACGTCGAGCCCTTGATCAGCCATCCCCTGGCAGCAGCACTACACTGCCCCTATTATGGGCTGGCCCTGCAGCGGGTTCCCAGCCAGTAAATTAGGGGCACTGACTGCAGAACAGAGAGCATTGTGAGAGCGGGGCCAGCGCCGGCCCTTGAGGGATGAAATAGGAGCCTGTAATTTCTCAGCGCTGTTGTGACATCTTTGCACAAGCGTGTGATTGAGTCACATTTGCTTTATCAGCAGAATCCTTGTTTGCCTGGGTGCACCCTCCTCCCCCCCTCCGCCCAGCGCTGCCAGGGTGGGGGAGAGCTGCCCGCTCCCCTCCCCCTGGGCTTCCCTGCTCTGCTCACACTTCCCATATGGCCTCCTCCTCACCCTTCCTGCTTTTCCCTTCTCTGCCTGCCCCTGCAGGCCGCCCTGTCTGCCTGGGACATGGCTGGGGGTCCTCCATGTGGTGGGGAGATGATTTGGGATGGGGTCCACGCGGGGCAGGAGGAAGAGGCGTTTCCTCCAGTGGCATGAGGACAGCAGCTTCTGGAAAATTCCCCTTTTCAATCCTTCCCCCTTCGGAGATGGGGTAGTAGTCCCTGCAGGCTTGCAGCTCTGCCACCCAGCTCTCCAGGAGCAGGGTGTGATCTCGGCGGGGCTCCTGAGAGGCTGGGATGGGGTTTTTAAGGGAAAAAAAATCCAAAATAAGCCCCTGTGCTGATGCTGAGCACACTTGGTCAGCCCCAGCATGGGGTCTGTGTGCCGCCTCCTCCGTGGCAGCTCCGAAGCGTCAGGAGCAGCTTTCCCATTTCTGGCGTGGATCCTGTGGTGGGGGATCTCCAGACCCCTGGGCACCCAGGGTCCTGCAGGTGATGGGGAGAGTTAGGGGTGAGTGTCTCCCAAAAGCGCCCCGTGGCGCTTTGAGCCGGATTGCCGAGAAGTGGGATTTTCCCCAGAGGAGAAAATAAAACAGGATAGAGAGGAGGAACAGGCGTTGGAGCTGCAGGGACAGAGGTGAGCCAGCTGTGGGACACGGCTGCTGCTGCTGCAAGGTTTGGGGGGGGTCCCATTTGGGGGAGCCCCTGTGGCGGAGCAGTGGGATGCTTTTGCACTTCCCCTTCGCCTTGTGGGAAGAGAGCAGAGGTTTCCTGAGACGCTGGCAAGAGGCAGCACCAATACCTGGCAGCACCCAGAGGGATGCTGTGGAATTCCTCCAGCCTAGGGAAACCCCTGCTGCTGCACTGAAACCCCAAAAGGAGCTCTGCTGCTGGCTGGGTTGGTGCTGCGGGGAGGTTTCGGGGAGAGCGCGGAGCCAGAGGTGAGAAGCTCTGTGGCTTTGAGGTTTTAGTTTGGTCAAAGTGAAACCTGCTGGGAGGAGGAACCCACCCTGTGCGGATTGCAGCTGAAACCGAGTTTCTCACTGCCCTCGAGCAGCTTGAACCACCACGGCATCACCTGGGGGAGATTCTGAGTGCGGCTGGAGAGACTCTCCCAAACCTCAGAGCAGCTTCCTGCAGAGAAACTGCCTGGAGTGGTTTTGAAATGCCTGCAGAAAGACAGATTTCTGTGTGCTGCCCCATGTGCAGGGTTTTGGGGGGCTCTCAGAGGGATGTTCTCAGGTTTGTCTTTGTACTCGAGTCCAGAAATATAAAAAGAAAAAACGATTCCAGTTATTTTTTGGTGAAATCAGAGCTACTCAACATGGTTGGCCACGCTGCATTCCCATGGTCCTACATCCCTTTGCCTGTGGCTGTGGAAAAGATACTCAGAAGGGATTTCTGGATGAAACAGAGCTGCACCTTGTGACACCTTGGGGTGCCCATGCCCAGGGATTCCCTGTGTGCTCGGAACCGGGGTGGTTTGAGAGGATCAGCTGCCTGTCCTCACTGGGCAAAGTGCTTTAAATGCAGCCGAATTTGCTTGGATTTTCCACAGGCTGCTGCTTATTTCTTGGATCCGTGGACGAGTTTTTGGGGTAACAGCCACACTCAGGGCTCGTCCCTGGGTGTGCCCAAGTCCGGCACTGCTGGGTCTGTGGCAGCAGCCACCGTTGGAGGGGGAGAGGCAGCTCTTGCTCCATCCTCCCTTCAGTTCTCAGCTGTGATGCTTAAATTGGGAGCAAACTTACTCAAGATTGTAGGCCAGGGGCGATTTAAATCCATCCCCGAGTTTGTGATCAGGACCAAAGCGAGGACCTGACCTCTTGTGGTCACAGCATTACCATGGCAATTTTCACATGGAAAGCACCGTCCTGCCCGGATCCTGTTGTTCTCCTGCTGCTGGCCACTCATCCCCTGGTTTGCTGTAGGGAAGGAGAGAGAAAAGGGAAAGGGAAACCTCCATCATATGAGGTTCCTTGCCCGGAAAGCACGTGAGATTCCCGAACTGCTTTTGAGGAACGAAAGCAAAAGGACACAGATCTTTCGCTGCCGAGTTCCTTTTGGTGTAGGGTCACCCAGGAAGGAACGTGGGGCGCTGCCTTTACCTGATCCACGTGCGTTTGGGGGCGAGGATTTGGGACCTGGGCACCCCCAAAGTGATGCTGGAGAGCAGAGGAGGAGGATGTTGGCAGAAGCCCGATCCGTGCTGCTGGTCCTGCTCCCCTCCCAGCATGGCCCTGCGAAGCCCTGACACCAAGGGCTGGCTTAAGGAAGGGAGCGGCAACCCAAATTTAGAACTTCCTGCTGTTTAATACCCAGAGTCGATTTGCTTTCTGATTAAGGAGGAGAAGGTGCTGAGGGGAAAAAAAAAAAGAAAAGCAGAAGCAGGGGGGTGTGAGTGACTTCCCAAATCTCAGCTGGTGTCAGGGACAGGCTCTTGGGTTGGTCCTGCAGTGACAACCCCGTGAGCCCTGGGGTGCTGCAAACCCCTCGGATCCCAATGGCTTGGCTGTGGGTTGTGTCCTAGGTGAGCAGCTCTCCTCAGCTGCAGAACAACACAGCTCAGGGAGTGTTTGTGCCTTGAAATGTGTGTTTTTTTAACTTCCCCTCTCTCAGGTCTGAGTGCTGAGCCTCCGAGCTGCTGAGTAAACTCCCAGGATATGTCGGAAAAGGTTTTCCAGCGGAGCTAGGTCACTGTAGTTTTACTGGCAAAGCCTCTTAGGCATAAATGAAGATTATTCTGGTGAAAGCTTATGCTGGTACACTTTATTCCGGTACAAATGAGCTATCCTGGGGAAAAAAAGCGCTTCTGCACGTTGGAATTGTTCCTGCTCTGGGACATTTCGTGGTCTGGAAATGTTAAAATCACAGCCCTTGGTGATAGTGCTGGATCAGCACAAGCTGCTTCAGCTGCTGCAGACGTGCCCTGGCCAGGCAGCAGCACTTGGAGTGACGCCGGGTGACAGAATGCCACAGGGAAGGGTGGCGAGGGCTGGTGGCATTCCGGGTGTTCCTGGAGGGTCTGTTCTGCCCATCTGGGGTGCATCCAGCCCTGGGTGTTGGCTGGTCCAAGCTGGAGCTTTGTGCTGGATGCCAAGGGGACGGAAAAGAGCAGTGGAGCTGCCCACGGGTGTTGGATACAAGTGTTTCATGAAGATTTATTTATCCCTTATTTAAAATCCTGGCTAATATTCTTGTTCTAATTATTATCATGATTATGATAATGCCAGAAGGGTGCTGTCTGAGGGAGGGGTGATGGAGCAGCTGAGATGCTGGATTTTGGAGCTGCCAGGAGCTTTGGCTGCAGTTTGCTGTGTGACTTTGGCGAAGGTGCCATCAGTGTCTGGTTTTGGGGCTGCTGCTGCTGCAAACCTTTGTGAGGCAGGAAGCCGTGCCCAAGAGATCTTGGAAAGGCGGGGATCTGCTGCGGGAAAGGGATGAGCACCAGAAACACAAAACTCGGGCTGAATCTGGCGTCCAGGGGATGGTTCCTGGTGTGGGAACACTCAGAGGGCTCCTTGCAGCCATCCCTTGCACATGGATCATGTGGCTCTGCCCTAAATGTCATATTCCTTGGGAAAAAAAAAATCCCATCCAAACTCTGTGGCTGGCAGGCTCGTAGTTGGGAGGAAGAAAAAGAGCTTCACTGCAAAATCTTTAGCTGCTGACGAGCTCTGGTTTCTGATCTCCCAACTGCCATGGGGCATCTTCGGGGATAGACAGAGGTCGTTGTGCTAAAACAAAGGACGCACACAGAAAATAGCTGCAGTTGATGGGTGTGACAGAGGGGAAATGCTTTCAGAACTTTTTTTTTTCGCTAATTTTTTTTTTTTAATTTAGAAACAGGCGCAGAGTTTATTTTGGTCAAGAGATAGTCACACAGCAGCTTTAAATGGCAGAACTCCTCGAGGAGAAGGAACAGTCTCACACTGCTTGAGCTGAAAATGCCTTTGGGGAAATGCCTCCTGTGCTGCAGTGAAAGCGGGGCTCATCAGTTTGGGAATTTATTTGTGTCTGTTAAGGATATTTCCTCAATCTAGGCTTTTTTCTTTTTTTAATTTATCTGGTTTTGTAGCATTGTTTTTGCAGTCAAGGTCCTTTAGGATACTTGTGATGAGGAAGAGGGCAGACTCCTCATATTCCACTCCTGATGCTCATCTCTGTACCTCCAGTTATATTTTCCCCAAACTCCAATTCCCTCCAGCCCTGGGCAGAGTTGCCTCAAGTGGACTCTTGATTTTGCTAAGTTTAAAAAACCATATTTGCTCGGTGGATGTAAATGTTTGCCGTTGCTGCCGCTCTCCCAGCAGGGTTTTGGAGCAGGGAGTGGATGAGGAGTGGAAACCTCCCGCTGTCCAAGAAGTTGCTTGGAATTTCTGAGTCCTGATGCTCCGCAAAAGTCCTGGTCTGGGTCAGATTTCTCAGTGTGTGGCCGAGGGGTTTGGGTGTAAACCCCCCCAAACGTGGCTGTGCCTGCCCACATCTCCCTGTTCCATGCGCCGTTATCCCTTTATCCTTTTTGTTTTTTACCTGCCAGGTCCTTGGCGGCTGCTGGGGATCACATCTTTATCATTAATACGGGAGCAGGGTGGCCGAGGGGAGCTGATGTGGTGATGTGTGATGTGCAGGGAGCTCCCGAGGCACCCAGGATTTGGGATTTCGGGAGAGGGGCTGGCCCCACACGTGCTTTGCTCTCTGAGTAGGCGCCGGCCGGTCGCCAGTGACCCTCCTGTGACCTCTCCTGCCTTAAATATTCCGGATCTTCTCAAAGGAAGGACTGTGCTCCGCTGCCTGCCCTCTGCACAGGTCAAGGGCTTGTTTCCCCTGGACCTGCTGCGTCCTTGGGAGGTGTCCCTCCATCCCCCCGGGGCTCTTTGTGGGGTCCTGCTCCAGAAGGAGCTCCAGGATGGCCCTGGGGGCTCTCCAGGGCCCTGCTGCTCCCCCAGCCCTTTAAACACACCAAAACCAGAGAGCTGGGCAGTGCCTGTCCCAAAGCCCAGGAGCAGCGCTGGAATCCTGCAGGAATTTCCTGGGGTTCCTGTTGTGCCTCCCTCGCGTCACTCGGCGGCGGGTGACGCGGTGGCCGGCGGTGGGTTCGTGTCAACATCCTGGGGCCAGGCCGGGCCCCGGGGCCAGGAGTGCGCCCCTCTGCACGGCCCAGGGATGCCTGGGGGGTGCTGGGGGCACCAGTGGGGTGCTGGGGATTCTGGGGCACCAGTGGGGTGCTGGGGGCAGCAGTGACATTCTGGGGGCAGCGGTAGGACTCTGGGGGCAGTGGTGGCATTCTAGGGGCAACAATGGGATTCTGGGGAAGCAGTAGGACTCTGGGGTAGCAGTGGGACTCTGGGGACAGCAGTGGGATTTTTGGGGGCAGCGGTAGGACTCTGG
>WBMY01015932.1:0-26839 GCA_013397315.1 Donacobius atricapilla
AAACCCCCAAACCCAGTTCTTGACCCAAACATGCCCGACTCTGACAGGCAACATGCAGGGGACGAAAGGTCGAGTAACATTCTTCTCTCTCTCCGCTTCTCATAATGGTGGTACTTAGTGGGGTGATGCTGGTAATGATGCTGATGATGATGCTGATGATGATGATGCTCTGTTAATATGCCTGAGGGGGTTAACGATGTTTTTGGGGGGCAGGTCACCTTCAGGCTGGAGCGGGGTGGTGGTGGTGGGGAATGCAAGGAGGGGAGGGGGGTGTCACTGCATTAAAAGTGCAATTTTTTTAGCAAGGTTTTAATTTTTCCTTTTGGAATGCATGTGTTTTTGCATCTTCATTGATTTATTCTAGCTGGGAAGGGGGGCTGTTTTCCATTCTTCCCATAAATTGCACTTTTCCAGGGGGTGTCTGTTGAATGTCACAATTGTTCTCTGTCTCAGGCAGGAAAGGGTGCTCCGAGTTGGGCGGGTTTTTTATTTTTGGCTGTTTTTGTTGATACCACAATCTCTCACTAGAGCCATATTTAACGTCATTTTCTTGCCAGATTCCACCTTACACATTTAACTGGATCTTTTTTATGCAGATTAAGGGCTGACTGACGTTATCTTTGCCACCTCTCAATCCCCATGCGCAGAAAGCCAGAGTCCTGTTCCTGGTGAAAGGACCTCTGTTGCTCCCTCCCTCCTTCCCTCCCTCCCTCCTTTTCTCTCCTGCAGCTGCTGGAAATTCAACTCTTTTCTCCAGGCAGCCCTGGCCTTCCTAACTAGTTCTAAAAATACTGTGCCAGGATGGCAGTTACCAGTGCTTGAGCCTACATCTACCCTGAACATTCCTGACACAGCTGCAGGAGTTAAAAACGCCGGGGTTTTGGGATTCCCAGAGCTTGGCCTCCTCCCACGCAGCTCCACAACCCTTTGTGGTACTTCAGAGGACTGGAAAACACTTGGAAAAAACCAAAACAAACAGCCAAAAAAAACCCCACAGGCTTGTGCGTAAATGCAAAACTGTTTCCTCGGGAGAAAGAGTCCCGAGTTCTATGTTAGAAATTGGGAAGTGGTCCCAAAATGCTCCTGGGGTTTAGTGCAAGGGTCAGGACAAAGCCCAGAGCTGCTGGTTCTTGTTTGCCCCTTTCTGCTTGTCCTTGGGAAATGCTCCTGGGATTTAGTGCAAGGGTCAGGGCAGAGCCCAGAGCTGCTGTTGCTTGTTTTCCACTTCCTGGTTGTCTTTGGGAAGTGATCCCTAAAATGGGCCGGGAGTTTAGTGCAAGTTCAAGGCAGAGCCCAGAGCTCCTAGTTCTTGTTTTCACCTTCCTGCTTGTCCTTGGGCAAGGGTGGAAGTTGTGCTCTGTTTTCCAAGCTCAGTGCACAGCAGGAATCTGCTGGGATCTCTGGAGCTGGGGCAGAGCTGTGCTCTGGGGTTCCTGCAATCAGGCTGTGGCTTTTCACTGTTTCAGGGATTGAAAATATCTGGAGTTCTCAAATCCTTGGGGACAAGTCCAAGTAACTCCAGGTAGTGCTGGGAGCAGAGTTTTTCCAGCTTGGAGTTCTCATTCTCTCACCAGCTGTTCCCACCAGTACAACTAGTTGTGACACTGGTAATTGTGAAATAAAGCCAATAAGTGCTGCCTAACAACCTAATTAATTTAATTTACATGTGTTGCTTTATGTTTCAGTTTATGAGGTGGAGAGCAACAATACACAGGACCTGGGAGATCATAACTTGTATTTTTTCTAAAATTTCAGCTCTGTAAAATAAGTTCATTCACTTTGAAAAAGGCCCAACTCCCAAGTTTTTGTGTTACATCAGGTGTGCAAATGTAGGGCCAGTAAAATGAGTTCACTGCAGGGAACACTCATACTGGGGACCTCACAATTCCCAATCAATTTGTGCAGGAGGAATTCTGTTAATAGTTTGATTTGAGCTGATCTGTTGAATGATAAATTACGTAGTAAAAAATAATAAAAAACCCTGTCTGGCCACACTTTGAGTATTCCAAGTTGGAAGGTTGTTTTAATGCAGTTTTCTCAAGACATGAATGTTTTTAATTCTTGAATTAGTTAATTTCTGTTGTTGACATTATTTTGGTGATGAAAGGTCTGAGCCTTCCAGCACAGAGGTCCTGGAAAGATTTTTCTTGCAAGGATTTTGTGAGGATTTCTTGGTTCTATGTGGGTAAATCCATGGTAGGGTAAGGAAGAAGTTGGAGGCAAATTTATTTACACACAAATCAATGCCAGATTTCCCAGAAAGTAGCTTGGAATTCATTTACTTTCACTTTTTACTACTCCCAACCACCCTCTGCTTTTATTTGTTTTTCCCAGTGAAAATTCTCTGTTATTTGAAGTTATTTTCCTTATAAATTCCTAATTTCTTAAGCAGCACCTTAGTATCAAAATTTGGGGAATTTTAGCCCTCAGGGAATTTTAACCTAAAGTAAAATTATTTTTAAATTAAATCATGGGGAATGAAAATGTAAATTCAATAATGTGTGAGGATAAAGATTCCCAGAATATTTCAGAAAATGCATCCTGGGTTTGCATCTTGGACTTAAGGAGCTTCTGGAGTAAATCGTCTTTGGGCATAAGGAATTCTATTTTTAAGGATGACCTGAAATAAGGTCAAGGAAGGGGAGCTAAAATCCAGGTTTGAAGGTTAGAAATTAAATTAAAATATCAGAATTGGGGTTTTTTGAGTCTCCATTCCCAAAGATTTGTGGAACTGCCCAGGGATTTCATCAGTTTGCTTTTCCCTAGAAGATCATTTGGCTTCTGTACCTTTCTGATCCATTTGGGAGATGCTCTAGGAATCCACTCAGACAGTGGGAATGTTTTCTGGGGTTGTTTTCACATATCCATCAAGCTCTCAAGTACCTGGAGGTTATGGGAGAGGGAGAGAACCTGTAAAAGGGAGGTTCTGCTCTCCCTTCCGGGTGCACAGCTTCAGGTTGGGATTTAAATGGGAATAAAAGCAGCTAAACCAGAATAGAATTCCTGCCATGGCACTTCCTTGAAAAATAACTTATTTTCGTAGAAATGGTATTTTTGATCATTGTCTTTTAAATCCGTATTTATCCAGTTGTTGGGGTTTTCCTCCTTTTTCCTCCTTTTCCCTCCTTTTTCCTTCCCCCTCCCGGCCTTTTTTTTTTACATTCTTGAAGCTCAGTCCTTGGAAGATGCTTGGATGTTGTGAAAAGAATGTAGGGATTAGAGGATTTTTGTAATCCTCCCTCGGCTGTGCAATCCAAGGGATTGTATTACTGAGATTGGTTAACCTGGAAAGTTATTCCAGTCCTGGATGCATCCCAGAAGTGGAAATCCATGAGTGTAATTCCCAGGGGAACTGGGACATGGGAACAACTTTGTTCCCAAGGAGCATTTTCAGTAGGTATTTTATGGAAGAAGGTATTTTAATTGATCCTTGAGGGAATGAGTTTAACTGATAATGTCAAAACATAATTGGATTTTTGGGATAGCTGCAGGTGTTTCAGGGATATTAATGTTCCAGTTTTATTTCATTAATGTAATTGCAAGAAATTCCAGGTCATACAGCAGTCGTTTCTTCTCCCTGGCTTATCCATTTATTCCAAAAATCGTAGCTTGGGGTTGCTTTGGACTTCTTAACTGTTTTTTTCCAGTGACAGGTGAGCTGGATAATAACATGGAATTTTACTGTCTTCCTGGTTTCCCTCTTCCAGGGAAGATGGAGAGCTGGAAGATGGGGAAATAGATGATGCAGCCTATGAGGATGTGAAAGAACACAGTTCAAAAGGGGACGATAAACAGAAAAATGAGAAAGGCCACCGGAAATCTCGGAAAAAACGCAAAAAAGAGAAGGAAAAGAAAAAATCCAAAAGGAGAAGACGGGACAAGCATAAGGTTAGGGAAAAAAAAAACATTTTGAAAATGCTGATTCGATTCATGAGTGTCCAGGACAAGAATCCAAGGAATTGGCAAAGGAATGAAAATGGTTTTATTACCATTAAGACTTAAACTGATCTTGAATGTTCAAAGTTAAGCCCAGATCTTGGAAGCTGAATCAAAGGGATTTGAGAGTTTTTAGGATAAGATGCACAATGTAAATTTAACACTTTTGTGCTCATTATATCCATGGAAGAAGATAATTCCCTCTAAATTCCTAGCTTTTTTTGTTCTGTTTTCCAGCATAACTCCCCTTCCAGCGATGACAGTTCCGACTACAGCCACGACTCTGACATGGAGCGCACAGAAAGACCCCACAAAAAAAGCAGCAGCTCTTCCTACAGGGATTATGATTCCTCCTTCAGTCAGGTAGGAAGTTTGAAACTCATTCCTCACGTCTTTATTGAGGTGACATTCCAAAAATACAAATACTAACAGAGTGGGTTTGGAAGTTTGGATCCATCCCAGTGCCTGTTCTCCCAAATTTCTGGAAGCTCATCCAGTTCTCATCTCCATGAGGAGATTCCCAGACGTAAAGCAGGATCTGTGGTAGAAAATAAGCCTGATACCAATTTTTCCTCCATCAGGCAACAGAAGTTAAGGAATCTTTATTATTAAGGAATATTTTTATTACCTGTGCTGGATTTAGGCTGGATTCAAAGGAAAAAACTTCTGAAAAGCCACTTTTCCATATCTAAAGTTGATTCTGCTTTTTGGGAGCTTAATTTTCTTGGCTCTTCTCAGCTGGTGAATTAAAATTATTAATTTTTCCTGAATAACTGATTTCCCCTCTATTATTGATGCTTTTTTGAGGCAAATCTGGTAATGGTAAAACAGCTCCAGAAATGGATTTTTAGAGCAGTTTGGAGGGATGGGGTTTGGAAACAAGGAATTACTTCCTAATGCAATCCCTTTCCTTACAGCATGGACACATGTCAGGGAATTACATGAGTTCCCAGAAAATGCAGCATAAAAAAAATGTCAAAAGTAAGGAATACGACAACTACAGTCATTACAGTGATGAAAACTTTGGCAATTACAACGAGGAAGAGAAGGATGAGGATTTTGCTGACCAGCTCAAACAGTACAGACAAGCTAAAGAGACTTCCGGTGGGGATTTGGGACCTCCATTCCCAAAGGAACCAGTGAAGAAACAGGGCATGAAAGGGATCCAGAAGGGTAAGGGAAGTTTTGGTGGCATTTTGGGATGGAGACCTGGACGAGGGAAGCTGCCAGGGATGGTTTTCCTGGGATATTCTGGCTGGTCAGAAATAACATTTTCAACAGCAGAAAGGGAGGGATTCCATTTGCTTGTCTTTGATGCCATACGAGAACCATTTTCCCTTTAATTTCTGTGATCCTTTTAAGAGGTTATCCCTGTTTTCCAGGCATTTCCCAACGAGGGAACAACTACAACGTTGGAAGAGGACGTGGAATGCAGAAGAAACTGAAGCGCAAAGATCGCGGGAGGGGCAGAGGTGGCAATAAAGGATCTGATGGCTTCCATGAGGTGCCTGCAATTCCAGTCCTTATCCCCAATATCTACATCACCAGTGCTCCAAAAAGGAGCTGATTAAATGTGGATTTTTTTTTTCCAGGATGGCAAACCAGTGAAGAAATGGGTTAATATGAGCCAGGAGTTCATCAACCAGCACACAGTGGAGCACAAGGGCAAACAGATCTGTAAATATTTCCTTGAAGGGAGGTGCATTAAGGTAAATTCCATTCTTTTTTAAAATAAATTTTTAGCAAACTTGGGTGTTGAAACTCAATATTCTGATTTCTGGTGTACTGAGGATTTCTAGATGGAATTATTTATGGAAAAACATCCCTTTCTGTTTTTTCTGAATTTTTAATTAACTTCTAATAAAAATATATATATTTTTATCAATGTATTCAATAAAAACATCCTAAACTTTCCCTGAGAGTGATCATGTATTGATGACATCATATCTCACAAGTCTGGAATCTCTAAATAGGCAACAATTCCTGAATATTTTAAATTATTTCCTGTTGATTTGGGAGCTTTGAAGGAATTGCTTTCTGGTGCTAAACTTTATATAAAGTGGGATTGTTAGAAAACACAACCACTGAATACTTCTCGCTTTTATTTGGTTCCTTAGCATTTAGCGGTGGAATTTTCTGTTTCTTACCCAAATGGTAGAAATAAAAGCAAAAATTATGGGAAATGTTGTGTTGCTTGCTACCTTTAAAGTCATCTGAACCTTTGGCTCAGATGACTGTTTGCTGCCACCTTCAGTTTTAGAAGGGACTGAAAGTGCACTTTGTTTTTTTTCAGGAAAATAAATCCTAAAAAATATCCACCCCCCCACCCAGCAAAATAATCCTAAAGAATAACAGACTATATGAAAGTAATTCAGTAAAATATTATTTCAATGCCTTTTTAATGCAAATTCCCAGGCGGAGGCAGAGAACAGAGATTGTTTTCTGTTACCATTCCATCTATTCCTTTGAATTCCAATCCAGGAATTTTCTCTATGTCCAGACCCCCCTTATTTACAATTTTTATTGCTTATAATGGAATTTACTGTTGGTGAAGATGGAAAAATATAAATTCATCTGAGGAGGATGTTCTTTCTACTATGGAATTAAATTATTCAGCATTTCAGATGGATCATAGTTTATGCATGTTTGTTTTTTTTATTTTTCAAATTTTTTATAGGGAGAACAGTGTAAATTCGATCATGATGCAGAGATTGAAAAGAAAAAGGAAATCTGTAAGTTTTACATCCAAGGTTACTGTACCAAAGGAGAGAACTGCATTTATTTGCACAATATCCTTTAAAAGTACTTTTAAGTTTACCTGAAATGTTAATGTCTATTATTTTATTTATTTTGATATAAATGATTTTAAAGGTGACTGTTTTTTAAGAGACTCTACCACCTACTGTGTAGATTATTACAAGATTCTTTTTCTCAAATACTTCAGAGGAAAAAGTAAATATAAAATTACTGATTTGTAACATTTTCAAAAATAAAATCCCTCGAATTTTTGATACATTTATCCACACTTTTAAACCCCTGATCTGTTCCTCTTTGTCATTATTTTTGTGTTTTCCTCTGGAATTGAGACTTTTCCCTTTTTAATCAAAATTGGAAAATTAAATCTGAAGGCCACAGAAATGTCATTTTTAGGAGAATTTTAAGTGGAAATAAGAGGTAAGTTGGTTATTCACTTCCAAAATTCCTACCATAAAGATGCATTCCTGATGAAGAATTGAGGGATAGGTGCCAGCTGGATTTTACAATCTTCCCAAACTGTTAGGTATCCTTAATTCCTTCCTCACATGAATTCCCCTGCAAGTTCTACCACACAGGAGCAAAGTGTTATCAAGGAGATAAATGCAAATTCTCTCATGCGCCCCTGACTGCAGAAACCAAGGAGCTGTTGGATAAGGTGAGAGATCCGGATCCTGGGAATATCAAGATTGCTGTGCTCAGAGTTGCGGAGGGATGGAGGAACCTTTTCCATTTGCTCTGGGAAATCCTGAGCTCTGGTTTATTGGGAATATTCCCTCTCCAGTCACTGCCCACCACGCCTTAAAAGAAAGGGGGTGTGAATCTAACACTAAAAACATGAGGAATCTTGGAATAACTCCTTCCACTCCTGTTTGAAGGAAGTAGACTTGTGGGAAATTGTTCATTCCTGAAATAGAGAAGTATTTTCTTGGCTGGGATTTGGTGTCCTGGAAAACAACTCCCAAAAATGGGTTTAGAATCCCTTTGAGTTGGATGTCAATATCCAGCAGTACTGTAGCAGATAAGAGGAAAGTTGTTTATTTAAATATGGAAATATTTCAGTAAAAGGCACAAGACTAAATTGAACTTGAATACTGGAAAATTGATGGCATATTTGCTACATGGCTTTGTTCCAGGTTTTGAATAATGAGGAGGAACCCCAAAATGAAGATGAGAAGGAGCTGGAGGAACTCCGGAAGCGGGGCATTGTTCCTCTTCCCAAACCCCCACCAGGGGTTGGACTCCTGCCAACCCCCCCAGAGCAATATCCCTTCTCTGAGTCCGACATGGAAAATTACCAAGATCCTTCAGGAGATTATAAGAAAATTCCATCTCTTTTTGAAATCGTTGTGAAGCCCACTGTGGATTTGGCACACAAAATTGGGAAGAAGTAGGTATTTGAATTCTGGGGAGAACTCTCCTGGGTATTCGTCATTTAATCTTTAATCATTGTTCCTGTCAGGATTCTGGGCTAAGTTAAAGATCTGCCTTGATATCAGGATTATTTCATGTTTTCCATAGAAAGGAACTTAGGCCTGACCTTCCAGAAGTTGACTCTTAGTTTGGCATCTCCATCTCCACTTGGAGCAGTTCATTCCCTCCTCCATTCTTTTTGTAGTTGGCTTTTTCTTGGGCAAAAGTGATGGTAATGAGAAAATATTGGAAAAAACGTGGGTTTGGCCAAGTTAAGGAGGGTGGAATGGGTGTCGTTGGAAAATAATGCTCCTTTGGGAATTTTATCTAACGCCAGGTCAAATAAGAGTGGGAGGGGGCGAAGAGAGCCAGCTGTTGATGTTTGTAGGTTCAAAATTTGATTCCTTGATTTCCTTCTTCTTCCAGGCCACCGGCCTTCTACAACAGTGCGTCACCCCCACGGCCGCCATTCCAGGGCAACGACCCACATTCCCAGCACATGTACAACCCGGGCTCAAGTCCAGGGCCAGGTCCTGGCATGTCCCAAGGACACAACGGGCCCCCAATGCACCCTGGTTCTCCTGGGCATCATCCATGTGGAGGCCCCCAAGGGCCAGGAATGCCGCAGAGCCCCCCCATGCAGGGTGTTCCCCCAGGATACATGGGCCCGCAGAACCAGACTGGAATGCCCATGCAGGGGCAGCAGGGTGGGCCACCCCTCACCCCACCAGGGATGGGAGGATCCTACAATTCCCCCGGTGTGCAGGGACACATGGTGAACATGCCAAGGGACAATCACTGTCCCCCGGGGCCACAGTACCAGCAGATGCCTGGGGAGTACGAGCCCATGCAGAACCCAGCTGACTTCTACGACAACTATTATTCCCACCAAGCTGTACACAATTTCCAGCCAGCCAATAATTCCGGAGGTAAGGACGTCTGCTGGATGAATTTTGGATAAAAACTTCCTGGAATGTCTTCTGTGTTCTGGCTTTCTCAGCTGGTGCTGTTCAGTTGTGTTGTTAAGTCATGTTACACTTTAGGTTGAAATGGGATACTGGGAAGAAATCCTTCCCGGTGAGGGTGGGGAGGCCCTGGCAGAGTTTTCCCAGTGAAGCTGGCTGGCGTATCCCTGGAAGTGTTCCAAGTGAGGTTGGATGTGGCTTGGAACAGCCTGGCATAAGGGAAGATGTCCCTGCCATGCGATGGAACTGGATGTCCTTTAAGCTCCTTTCCAACCCCGTCCATTCCATTATTCCATGTTTATAGCTGTTGACATTTCTCTAGGATAACTGCTAACTGGAGTTTTGTCCTGCAGATGGAGCATGGCACGGAGAATTTACAGATCACCAGGCTCACCTCATGGCTTCAGAGTCGCATCCAGGTGGGAGCGAGTCAGACTGCATAGGTGGCCACATGGGCCACAACCAGGGCATCAACGTGCCTGATTTCCTGCCGGCCATGCAGAAGGCCCTGTACGTCAGGCTCAGCCAGAAGCACCAACGGGATGGAGACTCTGCCAGCAGCCAAGGCCAGAGGGCCATGAGCAAAGATGAAGGTGAGCAGGATTTGGTTGAAATTCTCATCGTACTTTAATGGCTGTGGTCAACAAATTGGTTGATGTTGACTCGCATCATGTCACTGTTGACAGTTCTTGGGAATGTTCAAGCAGCAGCTCAGTATTTTCAGCTCTTCTTCCCGGCTTGTTCTAGGATTTTGGTGTAGGCTCAGCCAATCCTAGCTCCAATGAATAATTTTTTGGATCTAGTTGCACTTTTAAAATGTCCTTTGGTTGATAATCACTTGGGAAAATCCCTTGTTGGACCAGAGGGGTTGTTTCTTGCTGCCAGGACTGGAAGTGCATCCTTGATCCTGTTTCTTCAGTTGCACCTCTTGATCTATTTCCTCTAGAGCAGCATTTTTCCATCTCTGATATCCTTTAAAATAAAAGATTGTAATTTCTTCCCTTCCTGAATCTCAACCTCTCCTGCAAACTTTGGGATTTGCATTAAGTAAGGCAGTAAATTCATGATTTATCTGGATTAAAGACCACTGCAAGGGGACGTTTTACTTTTCCTTCTCCCATCAAGACTCAGATTTTACTAGCACTGATAAGGATTGTTTGTAAAGCAGGTTATTTTCCCAAACTAATATTGATGGATATGGAGACACTCCCACGCTGTGTTGCATTCTATCTCCACTACCTCAAGGGTTTTTTTGTTATGGCATTTCTTTGATGAAATGGATTTTGGTCATTTGAGGTTGTGATTTTTATGACACAGGGAGTGATTTAATATCCGATCTTTTCGGTTTGACTGTACTGGGAAGTTTCCCATTAGGGAGTGTTGGATTCTCTAAAGGGTTTTTTGCTGGAATAATCTAAATTTTGGGCATTTCTTTGGTTTTTAGATGACAATGTCAACTGGTATTCCAGTAGTGAGGAGGAAGAGGGGAGCAGTGTTAAATCAATCCTCAAAACCTTAAAGAAACAAAGCGAAAACTTTAGGAATCGGCAACAACATTCCACGGAGCAGCACATGCTTGGGATGCCTACGGATCCAAGGCTGGCCAAAGACAAAGGTGTGGGGCCTCAGGCTGCTGACCCAAGACTCCGGGCTTCTCCAAGGCCCAATCCCAGGAAGCCTTCGGAGTCAGCATCCCTGGATCCCCGGCTGGCCCGCGATCCACGGGTGCACAAGGTCAGCGAGGGCGGTCATCCCGGCTCCTCCCTGGCCGGGGCCAAGCTGGATTTGCACCACGCCCATGCCGGAGTGAAGGTCAAGCAGAAAGGGCTGGATGATGATGAGGAGGACTCGGAGAGGGAGCTGAGGGAACGAGCTTTCCTCATTCCCTTGGAACCTCTGCCAGGTGTCACGTTACGGGATCCCCGCTCCCAGCTGCGGCAGTTCAGCCACATTAAGATGGATGTGACCCTGATGAAACCCAACTTTGCCAAGCACATTGTGTGGGCCCCCGAGGACTTGCTCCCAATCCCTCTGCCTAAACCTGACCCCGTCTCTTCAATCAATTTACCTCTCCCTCCACTCATTGCCGACCAGAGACTGAACAAACTGCGGAATTTGAAGAATGATCTGCACCCCAACGCAATGCCAGCCGATCCCCGGCTCGCTGCCAAGGCCAAAAACAGCCTCACGGGCCGGGGTGGCTACTTGGATGCATCCACAGATTCCCATGCCAGTAGCTCCAGCAAACTGGGGGATCCTCGCTTGCAAAAGAACGTCGATCCCAGACTCCACAGACTGTCGAGTGCAGACCCTCACCACGGAGTCGGGAAGGATTCCCACACTCCCAAGTTTGACCCCCGCCTTGCCAGAGCTGCTGCCAGCTCATCCCAGCCCTCGGAACCGGCAACTCCAAAATCTGACCCCGATGCTCTGCCTCCATACGCGCCCAAATTATCATCCAGCGGCGTTAGGCTGGGATCTCCCGGCTCCATCCTGAGTGGGATCAGTTTGTATGATCCCAGGGATCACAGCTCATCCTCGGACACGGCTCTGGCCAGTTCGGGAGAGAATGGAGAGAACCAGAAAAAAAGTATTTTGAAAAATTCCAGTAAAAATGAGCCAAGTCTTGCAGAAGATGCATCCCAGCAGAAGGCTGCCTCAAACGTGGAAAAACCCACAGAAGGATCAGCAGAAGCTGCTTCAGATAAGGCAAACAGCACCAGTAAATCTCAGGCTAAACACTCCAGTGCTGCTCCTGCCGTCCATAATCTCCCAATCCAGGCTCTGTCGGGATTGATCCGGCCACAGTACAGTGACCCCAGGCAGGTGAGGCAGCCCGGACAGGTAACGCAGGCTCCGGAAAGTGATCCCAACGGGGAATCAGATGATAAATCCTTAAAAGATGTTTTCAAGACTTTCGATCCAACCGCTTCCCCGTTTTGTTAGCAGATGGCTTTGGAGTCTTTTTACTGTTGTGGGTATTGCAGTTCTCTGCTGTTTTTGTACCTGGGTTACCTCTTTTGGCTTTATTTATTTTTAAATTATAATTCCCACCACTTTTCAGCTGCTAATCTCCAAACCACACGCAGTTCTCCAGTACGCTCGAGTGTTTGCAAAGCTGTGGTATTTTCTAGAGAATCTTTTTTCTTTCCAATTTCAGGGAGACTAATAATTGACCTGTAGAAAGGAAACCAATCCCCCCGGATCGTGTTAGAGCTGAGAAAAGCACTTTCATTGTAAATAAGTCATGGAAAATCCCCAGAGCTGTATATGTGTGAGCTACCTTTTTCCCAACCACCACTTAGATCTGATTGCCACATTTGTATAGATCCAAGCAATATTATGTACATGAATTCCCGGGAGAGATGCTATTCCAGGACTGCCAAACCCCCGACCTGATGGAAAACCCCACGGAAATGAATTCAGAGGAAAGCATCGCTCCTCCTTTTCCAATGAGTTGATGTAAGACATGGACAGTTTTTATTCCTGCAGTCAATATTAGTGTAAAAGAGACTATATCACATATTGAGGATGAAAAATGTCATATCTTTTAAAAGTATTTTATTCTATGCTGTACATAGAAGAAATTGTGAAGTACATAACTAGCAAAAGTAACTGTTCAAAGTGGAGAAAACTACATTGTCTAATACAAAAAAAAAAAAAGGTTTTTATTTAATTTTTTTCCACGCCTACACAATTGGGATTTAGTGCTCCGAGTTCCATTGTGGTGTTCATGTATTTCAATGTATTTTTGTATTCAGCTGCTTAATTTGTATTGCTTTTTTTGTATGGCTGTAACTGCAGTACTTGTATTCATGGTGTCTCGACGACATTTTTAACAAAACAATTAAAAAGGGTACAGTTAATTCCTGGTGATGACTCCGTGTGCATACGGTGGTAGCTGGGATGAAGGGGACTAAAGCTAGGCTTTTTGGGATGGTTTGTGGGCTTTTAACATAACCTTGTACCTGATCCTGTGGTGTCATGGAGAGAGTTCCCATTTTCCAGCATGGAACATGCAATGTCTTGGATCCTCCAGGTTTTGCACGGGAGACCACAACTGCTCTCCAGACTTCTTGTCCTGCCTTTGGGGCTGCTTTTTCTCCAGAGGAAATGCAGTCATTCCTAGCCAGCTGCCTTTCCAATAAAAATGTGCTGGCTGCTCAATCAATCATCTGCTTCCCACCTCTTTGGAATGTTTCTCTGCTTTAAGTCTCTTCCTTGGTAGACCTTTTCCTCTTGTTTTTCCCTTAGCAAAGTGATGGCCATGGACCTTTTCCTCTGGTTTGTTGGCCAAGTGGTGTTTCCATTGGGACAGCAGTGTGTTTATTCCAAATTCTGAGATTTTGCCTTGCATGGATGAACCAAGGGAAGCCGGTGATTCCTGCAGGGCAGAGGAGGCATCTCCAAAGGCAGTCATGGTTTCAGTTGGCCTTCCTGATTTGTCAGACCATGAATTCCATTAATTTTATGATTTCTTTTGTGTTGGAAAAGTAGGGAATAGACATGGAACTGGGTTGTTATTTTGGAGTAATCCATTAGTCCTTTATTAGTTGTACGTTTTTTCTTCATCTGCTCACTGGTGTGCCGGGTCAAGTTTTTTTTTCATCAAAAAACCAAGCTAGCAGGGAAAAATAGTGTGGAAATAGGACACAGATACAAAGGCCTATGAGTCCTCATAGCCAGTTGTCTACATGTGTAATTCCTTCCTTCCTTCCTGCCTTCTGGTTCACTCTTCTATGCCCCGCTGCTCCCTGCTTTATCCGTTGCAGATAGTTGCCCAGAGTCTCCAGTGTGCCTGCTGCTGGTTTTCCTCAGAATACAGGGGAGATTCCTTGCTACCACACAAGTAACGGAATTCCTGGTCTGGGGAAGGTGGCTGGGATGCCAGTGAGATACCAGGGTGGGCTGGAATGGGCTCCAGCCATGAAGGCAGTTGTAATCTGCTGTGGTATTGGAATGTGTATTCCACAGGGGAGGCTCCTTTCCACCTCCTGCAGAATTCCAGCATGGAGCAGTGTTTCCAAATTGTGATCCTGAGGCTGGGGAGGATCAATGTGGAGAGCCAGGATACAGGAGCAGCAGTCTCACCAGTCTGGGATACTCTGGAAGCTGTGAAGTAGGTGATCTTAGGGATTGAATGTTCACTCTGGATAGGAGAGAATCCTGGGACTGAGTGGGATTTTGGGAAGAAATCTGCAGGCTCAGGGGCAGCAGGTGAGACAAAATGCTCCCCCACTGCTGTATTCCTGGATATGTGAAGGAGGAAAGGTTGAAAGATGGCAGAAAAGCCTGAGCATCTCTGGATCACAGAATGCTGGAATACTTTGGGTGGGAAGAGACCTTAAACTCATCCCATCCCACCCCCTGCCATGGGCAGGGACACCTCTGACACCTCCCACTGGATCAGGATTCTCCAAAGCCCCATCCATCCCATCTCAACACCTGGGGGTAAAACACTCACCAGAAGATTCCTGGCCTCCCCACAGAACCTTTTCTGAGATTTTCCTGTCACGATGAAATGCTCCAGTATGAATCTTTGACACTGTAAAGTATTCCTCTGCTTCCAGTGCCATCGGGACAAAGACTCCCTCTCTGGAATTACGAGTGTCTGTCCATAACTGTATGTCCTTTCCTAGGACTGGGATGCTTTGCGATACTCCTGCTCCGAGGGGGTTGCTCTTGCACCAGAAACATCAGGGTGGGCTCAGCCTTTGCCCCTCGAGTTTTCCGGAGCCCTAATTCATCCCGGTCAGAATTTAAGGCCTCCTTGGCTCTGTGTTGTGTCAGGTTTTTCCTCCACTGCTGGCAGAAAGCAGCAACTTCTTCTTCTTCAGGGTCTGCTGAGGATTGTCCCAAACCCTGTTGGACAAACAAATTGCTTTAATATATCCCTGTGCATCCTAAATTACGGAAAAGTGTGGATGTGCTGGTGTGTATGTGATCCACACAGCATTGCTACCTCTTAATGCTTCAGCATGCTTCAGAATGCTTCAAAAGCTTCTTACAGGGAGAGGAAAGGAGGGCAGTTTGTTGATAAGCAGGGAATTTTCCAAGGGGAAGTTTCCAGGTCATAAAGGACTTCCGGATGCAGATAGTCAAACTTAATTAATTAATCCAGGCTGGCATCAGCAAAGTGAAAAATGGGCAAATAGAGGAAGTTTTAAGTTTAATTAAGCACAGGAGGAGCTTTGTCACCCTTGGGGCTGACTGTTCAGCAAATGGGGTTCTAAAAAAATCTGTGTTTCTTTCAAAAAGAGATGCTGATCCCAGGAAAAGCAGTAGGATTATAGAGGAGGATGGGATTCAGGTGGAAATGCTGCCTCAGGATGAGGCTGGTGGTGTTTGCACTTGTTTTCCAGATGTTTCCAGATATGACAGTCAGATCAGGTGGCTGTTGATTGCAGCTGCATGGGAAACTTGGGAATTTGGCTTTTGGGAGATGTTCTCACAGATATGACAGTCAGATCAGGTGGCTGTTGATTGCAGCTGCATGGGAAACTTGGGAATTTGGCTTTTGGGGATAAAGAGGATAACATGGACTAATTCCAAATAAAAGGTGTGCTCTATGATCCAAAAATTAAGTGGGGAATTGAGCAGGTAAAGGTGACTTCAAGGACAGTCAATGCTTGGGATGATGCAGGGTGGGCTTTGGACATGAGACAGAAAGGCACAAAATAACGGTATTCCAGGAGGAATATTTGATCCAGCTGGAGTCCCACAGAAACCAGATCCCAGCTCCCATAGAAAGACCTGGATGAAAAGCTCCCACAGCATGGAATTGCTGCCATCAGCCTACACTGTTAGGGAGAAACCCTTCCCTGTGAGGGTGAGGAGGCCCTGGCACAGGGAAGCTGTGGCTGCCCCTTCCCTAGAACTGCTCAAAGCCAGGTTGGATGGGGCTTGGAGCAACCTTTCCCACCCAAATAATTCCGGGATTAATTCCACGATGGACTCACTTTGATACACGCCACCTCGGCCACCCTCAGGACATGCTGGACTGCTTGGATGAGGTTCTGCACGTTGCTCAGCAGCAGCTCAGAGGAGGCCTTGCTCTCCCCAGTCACTGCTTTCACCCTTCAAAGACATTCCAAAGAATTTTATTGGAAGGACATTGGACATCCTGCCAGTGTTGTTATTCCAAACCCAGCTTGTCCCCTGTGCCATCAGAGCAGGGAAACCCATGGAGGGAAGGGGGGCCTCCAAATTGTTCCTTAACTCTTGGACAACACCCACCTCCCCATGGACCTCTGGTGACCACCACCCATATTCCTTGGAGAAGGGATCCCTCTTGGAAGACCTTGCGAGAGGTGATCCCAGCTGCTGGCAGCTCACCTGGCCACAATGCTGAGCTGGCTGCTGATGGATTGGGTGTGCTCGGCAGCATGTAGCAGCTCTGTGGAGCATCTCTCATCCAGGCAGCGCTTGGCGAGGATGTTCCCAAACTTAACAACCACCTGCCCATTGGACACCATTTGCCTGGCACAGGCAACAAACTGCTCCTTGTTCTGGAATGGGATAAAAATCAATGGGATTGGGAAGAGAAGGACAAAAAAGCTTTTCCTGCAGGACAGGGAGGGTCCAGGAGGATACATCAGATACATCCTGAGGAAAGGACACAATGCCAAGCTCACATCCAACCAGGAAGAAGGAATTTGGAGTATTTTGCATAAATAGAGCTGGTGCCACTCTCCCAAGAGCTGGATGACACAGGGATTTGGGATGGAGCTGGCATGATCCTAAGGGAAAATGGGAGGGATGAAACACTGCCTACCGCAATGGGGCCCTTCCTCCGCAGGAACTGAGCCATGTGGAGCATCCTTGTGGCCATGTCCTGGATCACCTGGGACACCTTGCTGGGGCCACCCTGCCACTTGTCATAGTTTCCTCTCCCCTGCTTTGCAAGGGAGAGGCTGGAAGGGCCATCGCGGTGCTGTTGAGACAGTGATGGAGCAGATTCCAAGCCTGGAATGTGTGGCCATCTCGATGCCGAGTGGTCTCCTCTACCTGGGTGTTTCTGAAGGAGATTTTGGTGAGTAAAGTTGGTGGGAGAGCTGCCCACTCCCTGCTGGGTCCACTCCACCTTCCTTCTCACTAAATCCAAAGCCCTTGGAGACATCTCCAAATGGGATTAGGGTGTCCTGCAAGCTGAGTTTACAACTGATTCCCAGCACAATTAGAGCTCTAAAGCACTTTTCTGAGCGACCTGGGTCTCTGTCAAAGCCTTTCCCAGCACCTGACACCCATGCGAATGGAGTTGCTGGTATTCCCAGAGGGAATGTGTGGAGGTGAGGGAGAGTGCTACAGCCCCCCCATCTCCAAACAAGTGGATTGGGATGGATGTAGGAGAGCTTCGCTGATCAGATATCCAAGAATCCAGGGCTGCCAGCAACCTGAGCCCCCCGAGTGGCCCAGGGTCAGCCTGCTGACCTCCAGAGGCCCTGCCAGCGTCCCCCACATTCCTGCTCCATGCTGGGAGCACCAGGAATGATGGACAGCCCTGACCAACACCCTGCCAGGAAAAAGAGCTCCCATACCAGCTCACCCACTTCCTGCATGGCTCCACTCGCTCCTCTGCACCTGCATGGATGAATTCCTGCTGCCTTGGTGGGCTCTGCGGCTGGGGAGAGTCCGGTTGTGCCATTGGGTGATCCTGAGAAGCGTTCCCACTGCAGGCATTCCGTGAGGCGCCGCAGGATGTCCCTGTCAATTCCATGGATAACCTGGAGCTGTGTGACAAGGTAGTGTGCCTTGGCTGACCAGTACCACACCACGCTGTCCAGGTGGGGATCCCCAATGCCCTGGCAGGGATCCCCAGTGTTCCAGTGGCTCCCAAAGTGCCGCCGGGCATTTCCAACCACATCAGCCGTGAGGAGCAGGAGGTGGTCAGCCAAGGACAGCAGGCTGGGCTGCGAGGTAAATTGAGCACCAGCCTCCAGAGCATCCCAGAGGGTGTTCCTGACCCACTGGACATCAGCCATGAGCTGACTTGCCCTCCCCTCAAAACCTTCTTTGCTCCTCTCCCTCTCCTCTTGGGTGAAGTTGGACAGAGCTGCTCCAGCCACATCTTGGATGAGCTGCAGCTGTTCCATGTTAATCCTTTCCATGTGGAGCAACAACGCCTTGGCCCTGAGGGCCACGTCCCTCTGCAGAAGCTCGAAGCGGATGGCCAAGCTGGCAGTAGGCAGTGGGGAGTGTAGGAGGGTGTTAGACACATCCAGCAGTGCTTCCATGAGCACCTGGATCTCTTCCCGGAGCACCAGGATTTCTCTGGCACCGTGGTCTCCAGGGCAGGATAAATAGGAGAGCCGGGCAGCCTCCTGCAACCTGAGGGAATTCTCAGCCACAGCCGCCAGGAGGCTTTGTGGGCCAATCTTGTTCCTCACGGCTCTGCTCAGCTCCCTCAGGAACAGGACATCCCTGCCCACAAACTGATCCATGGCATCCAGCAGGACACGCATGCCATTGGCCCACCGGATACCGTGCAGCTCCAGGATGGTCTTTTCCATCCCACAGGATTCCCTGAAGGATGCTGCCTTCTCCAGGAACACTTTGGTGTTCAGCTGAGCACAGGAAAACTTGGCTTGGAGCTGCAGAAAGCTCTCCTGGACATGGGAGGGACTGGGATTTTCCTTACTGAAGGCTGTGCTTGCAATGTCTCCTGCCAACTGCACTGCTCCCGCTAAACCCAGCAGGGTCTCGTCCAAAGCCTGCTTCCCTCTTGGAGAGTCACCTGACAGGATAAATCCAAGCACTTGCTGGGCCAGACCATTCCAAGAGCCTGCCACAGCAGCCAGGCACTCCCGAGTCTCCCGGATCCTTCCCGAGAGCCTGAATGCCATTGGAAGAAGCCTGCCTGGAGTAGGGAGCTGCCCGGGGGTCATTTCTGTGGCCAGGCTGATGATCCATGAGGTCAGTGCTGTGATATCCTGGTGCTGCTCCAGCACCTGGAGCTGGGGGGGCTCAGCGATGGGCAGCACTTCTTGTGCTGCTTCCACACAGCCACTGGAGAGCTCCAGGAGGATAGAGCAAGCAGCACGGACAGTGTCCAAGTCACCGGCTCGGGATGCTTCCAGGAGAGCTGTGATAACAGGGTGTGTATCCCCTTTCCATGGATCCAGGTGGAAGTTAGCTGGTGGTGAAGATGGGTGACTTTGGATATCTCCTTGGAATGCTGCCTCATCTGTACTGGTTCGTATCCCAGTGTGGGGCAGGCTGAGCTCCAACCCCTTTTCCACCTTGGTGCTCCTCACTTGCTCACGGAGTGGGCTGAGGATCTCTGTGTGGTTGGACCCATCCAGCCCTGTTTGGACATGGAGAGCAGAGTCCATCAGGGAGCTCGCTGCCTGGGAAAAGGCATCCCAGCTTTGGAGGCAGGAAAACCTTCCTGCAATGAGGGCCGTGACTGCTCCCAGCTCCAGGATGGATTTGGCCAATTGCTCCACCCACACCAGCAAACCATTCCTGAAAATGGGATCCGTGGCCCTGTCCACATGCCGGGTGGTGGCTCCAACCACCCAGCGCGCCCAGCCTGTGAGGCGAGCAGTGTGCCAAGAGAATCCCTCAGGATCCCGGCATTCCAGTGCTGCTTCGCACCATTCCTTGTGCTTGGCCAGCTCCTGGATGGATAACTCAAGGAGTTCTCTCATGCCAATGGTCTCCTCAAAGCAGTGCAGGAGGCTGTCAGTGGCTCTGGCCCAGGCACAGCCCAGGGCCTGGAGCAGCTCTGTGGTATTCCCCCTTGTTCCTGTAAGCAGGGAAGGGAGGCTCGCCAGGAGGCTCTGCAGGTGCTTCACACCCTTCAGAATTTCCCTGGCAGTTTGGGCCTTGGCACACCTGGCCAGGACCAGATCAGCCGCTTGGAGCATCTGCTGAGCCTGAGCGAAGAAGGCAGCAATGAGGGGCTGGAGCTTCCTCAAAATTCCTCCTGGTCCTGCTGGAAAACATCCTGAGTGGGCAAGGCTAAGGGCACCTTCTATCAGTTGCCTCAGGGGCTCCTTCTCCTCGAAGAATCCATCCAGGATTTGGCACAGTGTGGCCCTGAGCACTGCCCAGTCCAGGTTTTTCAGCTTCTCCTTCAAGCTGTGACATTCCTGCTCCAGTCCATGTTCTCCCTGGCTCTGTCCTGGCTGTTCCTCCATCTGGCTCATGTGGCTGCTGATGCTCCTCCTCAGCTGTAGCAGGACCCAGCAATGTTCCACCAGCTCCAGCTGCAGATCCAGCCTGGATGACTCTGCCAGCAGCATTCCATGGAGAATGACCGCTTCCAAGTGTGAGCTGAATGCGTTCTCAGAGAGATGCAGGGAGTTGGAGTGGGAGAGGAGAGCCTGGAGCCTGCTCACCTGCTGGGAGAACATCCCACTCCTGTCCTGTGGCTCCATGAGCAGGGAGAGAAGCTCCCTGATGGTCCTCTCCATCAGCTGAAAAACAAAATCTTGGAAGAGGTCAGCTTGGCAATCCCTGGAATGCATCAGGGCGCTGTGCTTGGCTGTGTGGATGAGTGGGACACACTTGTGGAGCAGCTGCAGGGTCTGGGCCAAGCTCTTCCCTCCAGGACAACATCCAAGTTCCTGGAGGCGCTTGGCTGTTAGGCGGCTCAGCAGGAGCACAGCCTCAGAAAAGGCCTGGAATGCAGCCAGCAGCCCTGGAGCGTCCTGGGCATCCTGCAGCACACTCAGGCATTCCAGAAGCCATCTGGCAGCACCAGTGATCTTCCTCATCCCTGCAGCCTCTTCCAGCTGAAGGATCTAACCAGGAAACAAGGCAGATAAGTCCGCTCAGGTCAGGAATTCCCACTCCCACTTCATCCCTGGAGGGGGAGGAGGTGTGGTTTGCTCCATGGATCTGTTGGAGCTTCCTCCCCGCTCATGTCCCTTCCCAGTGTCTCCCTCACCTTTGCTGTCTCCATCAGGGTCCTCTTGGCAGCCACTGCCAGGTGCTCTCGGTGCCGAGGGCTATCTGGATGCTCCTGGAGCTGGAATGCTGCGAGCACCACATCCCTCCCAGCCTGGAGCAGGGATTCACCCATGGGACACACCTCCATGCTCCCTTCCTCGCCAGAATCCTCGGACAGCCTGGAATGGAAGGACTGGTCTCAGCACTCCTGTCTATTTCCCACTCCCAATCCCAACTGTCCAGGAGGATGCACGCTCCCTGCCACCTTTTCCATCTCTTCCCAGCCCCAGATCCACCCGGGAGACTCCCATCCACCTCACCTCCTTGCCACAGCAGCGAGTTCTTCCATAGCTTTGGCTAATTTTCCTGCCTTTTCCCCCAAATTGGGAAAGGCTGGACAAATCCCATCTTCCCGCTCCAGGGTGAGGAGGAGGTGGCAGAGCTCCACAGCCATGGGGCAGAGAATTCCCTGGATAGCTTTGTTTTCTGTTGGAAGCCCGAGCTCAGAGAGAGAAAAAGGCTTCATGTTGTCCTGCCTGGAAAAGGGAAAAACCCCTGGGGTTAATTGGGATCCAGTGTGGAACAGTTCCCGATTTTCCCAGCGAGCCTGGATGGGGATGGCAGTTCCTGGCTTGGGAAGCGCTCCCAGCTTTAATTTCGCCCACCCCTGAAACCAGGTCACTGACCTGGAATTCCTGGGACACCGGAGCCGGGATTTCCTTTCCCGAAGGATCATCACAGGGTGTTCCCGGTACTGCAGAGCCGACATTCCCTCACAGGGAGGGATCCGGGACAGGGGAGCCGTGGGGAGCGCGAGGTCTTTCTTCCTCAGTTCCCGCGGTTCCCGGGACGCCATGCGAGACGTTCCCATGGGAGCGGCGCCGGGATGCGCCAGTGTCGCCATGGAGATACCGGGCGCGGCGCCGCGCGCCGGCCGCGGGGCACGCCGGGAGTTGTAGTTCGGCGCGTTGCTCAGGGCCATGGGATTCCCTCGGCCCGGGTGCGCAGGGGGGGATCAGGAATATCCCAGGCAGGAACATCCCAGTCTTCCCCGTACAGGGCTCGCTCCTTTCAGGGGCGTTTTTCAACAACTCAAATGTGCGCTCAGGGAACGGGGGCAGGACACAGGTGACCCTTTCCCAGGAAAGTGTAGCCTACTTGCCGGGAACCTAAGCTTCAGCTCTCCTGCGTTACAGGTAAGGTAATTCCCTGGAAACTCGCAGTGACACAAATGACCTTCAGGATAAGGACTGAACTGACACAGATGCCACCGCCAGCACTAAGATGGGATCCCGCTCCCATGCCCTCGGCATCAAGCACAGCCATCTTTTGAGTTAGCTCCTACAGGAATCCCCCTTTTGGGAATAACCGGAGTGCCGCGTCTGCGCGGGTCCCCCCCACCCCCGCCGGCAGGAGCCGCNGCCCCTTCACACCGCCATTCCCAGCTCCCGCTCCCCTTCAGCTCCTGGATCACCTCCCGGAGCCCCTAGCCCCACTCCCATCTCCTACATCCCTTTCTTCCCCATCTCCTACATCCGCCCCCTTCCCTGTTTCCTGCCCCCTTCCCCATCTCCTTCATCCTCCCCTTCCCGACCTCTTCTCCCTTTTTCCCAACTCCTGACCCGCAGTGGGGGTGAGGGTCATCTTTATCCCTGCCCGGGCACGGGGCGGGGTACACGGAGCCCTTCCGTGCCGATCCAAACCCGCATCCCGCTGGAGCAGCCCCTCCTGGCCATCCATGGCCACAGGGATGTGACGAGCACGCTTGGCCTCTGCGGCTCCTGTCCCCTCCCCGCGTCCGGCCCCGCGCTCAGCCCGGCCTTATCCCGGGGGGAATCATCTCCCGGCATCCCCGGGATTCGCCGTGGCAGGGATGTACTCTCTCGAAATCCCAGGGAAGACCCGGCACCCCGGGGCTGCGGCTGGCATTATCCCAGAAAATGGCAGAACGTCCTGTTCTCTGGGCCTGGCTGCTCCAGCCTCGCAGTTCCTGGGGGTGTGTCTGGAAGCGGGATGGTGTGGCCACCTCAGTCCTGCTTTTCCTTAGTTTTTTAAGGAAAGAACGTTCCCGGAGCGAGGCTCGGTGAAGGCCGGGAGGTTTTTATCCATCAGCCCAGAAAAATCGGCTGCGGCTGCCCCCAAATCCACAAGTTTTAAATAGAATTTCCTCTCCGGCCTCTGACAGATTAATCAGTCAGGGCCTCCTCCAGGGGCATAATCCGGGTGGCAAATTCCTGAAAATCCTTGGAGGGAACAGGCAGAGATTTCGAGACAGGAATTTTTAATTTTCAGGGCTAAAAACAGATGGAGATAAAAAAAAAGAGGGTGGAAAGGTGGGGGAGGTGATTCGGCTCTTGGCACCTTCCCTGCAAACAGGATGTCCAGGCCTCTCAGTGCTGGCCAAATGCCTTCTTTCCACCTGGGCTCTTCCTGGAATTGCTCCATCACCTTGCACAAGAGCTGTTATTCATTTTATTTCTAATTTTTTGGGATTAAAAGGCTGGGACCTGCCCTATTCCAGAGGCCTCTCTGAGTGTAGCATTCCTTAGTGCTGCCTCCACTGGCTTTGGCTTATGCCAGAGGCACCTTCCAAGGGCAAGGAGGGATCCAAAAATCCCGCCTGTGCTTCCAAACCAACCGTGCTCAGCTGCCAGAGGGAGAGAGGGAGGGGAGAAAAGTGCCAGAATCCCCAAGGGATGGAAAAGAAAATGGAATAATCCGTATTGTGAGGATGATTTAAGAGCAGTGTGGATGTGGCACTTGGGGATATGGATTTTGGGGAAATGTTGGATTCACGGGCTTGAGGGATTTTCCAACCTTAAGGATTCTGGGATTCCTTTTTTTTTCTGTGGGAGCAGAGCTCAATCCCACCTGGCTCCTGTCAGGGAGTTATGAAGACCAAGAAGGTCTCCCAGAGCCTCTTTTTTTCCAAGGTTTCCATGAAAAATCTGCATTTCCTTACCAAAAATCTGACCTTTGGCATCTCAGAATTCTGGGAGAGCCCCTTAATCCAGCATTCCCCTTTCAGTGTTCTCACATGGGGGGTGGGATCAGCCTCACAGAACCTGGAGAGGCCAAGATTCCCAATCCCAATTTTGGCTCCGGAGCCGTGTTCCCTCCTGCCTCAGGAGCATTCCCACTGCATTCCAGGGGCAACACCCGGGTGGAGGAGGCCTGTGAGATGTACACCAGGGCTGCCAATATGTTCAAGATCGCCAAAAACTGGAGTGGTGAGTCCAAATCCTGGGATTTGGGGTGGTGTGGGTGATCCTGGAGCACCCAAATGTTTTCTTGTGAATAATTCCATGGGGAATGGTCTCTGTGTCCATGCAATTCCTATTTAAATACTGGAAGAGTGGACAAAGGGAATGAGCTGAAGGATCTTGGAAGAATTTTAAAACACCAGCTGGTGATCCTGCTGAGGAAACCCTTATCCCTAAATCTCCCCAGGTCCCCGAAGCAGTGCATTCCCACCCATTCCCGGCATTCACGGGATCAGTATTCCTTCTTTTCCAGCGGCAGGAAATGCCTTTTGCCAGGCGGCCAAGCTGCACATGCAGCTCCAGAGCAAGCACGACTCAGCCACCAGCTTTGTGGATGCCGGGAATGCCTACAAAAAAGCGGATCCGCAAGGTAAAGCAGCGAAACCCAGCAGCAGAATCTGGGATTGTTCCCAGCTAAACGCTCAGTGGTGACAGAGGTGCATTCCTGCTTTTCCAGAAGGAGCTTTGGCATGATGCAGGAGGTCAGCACTATCATGGCATCTCCTCTTGGTGTTTGTTGGGATTTAGGATGCTGCAGGGTGTTGGGACTTTTGGCAGCTTCCATCCTGGTTTGTCTTGGCGTTAGAGAATGGCTTCCTGAGGAATGGCTTCGGGCAGTCAATCGGCTGCATCCCAGTGGGATCCCTGCCATGTCGCCTAGGCTTTCCTCGGTCCTAGCCTTTGCTGGGGTGAGAGTAAAGGATCTGGGATTCTTTCAACCTGGTTTTGATTTTTGGGAAAGTCTCTGATCCATTTTTCCCTAGATAGGTCTGGAAGCAAATCCCCCACCTCCCACCTGCACTATCCCAGGAGACATGGGAACAAACTCAGGGTGGATAACACCCTTTTGGGGTGGTGAAACTCCCAAATTCCCTGGAAAACAGCAGTGTTTTGGAGTTGATCCCTTGAAGTTTGCTCTCTTGGGGGATGCAGACAGCAAACTCAGGCTTGGGTCATCCTGGTGTTTGTTCCCTTTGGGAATTGCTGGGGGTGCTGGGGTTGAGGTCATTCCAGGGCCCACTCTGTGGGTAGATATCCTCTGGATCAGCTACTGGGTGGGATTTGGGAATGGGACGTGGCTGACACTGTTGTCTCTCACACATGCTGCAGAGGCCATCAACTGCTTAAACGCAGCCATCGATATCTACACGGACATGGTAAGGCCCCGCTCCCGGGATTGCCGCGCGGCTTCCTGGGAATGCTGCGCCTCATCCTGCTTCCTTCCTGTCCCTAGGGCCGCTTCACCATTGCCGCCAAGCACCACATCACCATTGCTGAGATCTACGAGGCCGAGCTGGTGGACATTGAGAAGGTGAGGGGACATCGGTGACATCACCGGTGACATCATCAGTGATGTCATTGGAGGCCCCTGCACAGCTTTCCCAGAAAACCTGTGATTGCCACATTCCTGGAATTGTCCAAGGCCAAGCTGGAGCAGCCTGGGATAGTGGAAGTGGATCATCTTTGAGGTCCCTTCCAACCCAAACCATCCTGGGATTTCCATGCCCTGAGCTCAAGAATTCCCATCTCCCATCCAGCACTGGAATTCCTGGTGTAGGTGCAATCCAGCACCTGAGTTGGAGTTCATGGTTTTCCCAGCCTGGAGGCTTTGATGGAGCAATCCCAAGCCTCTGGTGTGTCCCTGTGCCAGCAGCACTGGCTGAATGCTCCAGTGAGAATCCGCCTTGGCGTTTCTCATTGGAAAAGCATTTTGGGAATGTCATGGAGCCATTTTCTGTCACTTTTAGTTCCCATGTCAGCACTCATTCCCTCATTCCCACTTCCAGGCTCCCTGAACATGAATCCCACTGTGGATCTCCTGCTGGAATTTTGCAAGATAAAACTGGATGGGATTTAGGGGTTATTTTCCAGGCAAGGATTTCCTTCCTTGTCTCTGCTCCGTTGGATCCCATCTCTCTCCCTGAATGTTGGTGCTGTTGCCTAGGGTACTTTATCCCAGGATGACTGATCCCACGTTTCTGTCTCCAGGCCATCGCACACTATGAGCAGGCCGCAGATTATTACAAGGGAGAAGAATCCAACAGGCAAGTCCTGGGGATCAGCGGGAAGGGCTGGAACAGGGATCCATCCCAGACACTCCCAGAACCAACACACTTCTAATTTGGGCTATTCCAAGAGAATTCCTCTAAATCCCAGCATTGGGTTCCCACTTTTCTCTCTGGGAAGGGGTGCTGGGGCATGGGCTGGTGAATTCCCAGGATTCAGGGCCTGATTTTTGCAATGTGGTTGCAGCTCAGCCAACAAGTGTCTGCTGAAGGTGGCGGCCTATGCGGCACAGCTGGAGCAGTACCAGAAGGCCATTGAGATCTACGAGCAGGTCAGGAACCAAATCGCATGGGAATAGCACCTCTTTCCCAAGTGTAATGGGTTAAAGTTCGTAACCGGGCAGAAACGCCAAATAATGTATTGGTTATCGCATTTGCCGAATTTGTTTTGTGAAACATAGTGTGGGGATCTAACCTTCATTTTAGTGGAATAGGATTAGAAGAAAGGCAAAACAGGCTAAACTTAAAAATAGAAACAGATTTATTAACATACACTAAAGGGCAAACAAAAAAAAAAACAACAACCACAAAACCTTTTTAAAGACAC
>WBMY01015932.1:29309-61558 GCA_013397315.1 Donacobius atricapilla
TTTTTCCCCCCACCCTTTCCCCTTGGCTCTTTCCCTTCCCCTCTTCCTCTTTTTCTGTTTTTCCCCTTTTCCACCCTTCCTTTTTTCCCCCTTCCCCTTGTTTAGCTTTTGCCCTTGCTTCCCCTTTGCCTTTGTTTCCCCTTTTTCCCCCTTTCCCCTTGTTTCCCTACCCCCCACCTTTTTCTTTATTGTCCTTCTTTGCATTCCCCCCTTCCCTTTTCTCTCCTCTTTCCCCACCCTTTATTCCCAGGACAAGTTCATGTCTGCCACTCCCCTCTCCTATCCCCGCCGCATTCTCGCCTCATTCCCTTTCCCGCCCACTCCTGATCCACATTTCTGCCGGTGCCAGGTGAAGGAATTTGACTCCATCTCGCGGCTGGATCAGTGGCTCACCACGATGCTGTTGCGCATCAAGAAAACCATCCAGGGCGAGGGCGACGGCGACCTCAAGTGATGCTCGCGAGCCCTTCCTGCCTCCAGCAGAGGACTTTTCGGGAATTCCCGACCCAATCCCGCGCTTTCTTTCATCGCTTCCCACTCCCGTGGCTCACTGTGTTTCTTTAGCTCCTGCTCTGTGGTGACGCTCCAGGCGGATGCGAGGCAGGAGAAGCCCTTGGAGCAGAATTCCTCCTCCTCCTTGGGTTTGGTCCTGCTCAATCCAGTGCCGGCGCTCGCAGCTCCCAGTTCTCCCACTGTTCCGTTGATTCCAGCATGTAAACATTCCATCCAGGCCAGCACAGTACCAGTAAGCGCTTCCAGCCCGTTGTGTTCCCATTTTCCCATTCGCAAGTGTTGGATACACTTGGATTTGGGGGTCTGGAAGTGGTGCTAGCCAGAGGCTTTGGGAATTGGGAATATCCCGCACACCCCCACCACACCAAAGGCATTCCAGGAGCGTTGAAATTGGTGTCAGCCCTAGGTCCTGGTTGGTTTCCATCTTGGATTGATTTTCCACTTCAGTTCGTGGTGCATCCCATCCCTCCACTTCCCAAATAATTCCACCTGAGGAAGGATCTATTTTTGTACCTCGACCTCCACGTGTGCTGAGCACAATCCCTAAATTCCGACCCCTCGGCTGCACACAAGTGTTAATCCCACGGGAGCCTTATTGGAATTTGGGTGGCAGGAGTGCAGTTTGCTTGGGAGAAGTTAAAAAATTCCTGCAGGAACTGATGGATGTGTGGTTAAGGAGAGAGGATTGAGCTGCCTGGTTTTTCAGGGATGTGTCAGAGTCGTTGGGAGCAATTTGCAATTTGTCATTCTTTGGGAAGAATGAAGTCATTAATTAAGGGCTGCTCTGGAGGCTCCAGGCAGCCCCAACTCCTCTTTTGTCTGGAAAAAGGTTGGAATGGTGGGCTTTGGATAGAGCTTGGCTTGTTGGGCTCTAAAGTTCTGAAAACCAAATATCCTGATCCATGCCAAATTCTCCTTGGTTTGGTGTTTTCCCACCCTTCATATCTCTTTATTTCCCACAGGTCCTTGTGTTCATCCTAAACAGGTGGAAAAGCCCAGGCTTGGGAGGTGGGGGGGGGGAATCTCCCAGCTCCAGGCTTGGAAGCACATGGATTTCATCCATCCCTACCCTTAGGAATGGCTTTGTCTGGCATCCAGCACTGTGGGAGCTGGGGCTGAGGGGAAGCACAGCTTGGGAGGCTCCACTTTTCCTGGCGTTTTTCTCAGTTCTGTTGCCATTCCCCGTGTCGGTGTTGTAGGACAAGAGGAGCAGGAGGGCTGTTACTCCATCCCTACGCCTGGTAGTTGTGTGTGAGTAGCTCCAGCATGTCCTCCGCTGTATTCATGGTGAATTGTGACAGTTCCAAGGTGACAATTCCGCCACTCCTGCTGTATTCCTGCTCCACTTCCATCACTCTCTCGGAAAACTTATTTAAGGAAATGGACTTAGCAAGAATATCATGTTTGGTGTGACTGTACGTGAATAAAATGAAAATCATGGATGGAAGGAGGGAGTAGTTCTTCTGGAAAACTACAAAGGCTGGAGCATGGTGGGATCACGGAGGCTGGGAGGGGGTTTGATTCTTTCAAGTCCTGTTTGGAATCATGGAATGGTTTGTGTGGGAAGGGACCTTAAAAGCTCATCCTGTTCCAGGGACAACCTTCCACTATCCTGTCTTGCTCCAAGCCCCTTGAATACCTTGAGGGATGGGGCAGCCACAGCTTCTCTGGGAAAACTCTCCCAAGGCCTCCCCACCCTCACAGGGAAGAATTCCTTCCCATCATCCCACGTGAATTCCCCCTCTGTTACTGGGAAGCCATTCCCTCCCTCTTGTCTTGTCACTGTAATTCCTGATGAAGAATCCTGCCCACTTTTCTTTGTAGGCCCCTTCCGAGGTTTCCAAGGAACCTTCTCCAGGTGAACTTTTCGAAGCCTGTCAATATCCCAAAGTGTTCCACTGGATACATCTGAGTCACTGGGAGGTCTCCATATTCCATAGTTTAATAGGAACAGCTCAAACAAGTAACTCACTTCCATATGTGCCCAGAGTACAAAACATTCCCCAGCTCCAGATCCAAGTGCTCAGCCTTTAAATACATCTACAACCCCTTCCATTGGGAATAACTGAGCTCCAGCAGGAATAAATATCTCAAATATAACCTCTTGGAAATGTCCTCTGGTACAAAAATTCCCTTTTTTCTAGCTTAGAATTCCATGAGAATGCCTCCACCATCCCTTTATCCCAAAAAATTGCTCTGTACCACAGGTGGGGGGGTGCCTTTATTGCTGGATCTCACCAGGCTGGATTGTGCTTACCTTTCCCAAAGTTCTGCTCACAGCTTCAGCTGAGGAACTGCTGAGGGAATACTACAGAACAGGCAAAGAAATGGGAGAAGGAATGGGAAAAGCTGTGGGTTTTTTTACACTTGCAAGCACATCCCAAGGCTTGAAGCATTAAACCATAGCAGTGAGTTGCTGTTCCAAAAAAAGAGGAGTCAGCCCAGCTGGACAACACTCCAAGGCTACTTCCTTGCGCAGGGGAAATCCCCCAAATCCTATTCCACTAAAATGGAGCAGGAAAAGCCTCTGAGCTGAACCTTTTCCAGCACAGCTCCTTTTACCAGACTATTGTAGTAGATATTCTGATCTCCTAAGTGCCCAATTCCATGGGAGCTTGAGCAGCTGGAAGGTGAGAACTGACAGGATCCAAGTGCCAGACTGCTCCAGATTCCATGGAATTGTAAAACCAAGGAAGTAGCATTTGGCTGCCACCTGCCCCTTTTTGTTGCTCAGAGACTCCAAACTCCTGGAATGAAATTCCAAAGCTGCTCCCACTTTGGGATCTTTGGCAAAAGCAGAGAGAAACCAACATTTCCTGAAAAACAAATCTAGCCAGACTTTTCTGGGATGAAATTCCACTGGGGAAAATGCAGCGAATGTCATGGAGAAACACTGGTTCTCCTGATTGTCCATGTGGCATTGAATTCCCTGGAAAACAAACCTGCACACCACCAAGGTACCTGAGCCACCCCCTGAATTTCCAGGGGATCAACTCTCGAATTCCCTGGTGTGGTGCCATCCTGCTGGACCATCAGGAGATGGAGCTGGGGAAGGAATTTCCAGAGGAAAGCTGGAAATGCACTCTTTCCCAGCATCCCACCACCAGCCTCCCTCAAGCCAAGGACTGTACAAGGGGTGCAGCCTAAGGAGCAGGAGACAATCCCAAATTATTCCATGTTCACCAGGGCATGGAGCTGGGGCTGTCCAGAGTCAGTCTGCGTGTGGAGCACAGTAAGTTCTCCCAGCAGGGATTCCTGTGCTCTGGAGGCCTTACAGTCCATGCTGGAATTCCCGCTTCCCGGCACTGCTGCCAGGCTCTGGTAGGGGCTATTCTCTGGGAAGGACAGCAACTTTTCTGGGATTTTGGGGGACACCTCGTATTCCTCGTCAGGAAGCTCTGTTTTGTGCCCCTCGTCATTCTTCGTGGCTCCTTCCACAATGACGAGGAAGGACTTCCAGGGGGTGTTTTTATCATGGATCTGCAAAGGAATAACCAGGAGAGAGAAGGTCGATATGGGATGACAAAAAGTTTGGATCGAGCTTGTATTTGATGTTGGTAGAAAAGGTTTTTGTTTTGGAGTCATGGAATGGTTTGGGTTGGAAGGGACCATAGAGATGATCCAGTCCCACCCCCTGCCCCGCACAGGGACACCTTCCCCTATCTCAGGTTGCTCCAAGCCCCATCCAACCTGTTTTTGAAAAATGCAGGAATGCAGCATCCACAGGTTTTCTGGGAAAACTGTGCCAGGGCCTTCCCAAGCTCCCAGGGAAGAATTCCTTCCCAGCATCCCACCTAACCCCAACTTCCAGCAGTTTGAACTGGAAGTCTGCTGTGGGTTTGACCCGTCAATCCAGAGAATGTGGCTCCGAGGAGGCATGCCAGCACTGAGCTGCCAGCCCCTGGAATATGGGAATGTGCTCCCTGCGCGCCGGGATTGCGGGATTGTACCGAGGTGTGCCGGCGCAGCGTGGATTTATCGGTGAAGGTCCTGCCGCAGGCGTTGCACATGAAGGGCTTCTCGCCGGTGTGGATGCGGTGGTGCCGCTGCAGCGCGTTCAGTTGCGTAAACTGCTTCCCACACTGGTCACAGCAGTATGGCCGCTCCCCTAGGAATGCGGCATGGGAGACAGGCTGGGAATGTGGGCAGAGCAGAGCTGCTGTGCCTCAGGAATGCCCAGCAAGCCCTGGCTGGCAGGGAATGGTCAGGGAAAACATCCTGGTGGTACAAATGTTGTCACATTGCAACCCATCTTGGAGGCAGCAGGTTCCTCCCATGCCCATAATGCTGTGCTGCCACTGCATTTTTACATGGATTTTCCATTAGAGACTCGAGTCTTGCCCAGAATCCAAGTATTCCTCCCCATTATTCACACTTCTCTGAGCAAGAATCCCTGAGCTGCTCCCAGCCCCGGGATCACTTCGAACACACCACAAACTCCATGTTTAGAAACAGATCCCACTTTCCTCCTTCCCTGGATAAACCTTTGGAGCTAAACCAGAGCTCTCCATCACCAGTGATCCTGGCAGGTTATTAAGGTATCTCCACAGCCTGTGGAAGCATTCCAGGGAACTGCTGTCAGTCAGGACTAGTGGGAGAAGGGGAGAACACAGCACATCAAGCAGTGCACGCCAGGAAAAACCTGTCTGAGAATTCGCTGCTGGAAGACTGCAGTAGTGAGGGGTGCATATCCAAGAAAAAGGGCACATCCTACCTGTGTGAACTTTGATGTGCTGGTACAGGGAATTCCGCTGGGCAAAGGTCCGGAGGCAAACCTCACACTTGAAGGGCTTGGATCCCGTGTGGATCCGGTTGTGGTGTTTCAAGTATTCCTTGGAGGCAAAGCTCTTCCCACAGGTTTCACACATGAAAGGCCTTTCCCCTAATAAAAGGGGGAAAAGGAGGATGAAACCAGCAGAGCTTTGGGAACACTCTTAAATATCCCACAGAAATTCCAGAGTGTGTCCTCACTGTGGAGGCCTTTAAAGGTCACCCAATTCCAAACCATCCCATGGCAGGGACACCTTCCCCTATCCCAGCTTGCTCCAAGCCACTCCCAACCTGGCCTGGAACAATTCCTGGGATGGGGAATACACAGCTTCATTGCAAAGACTGCTCCAGAGCCGTACCACTCTCATAGGGAGGAATTTCTTCCCAAAATCCAATTTAAATCAACCCTCCCTCAGCTTAAAATCACAGGATATCCTTGCGAACATTTCTCAGGCAAATCCCACCTAAGGGACGATAATATCTCATTTTATCCATAAAAATGCAGATAAAAAGCATTTTCTGAAGGCAACAGTTTCCCTGGAATGTCTGGGATTGGATTTTCCCAGTTTTCCATCCTCACCGGTGTGGCAGCGCCTGTGGTAGATGAGCATGTGGTTCTGGGTGAAGCGGGCCCCACACTCATCACACACAAAGGGCTTCTCCCCTGTGTGGATCCTGCAAGGAAAAAGGAATGTTCAAACTCCAGGATGAGCCTTTCCCTCATTCCCATTGATCCTTACTGCTGGATCAATGCCCACATCCAAATATGTTGTGGTAAAACTGAATTTTTCAAGGTGAAACGCAGCCAAATTTAGAAAATTTTCTCCATGTTAGGGTGCCCAATCCTTTGGGATGTGAGGGAAAGCTTCTTGGGGGGCTGGGATGGCTGCTTTTCCTGGAGAAGCATATCCACGTGGCAAAATAAATCCCAAAGGATGAGAAATTCCCATCACCGGCTGCCACCACACCGAAATTAAGGCAGTATTGAGTTTCCAGTGTCCAAAATTCCTGAAAGGCTCTGGGAACAGAAAAAAAATCAGGTTGACCCCCTCAGAGAAGGTTTTTTTCCTCATAAAAATGTCTCTGGCCCAAGACAGATAAAATAACTGATAAAATCAGGTTGAAGCCCTCAGAGAAGATTTTTACTCTGATAAAATTGTCTCTGTCATGAGACAAGGTAAAATGACTGATAAAATCATGTTCAAGCCCCTCAAGAGTTGACCTCTGCCCTGATAAAAACACCTTCAGAAAAATAAAACTGATAAAATCAGGCTCAAGCCCTCAGAGAGGATTTTTTGCCCTGACCAAAATGTCTGCTCTGAGACACACAAAATAACTGATAAAATCAGGTTAAAGTCCCTCAGAAATGATTTTTACCCTGATAAAAATGCCCTGGGACAGATAAAGTAAGTGATAAAATCAGGTTAACCTCCTGAGAGATGATTTCTGCCCTTAAGAAAAGGGTTCTGCTCTGAGACAGATAAAAAAAAGGGACTAAATCAGGTTAAACCCTTCTGAGTCTACTTCTGCTCTGATAAAAATGCCCTCAGAAAGATAAAATTGATAAAATCAGGTTAAAATCCCTCCGGGATGATTTCTCCTTTTATCAGAATGCTCTGAGGTAAATAAAATACTGACAAAACCAGGTTAAAACCCCTCAGAGATGATTTTTTCCCCTGATAACACCCTGGGAGAGAGAAAACCCAGTGGGCGCCGGATCAGCTCTGTGTGGGTGACATCAGTGACATGCCACCTCCTCCTGTTCCCAGATCCATTGTTTTCCCTGCTTTGCCCCGAATCTGGCGTTTCCCATTGAAAACCCTGCCAAATCCTTCCCAAATATTTCCATGCTTGTCTTTGTATTGAGTCTAAAGATGTGCTGGAAGAATCCCACCTGGATTACTCCACAGCATAGGCCTGGCCCATGCAAGATATGAGTAGAAAACAGGGATTTAGCAGGCCCTGAGGGCTGCACCCCGAGCCCACGGAAAGCTGCTCCTACCTCATGTGGGTTTTCAGCGCCGAAGGCTGGGAGAACTTGGCCTCGCACTCGGGGCAGCCATAGGGCTTGTGTCCCGTATGCGTCCTCTCATGGAGCCGCAGGGCCGTCCTGGAGCTGAGCCCCTTGCCGCACTGGTGGCACTGGTGGCGCTCCCCTCCGCCCTCATGCACCTGCAGGACGTGCCTCTTGACGTCCTTCTTCCTCTTGAAGCGCTTGGCGCAGAGCTCACAGGGGAAGCGGCGCTCGCTGCTGTGCACGTGCCGCTGGTGGCTGCGCAGGTTGCAGCGGTTGGCAAAGGTTTGCGCACACGTCTCACAGCGGAACTCCAGTGCTGAGGCGATCCCGTGGCTCTGCTGGATGTGCTTCAGGAAGCTCTTCTCGTACAGGAACTCCTTCTGGCACGTGCCACACTTGAAGGCACTGCCGCGCTTCTTTTTGTCCTCCTCACCTTTGGGGAGGTTTTCCGGGGAGGTCCCCTCAGGTTTGCTGGAGTTCTCCTCCTGCTCCCGCTCTCCCTCCTCACCCTCGGTCTGCTTTTCCTCCTCGGCGTTCTGCTGCTGCTCCCGCAGCCTCCGGGTGTATTTTTTCTTTGGGATCTCCACGAACACCCTCCTGCCGGCCAGCCGCCCGCTTGCCCTGCGGATCTTGGTGTAAGGAGCCTTCAACACTTCCTTCTTTTTGTCCATCTTCTCCTTGGACTTGGCAGCCGGTCCCTCAGGAGATGCTCCACAGCAAAGCGCAGCTATGGAAGAATCTGGAGGCTCCTGCTCAGCCTCTGCTGCAGGCACAGTGCTTGGGCGGGCAACGCTTTCCTCCTCGGAATTCTGTGACTCCGAGAAGTTCTGCAGCTCCAGCAGCACAGATTCCAGCATCTGCTTCTTCAGCTGGAAGCAGGTCTCGGAGAGATCCAGGCACTTGAGCTTCTCGGCAATCTCCAGCATGCGCTGCACCCTGTCCTCCTCCACCTCCACACGCGCTGTGTACACGAAGTCCAAGAAGGAGGCGAAATCTGCCACTTGCACCTCATTGAGGAGCACATTGCTCCGGGGGCCATCCACAGGTTTCTCGTTGAGGAAAACCTCCTTGAAGAACTTACTGGTGGCGGCCAGCACGGCCTTATGTGCTGGGAACTCGGCACGGACGCCCTGGTACTCCACGCTGACTGTGACATCGCACAGGTGGCCCAGCAGCCGCAGCTGCTGCATCTCGTTCAGCAGGTTGATGGGGGAGGACTTGGATTCCAGCAGAACGGGATTGCTTTCCATCTTTCTTCTCCCTGCTAACAAGATCTTGCATCAGCCAGTGGAATTCTGCAGGTTTGCAATGGTTGGGGTTTGAATTTCATGGAATTGCTGGGGCTGGAAAGAGCTCCGAGACCATTTAATCCAACCTCAGACCAATCTCCAACTGCTCAACAAAACCATGGAGTGAGTGACTCTGAGCTTAAATCCCTAATTTTCCATGTAACCCTTTGGGCTGTCAGAAGCTGGGATAGGGATGGAGCAAACAGAGCTGGATCCAAGTTAAGGCACCTGGAATTAAGGAATGATTCTTGGCCTCACCAGGCAATAAAAGGAAGGCAAGATTAAGCAGAATTTAACTGCAATCCTAAAAAACTGTCTGAAAATGCTTTCCACAAAAAAATCCAAGCTCTTTTGTGATGGATAATGGTATTCACACACTGAAAAATCCCCCAAATGATGGGAATTCCTCAAAATGAACTCACAGTCTGCACATTTTGAAGGCCCATTCCCAACCTTCCATTGGGCTCTATTTCCTGGGAATGTTTGAAGCTGCTCCAAAATTTGTAAAAGAGCAGAAGTTTTGGGATGTTTTCCCAAATGTCTGATCCCAGAACAAACCATATTTCTACAGATTTGAAGGTGCTCTGAGGAATCTGTTGAGTCTAACCCTGTTTCAACTGAAATCTGAGGAATATCTTCCCATGTCCTGGGAATTAAGTGATGTCTCACCCAATGCTTTATAAACAATCGGTGATACCAAAATGATGCTTTTTTACCCCAATAAACTGATTTTCAACTACTTCTTGTGTTATTTCACAACTACCCTTCTAATTCCTATTTGAGCATTGTCCCTTTCCCAGGAATACCTCCCCTTCCAGAGGCAAAACTGGCTGGAAAGAGTAAAAAAGCTCCAGCCCAAAGGGAATGGGGAGAGGATTCCAAGGCGGCTTCAGCTAAAGTCACGGAGAGCACCACTGTGCCCACTTCCAATTCCATTTGCAAAGGCCCCTGGATCACAGGGGGTAGGGGGAAAGACGGGGAGAAAAAAAGGGAGAGGAAAGGGACGAAACAAGGAGGAGAAGGGGGGAGAAGAAAAGGGAGGGGAACGGGAGGAAAGAGGAGGGGGGAAAGGGGCAAAACGAGGAGGAGAGGTGGGGAATAGGGGGTAAAGAGGGGAGCAAAAGAACGCGGGAGGGGCTGGCCCGCCATGGCTCTCGCACTCACACGGTTCCCGGCCCGTTCCCAGCCCGTTCCTCGCCGCTGCTCCTGCTCAGCCCCGGGCGCGGCCGGAAGCGCTGATGCGCCACGACCCCGGCAGAGGTGGCGGCGCGCGGGAAGTGACGCCATTGGGCGCGCAAGGCGTTGCTAGGCAACACGGCCTATCCCGCCCCCGGCCTTGGCATTCCCAGATCCCGGCGTTTTCCCCAGGGAAATCCGGGCGAATGAAGGAGGGACGGACTGGACGGCACTGATAGTTTTATTAAAGGAAGACTCGGTGATTTACAGCTGCGGCACCGCGCTGTGTTTGTATAAACACGCACCCTGCCCTGCGCATTCCCGATGGGTCCCACAGCTTTGGGAAAAATAAACCTCTGGACAGATGCAAACATTTCAGTGGAATAAATACCGTCATGAGGAATTACCCCTTTACCACCTGTAATGCAGCTCCCGAAGCAGCTGCAGTGACCACTGGGAACGATTCCCTGCATTCCAAAGGATAATTCCCACTGTTCTGCCTCAAACTGCCCATTTTTTAGACTAAAACTGGTTTTTTAAGTACAAAAGGGAGGGCTCAGTGTCCCTGGTGTGCTCAAACTGAGGTGTCATGTGTGCTGCTGCTTTAGCATTTTCTGGTTTATAAAGTTTCCCGTGGTCAACCAACCAAATTTACAGCATGGGATCTCCTTCTGGATGCACTTCCACTAAAGTCTCTATTTTGGACCAATTGTGGTCTTTTTTGTGTGTGAGGTCTATCAAGAAGCTTCTCCAGTGAGCATTCCGGTCATGGATCTGGGAAAAAAAAAGGGAGTGGGAGACAGGAAAACAATTAGATCTGATTTTTAACTGCCAAATATTTAAATTTATACAGAGCTAAATCCAAAAATTTTGGGATAACTCCACGATCCTGTGCTCCAAGTCTCAACTCAAACACAAACAAGGCTCTTTTGTCAACTCTGTGCTGAATTTCTGGCTCTGCTGCCATGGAATGCTTCCAAAATCAGCTGGAATTTCAGCACGCAGGCAAAATATTGACTTGGGAGTTGGAAGGGAACCTCCTGTTCTTTCTTTGCTGTCACTTCCAGGACCTGGAGGTCACTGGGAAGAGCCGAGCTCAGCATTTTCCAGTAAACGCTGGGAATGTGTGAATTCACATTCATGTGCAGCACGAGGTTGGATAAACCATCATGTTACAGGGCTGGAATGAGGGTTAAAGCATTGGAGACTCTGCATTTAATCCATAAAAAAATCTAAAATCCCGAGTCCTTCCTCAAACATTCTCATGGAATCTTTTAGGAAAAGACCTTGGAGATGATGACCATCAGGAAGTGCTGTATCCAGTCACTTCCAGGGATGGTGACTCTTCCCCTAGGACTGGGAGATGACTGGATTGGCAGCCAGCAGTGGGAGCTGCTGTGCCCTCGGAGGAAAATCCCACCAACTTCAGGAACAGATTTTAAGATGGCGGCTCACCACCCTGCCCTGAAACTCATCTCTAGCACAGTCCCTCCTGAGGGCTGGAAATTCCCGCTGCCAGGGCGACATTGGCACCCTGCAGGTGGCATTGAGGACCGGAAAGAGCCCGTGGGATGTCCTACCGCCACGTGTCGGCGCAAGGTGGACATGTCGGTGAAGGTCCTCTCGCAGGCTCGGCACTTGTAGGGCTTCTCTCCGGTGTGGATGCGCTGGTGCCGCCGCAGAGCTCCCTGCTGCGTGAAGGCCTTCCCACACTGCTCACAGAAATAGGGACGGGTCTCTGGGAATAACAATCCCAGCAAACACGGGGTTAGGAGCAGTTAGGAGAGAGCAGCAGGCACTTTGGCCCCTTCCTTGGAAGTATCCAAGGCTAGACGGGGCTCGGAGCAACCTGGGAGAGTGGAAGGTGTCCGTAGCAGCGGGTGGAAGGAGATGATCCCTAAGGTCCCTTACAATCCCAATCATTCCATGATAAATATTTCCCAATACTTGCCAAGGCTACAGCCGCCCTCTACTCCATACTCCTTGTTGGGGGTTAGATTTGTCTTTTTTTTTTTCCCCTATAGATTTTTTTCCCACAAAGTCGCTAGGAGACTACTGCTGGGTACTTACGGGTGCTTAACCAAAACAATACAAACGGCTAGGAAAGCATAGCACCAGGCTACACCCTCTTTTTGGTCTCAGGGAGTTTTTTCTCTCTGAGGGAAAAAGGTGATACCTGATACCGCAAGGTTTTGGGAGGAAAAAGGGCTGGCATGGGGACAGTTTCTCGCTCTTGCTCTCTGCATCGGAGAGAGAAGGGTCAGGCTGCTCCTGCTGCAGGAAGAGCTTCTCACTGCCATCACCGGGTCCATTCCTGAGGAAATCTACCATCATCTCTTCATGTGCCCAGGAACTCTGCTCTTGCCTCCTCCTGCTCTGCTTGGAGTGGGGCGGCCCCGTCCCACAGCCGCTGCTTTTCTTCCGCGCTGCTTTGGATACGCTGTATCCCCGCTCTGCCCGGCCCTGCCAGGACATCCCTGCCGTTCCAGCTACCACCCTGGAGCTCCTGGTACACCACAACCACCAGCCCGGGATTTTTTCCACCGTTCCAGTTTGGTGCTCTCGGAGCTCTGCACCGGGACCAGACTGCCCCGGGCTTTGTGAAAACAAAAGCCCCTCGAGGTTCCTGGTTTTGTTTATCATTAATGCTGTAGTTGTTGTTTGTTTGCCTTGTTATACATACTAGTAAAGAGCTGTTATTCCTATCCCCATATCTTTGCCCGAGAGCTGACTTCATATCAAAGTTTTAATAATTCGAAGGGAGGGGGTTTGAATTCTCCATTCCAAAGGGAGGTCTTGCCCTCCCTAGCAGACACCTGTCTTTCAAACCAAGACACTCCTTCAGCTGTGCAATCCAGACCTCTGTTTTTTAGGATACCACACAACGCTCCCATGAGCCAGGGTCAGGACAAGCCCGGCTTCCCAACAGAATTCCCATCCCTGGAGGTGTCCAAGGAATGCCTGGACATCATACTCGGTTCTCTGGCCTGGTGACAAGATGGGATTGGGCACAGCTTGGACTTGATGGCCTTGGAGCTCTTTTCCAACCTCAGTGATTCCGGGATCCCCTAATTCAGCAATGAGACTAAATGTCCCCATCCACACTGGCAAGTACCACATAGACACCATTCATTTTCCCAGCCTTGGAATTACCTGCATGGATGTTGCTGTGCTGGGCCAGGGAGGCTCTGAGTCCAAAGGTTTTCCCACAAACCTCACACCTGTAGGGTTTGGCTCCCAGGTGACAGCGCTTGTGGCATTTCAGGTATTCATTGGTGGCAAAGTGCTTTCCGCACACGTCGCACCTGAAGAGCCGCTCTCCTAAGGGAAGAGAAACCGGACACTGAGAGTTCTCCCAGATGAATTTTGTCCTTCAGAGTTGGTCTGCAAATCACAGAACCCAGGTTGGAAAAGACCTCCAAGTCCAACCTGTGCCTGATCCCCCACATCCAGTTGTCCCCTGAGCACAACCAGGCATGCGGACTCCATCCCATTCCAACACCTGATAACCCTTTCCATGAAGGAATTCTTCCTGATATCCAACCTGAACCTCCCCTGGCACCACATAAGGACATTCCTCTCATCCTCTCACTTGTTCCTTGGGAGTAGAGCCCAAATTCCCCCTGGATCCTGTCACGGATTTGTGGAAAGCAACGGAGTCCCTCCAAAGCCTCATTTTGTCCAGGCTAAAAGTCCTTCTATCCCTATGAATTCCTTCCTGGTACTTGGATACTCTTCCATGAGTTACAAAGAAAAAGGGGAATTTATTTCAGATCGCAGCAATAAAACAGGAAAGGGATGGGAAAACCACCTGGAATATTTAATTCTCACCTGTATGTGTCCTTCTGTGGCCAGTGAGTTTTCCTTTGTCGGCAAAGGAAGCACCACAATCCTCACAAATGTAGGGCTTCTCCCCAGTGTGGGATCTAATGGAGACAAAACACCTATGATTAGTAATCAATTAGGTCTTGATCCCTAAAATACTGTATTTGAAACAATGTTTGGGTTTTAACTGTAGTGAGAAAAAGAAATTCTGCTCCCTCAGAAAACAGAGTGTTTCCAGGTACAGGCATTATGCTCCACGAACAAAACTCCCATTTAAAAATTACCTTTCAAAATTTAAAATTCCCATTTAAAATTTACCTTTTCCTCACTTTCAGGCCCCACAAAATCTACTTTTTTTTTTTTCCCGGACAGCTCAGAGCATGGCAAAGGAGAAAGAAGGGAAAATGACAGAGAATGACAGAGAATCAGAAAGACCTGAGCCTAATGTTTGGTCTTAACTTGTTCCGACCCAAACAGGATAATGTCCAAAATAATTTTTGATTTTGATCCGTCAGGACAAAGGGTGATCATCGGTCTTGCCCTGGAGAAAGATGGGAAATTCCACAGGATGATTCACCCTCTCCTGGGAGAGTACACATCCACACAGACACCACTGGGGAGCAACTCATCCTGTCAGGCTCCAGCTGAGTGGCGTGGACTTGGAGTTGCACATGGAGATGAAATCCCATGGCAATTTCTTGCTCCAGGAGTAAGCACAGCTCAGGATCCATTTATCCAGGATCCCTGACTCACTCTTCATCACTGAGGGGCATCGTGGGATTTTAGAGCCTGTGCCAAATGACAGAATAGTCCTTGCAAGTTTGGGCAGGGTATCCATGTCGAAATCCCAACCATGGGAAATGCAACATGGAGCCAAAGCCTTTGCGTAAGAGAATTAATCATGAATCCCACTGAACCCAATATCCTGGTGTTCCTGCTCTAAAGGGCAAGGAATGGGCATGGCTGGAATCTGACCTGGTATGGATCTTGAGCTGGGAAGGCTGAGCAAACCTGGAGTGACACACGCCACACTCGTAGGGCTTCTCGCCGGTGTGCGTCCGCATGTGGAACACCAGTGCTGTGCGGGAGCTCAGGATCTTGCCGCACACAGAGCACAGAGGTCGCTTGGTCCTGCCCTCGTGCTTCCGCATGGAATGAGTCCTCACATCCCGCTTCCTCTTGAAGGTGGCCTGGCAGAGGCTGCAGGAGAACCTCCTCTCCTCGCTGTGCACGCAGGTGCGGTGCTCCTTCCAGCTGGTGTAGCTGGCAAAAGCCTTGCTGCACACCTCGCACTGGTACGCCTTGCCAGGCAGGCTCTGGTGCACATCCTGGCAGTGATCCACATATTTTTTCCGGGAAACAAACTGCTCCTGGCACTTGTTGCAGTGGATCACGTAGATGGACTTCTTATTGGCCACACTTTCACTGGCCTTCTTTAGTTTAAACCCTGGTTCAGGTTCTTTGCTGTCTTTCTCTGTTGAGGCTTCATCCTCCTCCTTCTCAGAACATTCTTCGTTGTCCCTACTTCCTTCAACTTCCGAGTATCCCATGTCATAGTCTCCCTGTTCCTCACCCTTCACACTCATTCCACCTTCATCTTCATTCCCTCCTTCAGCTTCCTGGGATTCCTCTTGCTCCTTGCTCTTTTCTGCTTCAGCAACAGATGAATTCCTGGGATCTTCCTCACACCCTGACGTTTCTGATGTCCCATCCCAAGTCTCTCCATTGGGATCTTTGTCACAGCTTGTGGGGTTCGGACTGCGTGTAGGTGGAACCACCATCCAATAGACAGGCAGGAGTTTCCTCTCGTGCCCAGACTCATGGATTTTCCTGTTAAACATGGAGCACAACTTCAGTAAGTTTAATTGAAACTCATTAATTTCAATACAGGCCTTGGGGGAAGAGTCCTTTCCTTTGAATTGTTCCTTGCACTATTTCAGAAATTCCCAGCATGTTTGGAAAGCCTGCAAATAGGGAGAGTTTGGGTGGAGTTTGACTAGATAATTGAAGACAATTAAAATGCCTCAGTTTATTAAAATCTGTATTTTTCACTGGATCTGGAATGCAGGATGGAGTTCTACTCCCAGGCCATGAAATTATGGATTTGAACCAAAGGAAATAGATATTAAATGCCCAGATAGAGACACAAAATTCCTACTGAAAACCCCAAATCTGAGGATGCCAAAGAAATCTGGTTGCACAAGTCCCCCTTAATTCAATGCAAAATTCCTTAAATTCCCCATCTGGGAGACCTCAATCCAGTCATCCGCACTGTGAGGCCAAGAGAAAATTCCCGATTTCAACATGCTTCGAGTCAGATCCAAGGAATTCTGGAATCCCAAAGAAGCATGTTCCCAGGAGTGCCATACCTGAGGTGGGAGGTGTAGGCAGCCCTGTAGGTGAAGCTGGCAGGGCAGCACTGGCACCGGTAGGGCCTGTCCCTGGTGTGTGTCCGGATGTGTCCAGCCAGGCCGCACTTGGAGCTGATGACCTTGTCACAGTAGGGACACGCCTGGGATTCTCCCTTCTGCTCCTGCCCCCTGCAGAGGGAATGGCCATCCCTGTTTTCCAGGCTGGTGATATCCACACCCAGTCTGGTTGGGGAATGTGCCTTGCTGCACTTGGGCAGCTTTGTCGGCCTGGATTTTGGGGCTGAAAAAGCTGTGGCCTCCTGCTCCAGGACGCCTGATTGGCCTCCAATAAGCTCATAGCCTGGCAACAGCTCCTTATGTTTCTGCCCAGCCCAAAGTTTCCTCTGCATGGGAATTGCCACCATCTGGGAAGAGTTCCTGGGGTTCTCCTCTTGCTGGGTGCGAGGCCACTGTGATTCCCTTTTTCCACTCCTCTGCCCTTTTACGTGGAGGCTCAAATCCAAGCCCTTCCTGCCCTCTGCCTTCACTTCTTCACAGATGTCAAGCAAATCCTTGCATTCCAGCCTTTCCGCTATTTCCTTCATCCGCTGGAGTTTTCCCACCTCAATCTCCACCTCTGCCGTGTACACAAACTCCAGGAAGGAGGTGAACTCCTCAGTGTAGATGTCCTGCAAAGTCACCGTGCACTTCTGGGTGTCCAGCATCTCCTGGTGCAGGAAGAGTCCCTTGAAGTAGTTGCTGGAAGCTGCCAGGACAGCTTTGTGAGCCAGGAATTCCTCCTGAATTCCCAGGTGCTGGGTGAGGACCGTCACATCACAGAGGTGTCCGAGCTGGTACAAGGAATGCAGAGCCCTCAGGAGGTTGGGAGCAGCAACCTTGGACTTCATCAAGATTTTTTTCTTCTCCATCCTGCCAGAAGAAACAGAAAAATGTTGGAATGATTTTTCCTACCTTTCCACTCAAGTATGGCAGGGAAAGCCCAGTGGAATTCCATGCCCTAATTCCTTGTTCACCTTGCACAGGTGGAATTGTAGAACCACTGAGGTTGGAAGAGACCTCCAAGCTTTGATGGATCACCACCACCTGAACTAAACCATCTCCCAGGAGTAGGAAGTTGAGGGAATGCGGGCACAAGAGCATTGCCTATATTCTGTTGGAAAAGGATTGCTCACATCCAGATTCCTCCTGGGTAATTCCCACAGCCAGCAGGAATCTCTGCAACATTCCCAACCCAACACCTGCCAACTATTCCCATGTGGAGACACTATCCCAACCCACTGGAAGCAGTGCAGATCCAGAGGTTCAGGTCCAAAATCCACAGGAGCTTCCAGCCCATCTGCTGCCTCCACGTGTTCCAGCAGGAAATCCTGGTTTGTGTGCAATGCTTAGAGAAATCAATGAGAGCACCATGTGCTAATTTCCTGTTGCTCCTCTGTGAGATTTCCATCTGCGATAAGATCCCGATCCGTGCTCCCACAGGAGCTCCTCTAACACCAGGATCTGACATAGAGCCCGATGGGAGAGATAAGTGCCAAGACCATCTCCGAGTTCAGCTGCTTCTGGATTAAACCACCCCAGCAACTGAAGCATGTTTCCACACATCCATCAATTTCCACCATTTTTTCCTTTAGAAAAAAACCTGATATTTGTATTTTCTGTTCCCATTTGGAAGCTGATCTTTAGTTTTCCAAAGTGCTACCAAATCCTTAAGTCTCCAAAACACTCACTCCAAGGATTTAAATGAAAACCCCATTTCCTCCCCATTTTATGTGTCTGTTTGTAACTTCTCTCCAGCTTTTTCCATGGCAATTTGGGAATAAATACTTTAAAAATGTGCACACGTGTGTGAGATTTGCAGAAAGCATAATTAATCCAAGAGATTATTTGCAAAGACACTTAATTTGCATCAGAACTGATGCAAAACTCAAACCATATATTCATATTCCTCATATTTCAATTCAATCGTGGCGTTCCTGATGAAGAATTGGAATCAGTGCAACTGGAAAAGGTACAGCTGGAATCGGTACAATTCCTTTAAAAAATAAAGCCCAGCAGCAGCATGAATCTCCAAGAAAATATTTATATTTGTATATTTTTATAATCTCTATTTACCTGCTGAAAAAAATTCTATTTTATCCACCTGAAAATCTCAATTTATGCTCCAGAAAAATCTCTGTTTATGCTCCAGAGAATTTCCATTCTCTCTCCAGCAAACTGCCGGCCAAATTCCTAAAGTTTGTGTGAGTTTTTTTGTTTGTTTGGTTTTTTTTTTTACACTAAGCACTTGGATTTCTCCCCAACCACGTTACCTTCGGGACACCCCTGGAAAGGCTCCTCCCCCGAGGAATTCAAAGCTGGCACAGCACCGACGCTCACCAACCTCTGGGAATGTCGCCGCGCCGTGTTGCTCCTTGTGCCACTGGCACAGCCGGCATCATCTTCTGGCTTTTGAGTGCAGCCACAACATTTGTATCTGTGCGCAGGTATCTCGGATGTGCTGCAAGGAAAGCAGAGACAGGGAATGTTTATCCCAGCCCTTGGTATAAGCGGGAGGCTCAGCGCGCCGGGACTTGAGGGGTGGTCACCTGGGCGCTCCCGGACGCAGCAGCAGCCGGGAATCGCCTCCCGCCGGGCAGGAGCAGCCGGGATCACTCCCGCCGCTCCCGGGGTTGATTCCCGGCTCTCCCGGGCTCCATCCCGAGGGTCCCTCCCGGCCCCGGGCCGCCCTTACCCTGCCGCCGCCTCCGCCAGCTCCCGCCTGAAGGCGCCATGGAAGCCGCAACCTCAACGCCTCAGCGCCGCCGCCATTTTGAGTGTGGGCAGGGCGTTCCCGCAGAACTGGCAAAATAACCCCAAACCTTTAAATCCCCATATCCCCGCCTTTAAGTGACCCGAATCCGCAAAAACAAAACAAACCCCACAGCACTCCAAAACCGACCTAATTTGTTTTCGCGCTTTCAAAAAGCTGGTTTTATCAGGTTAAATAACCTCGGTGATGCATGTCCTCAGATGCTTTAAATACTGCCCAGTTCGTTGTGGCAGCTCCTCAGCCTCTCCCGGTGTGGATACTGGGATATCCGCTGTGGATACTGGGAGATCAATGCCAGAGTCAAGAGAAGTGTTTATATAAACCAATATGAAGCTCCAAACGTTAGTGGGATAGATCTGGGATTAGAAGAAGCACAGGGTCTCCCTGTTTCTTCCCACTGCTGATGCTATATCCCTGTCTTATATCACATACAATCATTTATTTTGCCATCCCAGTGCCTGGAATGCTTCACCCACCTTGGGACACCCGGGATTGGCATCTCCCACAGCTGCGTCCCACATGTTTCATCCCTCCTGCTGAAATTCCAAAATTAAGGATTGAGAAAGTGCAGCCATGATGCTCTTCCTTCTCTTTCCCCACAGGAGAGACATGGAGAATTCCATGGTTCTAGGGAGCCATGCACTTCCAATCTTTTTTTCCAAGATAAATTCCTCTTTTGAAGCTTTTTATTTCCCACTTAAGTGCAGGTTTTTAAATCTTCACATTTTAAGAGCTTGGAAAAATGTTGGATGACTGTAATTCCCTGAGGAAATGTAAAATAAATTCCTTCATAAAAAATAAATCAGGAAAGACAGACATCTGAGTTACCCATGTTTTCAATCCCAATTATTCTGTTTGTAGCCAGGGAATGTTTCTATTGTCCAGACACAGCTCTTGGACTGGGAAGAACGAGCAGCAATATGAGTGATCCATGTTGAAAATGTCAGGATAATATTCCTGTATCTTCGCATGAGGGAATGGTGTTTGCTTTTCCTTTATCGGAAAACTGGCATGCTTGGCAGCTCTCACCCAGAGGAGTTGGGAAGCTCCCAGCCAATTTTGTCTGGCTTCCACAAGGATGGAGGGAATTTCTGGATACACTGCTGGGCTGTATCTGTGTGTCCATCCCAGGAGGGATTTTCCCAAGGCTGGATTTCACTCTGCTCTTTGCCACCAGTTTTGTTTCTCAGGAGATTCACTTGATTCTTCAAATGTTCCAGGTGTTTGGATTCACTTCAGAGGCTCCCTAGAACCATGGAATTCTCCATGTCTCTCCTGTGGGGAAAGAGAAGGAAGAGCATCATGGCTGCACTTTCCCAATCCAAATTTTGGAATTACAAATTTTCGAATTTCAACAGGAGGGATGAAACATGTTGGATGCAGCTGTGGAAGATGCCTATCCCGGGTGTCCCAAGGTGGGTGAAGCATTCCAGGCACTGGGATGGTGAAATAAAACCTGTTAAACCAAAACAACAAAATCCATGAAAGAATTGGAGCCTGGGAACTCAGATTTTATCTGAGCACTTCCCTTGGTTGGGAGTGGAGAAATACCTCGGGCTTTGATTGTGGTGACTAAAACTGAGAAAAGGGAGTAAATTTGGAGTCAGCTCTGCCAGTCAGGTTCTGATCCTGATGCATCAGGCTTTTGTGGCTTGAGGTCAGCCAGGACATCCCCAGCAAAGCAAAGGATGGAAATGTCCCCATATCCCAGGTTCCTTCCCCCTGGAGCACAGCGGGAAGTGGTGCTGGGACATTGGTGATTTTGGCTCTTCCCAGCAAAGCTGGGGGACATTTTGGAGCCCTCCAAGGAAACGTCCTTGTGTGTTTTCCCTGAATGGATATCCCTTCCTTGCGGCTCCACCAGAGGATGCTGCAGACTTCGGAAAGAGCAGCCTGGACTGTGGCCCTGCTCATCCCTTTAATCCAGAGGAATATGACTGTGGACATCAACCATGGCACTGCAGAGAGAGATTCCGAAAGCCTTTTCTCAGGTGCCAAGCAACCTTCTGGATCATCCCCGAAACAGGGACAGGGCTTTCAGCACGGGCTAAAAATGGAAATTCCAGAGAAAATCCCGATGGAAAGCACAGGGCAGCCCTTGCTTTGTGTGTCAGCACCAGGCACTGCTTAGCCTCTTGTCTCATTCTTCATAAGAAATTTTGGCATGGGATCATGCTACAAATCAAACATCCCACAGATTCTCCCCCTCATGTTCAGTCTCAAGGAGCAGGAGTTCTGTATATCCTGGCAGAATGCTTCCAAGATCCTAATGTCACTTGAAAAACATGGGGATTGAGGGAAGTCCAGGTGTATTTTGTCTGAAAAAGGAGATTTTAGAGTCCTAAAAACCAGCAAAGTTTAATTCCCCCCAAGGTTCTGGTGGGAAAAACCTGGACACCAGAGCAAACCAAGAGGGAATGAGAGAAGACATTTAAGATCATCAAGTCCAACCATCAGTTTCCAAGAGCATGGAATGGTTTGTGTTGGAAGGGACCTTAAAGATGATCCAGTCCCACCCCCTGCCATGGGACACCTCCCACTATCCTAGGGTGCTCCAGTCTGGCCTTGGACACTTCCAGGGATGGAGCAGCCACAGCTTCTTTGGGAAACCTGTGCCAGGGCCTCCTCGCCCTCACAAAAAAGAATTCCTTCCTAACATCCCGTATATCCCTGCCCTCTGGCAGTGGGAAACCATTCCCTCTTCTCCCATCATTCCAGGCCCATGGAAATAATTTCTCTCCATGTTTCTTGTAGCTCCTTCAGGTCCTGGAATGCCGAATTTGGGTCATCCCAAAGCTTCTCTTTTCTGGGCTCAACACTTGAAGCTCTGGAAAACCAATGACTTTTATGGGTCAAGGTGATAAATTAAATAAAATATAATTAAATAAAAAAATAAATTAAAAATCAATTAAAAGCCCTTTTCACCCCTCTGTGTTCCCTGGGGTTATGGGGTCAACACTTCAGATGCCAAGTCCATGTTCCTAATGCAGGGACACATCCAGGAGTCACTGGAAAGGCTCCCACCAAGGTCAAGACCCCAGTTTAGGGAAGGTTTCTCTGGAATGAGCTTGGAGCCAGCTCAGCACCACCCCAGGCAGGAAGGTGCCCAGGATTTTGGCTCTGGGCTGTGAATTCCGGATATTCCCTCTCATTTTTCCCGGGAGCTCATTCCTGTGTGGCGGTGTTGGCCATAGGATGTATTCCCACAACTTCAGGGGAAGAGGGAGTCGGGCTCCTTTGGGGTTAATTCCCTGCAATACCGACCCCACACTCCTGACAAGCGATGTGTTAGGTCAATGGAAATCCAGACTCTAGGAGTGTATCTATGATGTTTTCCTTCTGGCACAAAATAAATCCCTGGCACAGCTCATTTGTTTGTTTATCACACATCTTTAAGCTCTAGGCACTTTGCAAAACTTCTTTTCCTTCTTCTCCCAAGTATTTTAACCCCTGCTAAACCCTGTGCATCAAACCCAGAAGTTCCCTCTGGAAGCAAAGGATTTTTCATCACATTCCATGGATATTGAAGGTCTGCTCCATGTATTTTTAACTCCTTAACATTCCCAGTCAAACCCAAATTGAAATGGTTTTGAGTTCTGGTTGAGTTTGAAATAGTTGAGTCTGGGGGTTATGGAATATCCTAAAGATCCCATTTCTCCATCCGGGATCTGGAAAACAGGTGGCTAATGTTTAGTCTCCAGCTAAAGGACTGGATGTTAATACTTTTCCTGTTTGGAAAGGAGCTGCCTCCTGTTTAGTTACAGTTCAGTATAAAACAAATATTCCATTAGCAAAAGGAGGTGAGGGGAAAATCCCTATTTTTTTCCCCCATCTTCTCCACAGGGTCCCTTCCAACTCAATATCCTGTGATAAAGCCATATGGAATGCAGAGGATCCCAGGAAATAAATTCAGATTAGCACCTTGCTCCCAGCCAGAAGAAATCCAGCAAAACAACCCCCAAAGTTATTCCTAATGGCAAGAAAAGAGGGAATTCTTGCCAGATTTATGCTCCCGATGTTCCAAGACTGATTAAAAGAGTTGCTGATTTCATGGAGGTGATTCCGGACAAATTACAGCTGATCCCAGCTGTTCACCAGGGAAAATTATAAGGAAAATAAATCTAAATTCATCAGATTAAGTGATATTTTTTCCAACAGCTGGCTGTGTTTTTCCGTTGTTCCCCAGAAAGCAGCATTCCGTCCCAAGATCTCAAACTTCTCATCCTCTTACAGAAGCCTCTTTACTTTTAGCCACCAGAATTATCCCAAATTTTTTTAAAATGTAAATATCTGTCTTCCCAGCAATAATATTTTTTCCTCAGTGATTATTTTTCCTTAGTGCTGAGTGCTCACCGTGGTTTGCAAATCCAAATTATTTGGGAAAAAACAGGAATTTCAGTTTACATCTGAGTCTTGAACCCAAGTGTTTTCAGGGAGAGTATTCCTGCCTCCAGGTGCTCCTTGAGGGATGAGAAAATGCCCTTTTTAGTCCCAGTTTGGCTGTGGAATCTTGGCACGGGAATGATTAAACATGGAAGGAGCAGCTGCGTGGAGAAACAAACACCTGGCAAAATATTTTGGGGAATTTCAGGATGAGTCATCCTGGGCCATGCTGGGGAAGCTCAGCCCCAGCTGCAGCTTGAGAGGTTGCCTTTAGTCCCACAGAACCCCATGGAATGACTGAGGTTGGAAAAGACCTCTGGCCTTGTCGAGTCCAACCTGTCACCTGGCCCAGGAGTGCCATGTCTGGGTATTCCTTAGACACCTCCAGGGGTGGGAATTCCAAACCTTTCTGTGCTGTTCCAATCCTTAACAACCCATTCCATCCCAACCCATTCCAAGAAATTTCCATCTCCTTCATGTCTTATTCCTTGACACCTCCAGGAATGGGCATCCAAACTTTCCTGGGGAATTCCAATGCTAACAACCCATTCCATGAAAAATTCCCATCTCCTTTATGTCGTATTCCAGGGCATCTCCACGGATGGGCATCCAACCCTCCCTGAGCAATTCAATGTTAACAACCCCTTCCATTAAGAAATCCTGTTCTGCCTTCATCTCTTATTCAATCCAGGACTAGTCCAGGGATGGGAATTACAAATGTCCCTGGGCAATTCCAATGCTAACCCCCCATTCCATGAAGAAGTTCCCATCTCCTTCATCTCTCATTCCAGAACACATCCAGGAATGAGCCTCCAAACCTTCCTGGGCAATTCCAAAGCCTGACAACCCATTCCATGAAGAAATTCCCATTTACTTTCATCCCATTCCAGGACTGCTCCAGGGATGGGAACTCCAAACTTCCCTGAGCAATTCCAATGCTAACACCCCATTCCATTAAGAAATTCCCATCTCCCTTCATCTTATTTCATCTTTTCTCCCTTCAGCTCTCCTGCTTGGAGAAGGTCTATGCCAAGATCCATCCCCATCCCTGCAAAGCCGATAGAACATCGGGAGCTCATCCCACGCCAAATGTCCAAGCTCATTAAAATCTCAATTAATCCCTTTTGATCCATCACCATTTGTTCCCAGCATGGTCGTTAGGCACAGAAAAGGAGCAGGGAGGGAGGCTCCACGCTGGAAGTTCCCAATTTGGTTATTTTTGGACTCTTCCCAGAGTTTTGCTTTTCCCCCAAGCCCTCCTTGCCCTCGTCCCCTTTGGAAGGGAAATAATTCATTAATTCCACTATTAGAAGGAACGGAAACAAAGGGAAACATTGGGAATGGTGGGGACGTGCTCGGATATCCTGGGAAGTGGGACTGGGCAGAGCTGCGCCTTTCTTCAGCTGTGTCCACATCTCACCTCAGCTCCATCGGGATTAATCATGCTCCCAGATATTAATGATTATCAAACCTGGAGCCATCAGAAATTAAAATCTGTGTGGAATTCCAAGGAAAACTCAAAACTGCAGAATGAGGCTTGGATGCTCACATGGAGCTCAGGGCCATGCCAGCCTTCAGGATGAAAGAGCGGATTAGGCATTTCTGGAGGAGGAGGAGAAGGATTTTCTGAGTTTTCCCACAGCTAATTTCCCAGCTTTGTGGTTATCCCTAATAATGGTCGCAATAATTATCCCAATTAATTCCAGGAATGGCTTTTGGACCGGTGTCCACCTTCAAATATACAAAGATCCATCTCCAGAAGTGTTCCCAGACCAACCACTCATCTTTAAAAGGAATATTTTCCCACTGGGATTAAAAAAATTCATATCCCTAGGGAGCAGTGGGGCCAGGAATGGCTGGATAGCCTTTGGAAAAGCAGTGGGGAATGCCTTTGGGTCAGGCCACGAGCTCTTTGTTAAAGCATCTGCTTTTACTCCAGGATATTTAATGATTGCCAGGAATTCCAGGGCTGAAGGAATGCCAAGGTAGATAAAGGAAAAGTATCCCTTTGGATGGAGCTGGATTTGCAAATCCCAGAATGTCCCGCCCCAATTTTTCCTGTCTGGATTCATTATCCCTTATAAACTGGCATTACAAGGAAATAGGAAAATGTTGCTGCAAGCATGGAGAAGGCTCCAAGTGAGGAGTAATTTTCTGGGATAACCATAGGCAAGGCAAACTCCAGTACCTAAAGGGATGGATCCAACCTCTGGGACCTTCTCCTCAGGGAAAACACACTCCATAAGGAATTATAACAAGCAAAAACCTGGGAGCTGGACATAATGTGGCACCTAATTCTGTCTACAATTCCTTTATTTTTCCATATGGGAATCACACCAGCAGATACTGGGTACCCACCAGCATTCCAAAGGCTGGTGATTTTATGGATCCGTTTTTATGGGTCAGAGGGATCAGAAGGTTTTCCAACAGCTGGAGAGTTGGCTCCAGGTTATCCCAAAATCTGTTGGGAGCACCAGGATGGCTGCAGTGGGGTTGCAAAGCCCAGGCTTGCATTGGAAGCTGGAAGAACATCCCAAAATAAGATGGATCTGTTTTTTAATCCCTACCTACTCCCAGGCATGTGAGTACATGGAATCCCATCCTTGGAAAAAATAAAAATAGGAAAACACATTGGAGCCTGAAAATGTCTGGAAAAATGTGGGAGAGACAAAGGAAGGAAGCCAAAAGGAAGGGAAAAATGATCCCAAATTCATTAAATATCATTTTTAGGTCCATGGATCCAGGTGCAAGGGTCCAAGCTCATCCAGGAGATGCTGTGGATGCACATTTCCAACTTCCCAAGGGAACAGACTGTGGAAAAGTTCAGGAGTGGATCCATGTGACTCCACAAACACTTTCCTCTCCGGAGCAAGAAGTTGGGAATGCAGGACATGCACCTGAATCTGGGATAGAAGCAGGGAGCTGTTTATAAGCCCCGAATTACCAACTGGAATGCCAACATCCAAGCTTTCCTGCCTTTTCCCGGAGCTGGGACAAAGTCACTGTGGGCTGAGCCACAAGGATCAGGTGGGAATTTTGTCCCTCTGGAAAACAGGAGTGGATGGGAAGGAAGTAGAAGCTCAGAATTGCAGAATTCCAAGAACAAGGTGCAGGAGCTGCCCCTGGCATGGAGCGGTTGTGAATGGAGCACAGGAGGATGCCTTGGCACCACTCCCTTCTTCTCAACATTCCCAATAAAGGTGGAAAAGCCACTTTGGTTATCCCCACACCTTGCTCCTTCCACAGGGGCTGCTCATTCCAAGCCCAGCAGCTCCACACGATCCAGGATCATCCCTCTTTATCCAGGCTTTGTAAAACTAAAGTTCATCCCAGCTGGATCGCAGTGCTTGGGAGCTCCCATGTTGACACATCCCATCCTAGGGGTTCCCATCTGGGACACTCATGGATTCATCACCTCACCTCTGAGTAATCCCAAATTTGCATCCAGGCAGGAGTGACAGCAGATCGCATGGGACTTGACGGAGCAGGCAGATCCCTCCTGGGGATCTGTGTTCCCTGGGTTTTTCCAATCTTTTTAAGCTGTTCCCAGTGAAATGTTGGCAGGAGCCACAGTTTGCTCTGATGGAAAGAGACTGCTCCCAAAAAACTGCTCAGGCCATCCCAGTGCATTCCAGGCAGGGAATGACCGCCAGATGCCACCTGTCCAGCAACAGAGGCTGGAACGGTTTCCCTATGGAAAAGCAGGATAAGAATGTGGAGCTAATGGTGAGGAGCCCTATTCTTGCTGGGATCCCAACTGGAGCAAAGAGGAAAACCAGGAATGACCCCATCCCAGTGTGCTGATGGAATCCAAGAGCTCCTTACCATGGCAACAGAGCCAGGACTACAACTTGGGATTTTTCCAGTGGCTCTGGGTATATTCCAGGCTGTTCCCACAGGGGGTTTGGGCTCCCCAGTTTGGCACTGAGACTTCCAGAGGAAGAGGGAATGAAGCGGGAAGGACAATCCCTAAAATACCACAAAAGAGGGAAGAACAAGCAGCTGCTATCCCTGGAAATAGCTGGAATACCTGGAGAGCAATTGCAGCAGGGAAAATGGATCCCACCTAAAGAAACCACTCACTTCTCATCCTGGAGCTGTGGCTGTTTGATCCTGGATGGATTGCCCTGGGATAGGGTGGATTCTCCACCTTTAGGGAATGGCTTTTGAAATCCAGGTGGGACTGCTTCAACACCGGTATTCCCACTCGGAGCCAGAATTGCCAGGGAAATTTATAGTCTGAATTCCATAGGAGATCAGTCTGGAATGCAAGAGATTTGGAAATAAAGATTGGGAAATCAGGCAGGGAAAAGCTCCAAGGAAAGGCAGTGCCAGCACTGCACATACCTAAAATCATTGGTTGAGCCAGAGGATGCCACTTTTCCACCTACTCCCATTAAAAATCCTGGAGATAGTGCCTGGTTCCAATTCTGTCAAGGTGTCATTCAAAAGGAACAGTCTTGGTTAGCTGCTGGGAATTCCCATATCCCAAATAATACAGAGGGAAAAGGAGCCATGGATGCTGTGGAAAGCCTAGAAATAAACTCAACCAATCCCATTTATTTGGGATCAAATCCATCCCATCATTTTTCCCTCTGTTTCTTTGCAGGATGGGAATGACATTCCTGTTATTTTTCATGTTGCCCCACTTCTGGTTCATGCTTCCCACTTCCCTAGGGATCATTTTGGTGCTATCCAGCTCCAGCTGCCCTCTTGGGGTATCCCAATAGCTGCCTGATAAGGCTTTCCCAGCTTTTCCAGGGAATTCTGGGAAAACCACACCAAACTGGGGGTGTTTAACGGGGAAATGAATCAGCTCCCATGGGAGGAATTAATGGGAAGCTTGGCCTTGGCACAGCACATCCCTTGGGAAAAGGAGGAATTGGATGCCTCAGACCTCCCAGTGCCAAAGGGATCCAGCTTGGATTTCAGTTGGAGCCCTCAGACAATCCCACGAAGATTTGGGAATGGGCTCAGACCTCAGGAACAGGCTCCTGGTTTTTTTTGCCAGGGATTTTTCCTTCAATACTGTGTATCCAGTGTCTCATTCCCTGCAAAACCAGTGAGGAGGGAATGTTTGCCCAGTGAGGTCAATGGAAAGCTGCCTCCAGCTGGGATCAGGCCTGCAGATGGCCAGGAGGGACAAGAATCCAAGGATTTTATCCCTTTGGAAACATCAGCCCCTCTCGGAGCATCCCTAGTTTCTCCCCACCTTTCTCCTGCCACTCCTTTTGGGATAACAATTGCAGGATCCAGATGCTTATCCAGAGGGCTCTTCCCATTTCCATGCTGGCCTTCATGAAATTCTATGGGGAGCTCCAGAAGCATCCACAGATAACCCAGAGAGCTGGGTTGGCTCCCTGGAAAGGTAAACCCCTTGGAATTACGGCAGGGCAGGGAGCACCTGGAACATGATCCCTAATTCCTTTCCAACATGGGAATGTGGCCATAATTAACCAGTGAAATCCCATCTCAGGAGCTGGAGAATGGATCCCAACCCATGTTTTTTTGTGGCTGTTTCCATTTCCTCAGCACTGCATCAAAACCCCAGAATTTCCTTTGCTCCATCTATTCCCTTTCCATAGGCAAATCGAGCATTGGATGCCCACAGCCATGGCACAGAGAAGGATCCTATGGAAACACCAATAAATAATGCTGGAGAAGAGGGAAAATTCCTTTTAAACCTCTAAGGAAGCATTTTCTTCCCTGTTTTCGGGGTGAAAAAAACCCTAAAACCTTGGAGCTGGGTTTGCAATCAAGGAAAGATTTTCCTCCGGTTGTGATCCCCTGCCCAGCAGCCCAGGGAATTTTCACTTTGTGTTCCCTTTTTCTCCTTGCAGAGGCAGGGAAATTCCAGCTGAGGCAATCCCAGCTCCAGCACATCCCTTGGCACCAGTGCCCGGCTCCTGCGGAACTATGATAAGGAGGGAAAAGCGCAGCCTTAGGACATGGTCTCCAGCCAGAAAACTCTGACCAGCCTTCCTGGCCCTTATCTTTATTGCCCACATTCCCAACAATCCCGAGTTTTATTTATGGAGCTCTCATCCCCGAGGTTATGAGAAGCTCTGGTGCATCCATGGGCTGGATCCAAAGTAAGAATTAATGGCAGTGCAGTTTCAGCAAAAATCATGGGATTGATCCTCTCTCCTCCAAAGGCAGCCGGGAGCAGGGAAACAGAGCTTGGAGCCTTTGGAAAAGTGCTGATGTTTTCCTGCCTTGCTGGGTCCCTCCCAGCAGGAAATTGGGCATTGTATTGGGAGCACCAAGTTTTCCGGACAAATCCTGCTGGGATCTGTGTCCTGCTCGTGAGTTGGGAGCTTTTGCCTTGGCCATGGAACGATTGCCCTGGCTTCCCAAAGCAGCTCCAAGAAACCCTTAGGATGGGGTTTAAAGCTGGGTTTAAGGCAGGGATTTGATCCCTAAATTCTGTTAATCCAGCCTCTGTTATAACAGAGCAAATCCAAAGGGAGCTGCAGGTCCTGCCTGAGCAGTAGTGACCTCTGGCCAGAATCCAGTCTGGGATGCTGAGATTCTGGCAAGATGTGGGGACATTTCCCTGGACCACTGAGCCCTGTCCCAACACCAGAGGGATAGGGAGCACATTTGGGATTGAATCCCAGCCACTTCCCAGCTCTCTCCCAGCTCGGTGACTCCAAATACCCTGGGGTCAGGAGCAGGGATTGATTCCCACATAAATCACCAGCATGGAGCAAAGACCATCCATTTCAGGAAAACCTGAGATCCATCAATGCCACAAAAAGGGTGAGATTTACTTCCCAGAGCCAAGCAAGGAATTAAAACCTTGCTTGACTTTTCCCAGGAATTGCAGCACTTGTTTTGTTTTCCTCCTTTCCCAAACTTCCCAATTCCCTAACAGTTGCTTTGTCCTGGCTCCATTTTTCCAAGCCCTCCATCAGTTTTCCAGTGGAGTTGATAGGAGATTATTCCTCCATCCTATTCAAAAGTAAGGAAGTACCTCCGGATCCTCCCAGCAACCCCCGGATGAGGAGCCAGCAGCTCCTGCCTTCCTCCAATTGAATTCCCAAGCAGCCGAATTTCCTTGGATAGATAGGAGGGGGAAGAGGGGAAAAAAGTTAAACCAGACAAAACCAAAGGGAAGAAAATTTTGAGCAACATGGAAAAGGAAAAGCAGCTTAGAATTGCTATGGAAATCCCACCAGGCTTTCCTCAGGACTGGGAATCTTTTCCATGATAAAAAGGGATTTTGGTGTTTTTCCTAATCCAGACTAGGGAATTGGTGCACCAACAGCTGGGAACAGCACAGAGCTTTTCTTGCCTCCTATTTTCCATGGATTTTCAATCCATCTATTCCACACAAATTGTGGGAACCAAGGTCAAACCTGCCTGAGCTTGAAGAGGGTGAAATGGGAATTCTTTGGGAATTCTGCCATTCCAGCAGCTCCCAGAAGGAAGTGGGACACTTCTGATCCTGCCACAGGGATTCTCCCATGGGAATTCCAGGCTCACACATCCCGGTGGGCTCTCTCCTTGGAGATGGAACAGGAGTCCCAGCTCTGGGTTTAGGGAAGCACCTTGTAGGGTTTGGGTTCAAAACACTCAAATTCATTGTTCCTGGATTCTCCCAGGGATCTGGAAGGGAAGGAGCCAGTGTCGGATAGCTGTCCCAGGAGTCACATGAGTCCCATCCCAATTTTTCCTCCAAAATTCCAACTTTGGAATATGCCAGCAGCCTTTTTTAGCTTTAGTTTGCCTTGGGGCTTCAAGGGCAGGGATGGGGCAGTTTTCCAAGGATTTCTCCACATCCAAAGGGGTTGGAAACTTGGGATCTTACAGGTAAAACCCAAAGTATCAGCAATTCCAGGGGAATAGTTCCTTCTTTTGGCCCAGATGGGAACAGGAATTTTATTCCCACTTAAATCGGGTTAAACTGAACACACTGGAAGATGGAAAAGAAGGATCCTGGGATTTTTAGGGATTTGGGAAGTGGATCAGAGTGGGACCTGGCTCTGCAGGCAGGGAATGCCCTAGAATTCCTGGCACTGGGATCTGCATCATCCCACACCCCAAGTGGGAAAACAGCAGCATCCAAGGCCTGGATCCCATGGGATGCAAGCTAAAAACAGGAATGGTTATTCCAATCCATGTGCTTTACTTGGGATGCGACTTTTGGAGAGGAAACAGAGCTTTCCCGGATCCAGGATGACAGCAATGAAGCCTGGCCCAGTTTCTCCTACTTTAAGTGTGACTTCCAGCTGAAACCTGGGTCTTGGAAAACAAATCCATCAAAAAGTGGGAATGGGTTCCTACTTCTGTTTGGCTCCCCAAGGCTTTGTGTTTATACTTGGATATGGGATGTGGTTTCTATGGAATAAGGGTAATTCCCTGTTGATCCTGGGTTCAGCTGGATTTGATGGGAATAAAATTTTGGCAGCACTTCCCACCTGGCTCCCCACCCATTCCAAGCTCCCTGTAAAACCCTGGAGCAGCTCCTTGCAAAAAGATGGATACGTGACCAAATCCCACTTCCCTGCCTGTGGAATTGCTCCCAATCCAAAGCATCTGATTCCCCATGGGAGCACATCCCAAAAGTAATGGAATCTCAGAAATTCCTTCTCAATTCGCAAAGGAATGGGAAAACCGAAGGAAAATATGGAACTGAGAATCCCACTCTATTCCTGTTTAGAAAAGATAACCAGAGGCAGCATCCAATAGGGAAACAAATGGAGCTGGGATAATCTCTCAATCCAGCAATAAAAATTCCAGTGGGAATATCCCATTTTTCTCACCTCCCAGCCACAAACTCCATCAACAGAAAGGAAAACAGATTATTTTTTTCCCTCAGGATTCCTCTCCTACCTTTGGAATCACAAGTGCTGCCCCACTCTGGGGGCAAATTCAAGGTCATGCCGGAGTCTGTCCCTCCTCCTCCTCTCCAAGGAGGAAGATTTGCAGGACAGAGCTGAAAAACCTGGAAAAAAGCCCAGCGTGGGAAGCAGGAAAGGTCATGCTCGCAGGGGGAGCAATCCAGGCATTGCTGGGATCAGCTCCTACTGGGAATGACCTCAATGTTTTCATGTGCTTCGAGCCATTTTCCTGCCTCTTTTTTTTTTTTT
>WBMY01015932.1:74075-98038 GCA_013397315.1 Donacobius atricapilla
CCGCAGTGCCAGCAGCGTGGCAGCGACTGCGTGATATCTCAGCGGGATGAAGATCCCAGCGGATTGATGATGCCAGCGGGGTGACAATTCCCACCGGTGCTGCTTCCACCCCGAGGCCCGCTCCTGCGAAATCCCGCTGCTGCTTCCCCCTTTTCCCGAGACTCACCCCGTTTTCCCCGGCGCGTGCCCCATCCGTCCCGCGGGACGCCCCGGCCGCTGCCAGCCCCGCCGCGCTCCCGNCCACCACATTCCATTTTCCTTCTTTTCTGTTGTTTGCTGGGATGTTTTTCCCCTTTGCTTGGTGGTTTTCTCCAGAAAAAAAGGAGCAGAAGGAGAAGTGGAAGAAGAACTGGAAATAATGAAACGAAAATCGTGGGAACAACAGGTGTTCTTAAAGCCAGGAAAGGTCAGAGTTATCCAGCTCTCCAGGAGATTCCTGGGAATGATTCTGCTTGGATAAATTCTTTGTTCCAAGCTCCTCCATGGACACTTTCTCCTTGAGGTTCATGCTGCTGTGGGAATTAAATCCCATGGGCATTTCTTTTCCATTTTTGTGGCAGATCTGAAGTGTCTAATGGGATTAAATAAGAATTAATTATTAAGTTATTATTATTCCCAACTTCCCATTTTCCACACAGCCCCACTGCATTTACGGGAAGCACACAGGGTTGTGAGAGGAGAAAACAAACCCCAAGGGTTTAAGAAAGGACAAAGTTCAATAAAGTTCAATCAAGTTTAATAAAGAAACTTCCTTGCCATGATCCGAGGAAATTGGGATTTGCTGCTCATCCCAAAGGCTAATTGCAGTGCCCGAGGCTGTTGGAATTCTATGGAAAAACAGCCTCACATCCCCTTTTTGTGGAGTGGAAAAGCTTGGGATATTTAGGTTTCATTTTTAGGTTGCTCCTGGCTCTGTTCTGGCAGCACAGAGGGATCCCCCAAGGATAAACTGATGGAATGGGATACCCCTTTTGGAGGTGTCCATGGGGAATAGGGGAGATGGGGAAAAAGGTCATAATAATGCTTAATAATAATAATAATAATAATAATAATAATAATACCAAATAGTAGAACTATATAAATTGTATATAACTATACATGGAAATGTATAATTATATGTTAGTTATTTATTAAAGAAATTTTCTCAAATCAAACTCAACCGTTTCCCTTCATTCCGTTTATTNAGGGGACCCGAGGCCGCGGGGCGGGGGCGGGGGCAGCGCCCGGCCGGGATTCACCGCCGCAGTCACTCCCGGCCCCACGGGCGCTTCCTTCCCCCGCCGGGGCCGCTATAAAGGGGGCGGCCGGGAGGAGCGGGCCATGCTCAGCTCGGGGCACCGCCGGCCGCCCCCTCCGCGGGCCATGCGGCCGCTGCTGCCCCTGCTGCTGCTTGGGACGGTGGCGCTGGCACAGCCGCGGGACCTGTCTCCCGCGGGCGCGCAGTGCCTGGAGCACGAGTGTTTCGCCGTGTTCTGGGCGTCCCGGACCTTCTCCGGCGCCAGCGAGGGCTGCGAGCGGGGCGGGGGGCACCTCATGACCGTGCGCTCCACCGTGGCCGAGGAGGCGATCGCGCTGCTGCTGCAGAACCGCGAGGGGCGGCTCTGGCTCGGCCTCTCGCTGTCGCCCTCCTTGTCCTGCACCGAGCCCAGCCGGCGGCTCCGCGGCTTCCGCTGGGTCACCGGCGACCGCAGCACCGATTACACCAACTGGGCGCCGTCGGGGAAGCGCTGCGGCGAGCGCTGCGTGACCGTGTCCCGGGAGCTGCGCTGGGAGGAGGGGCGCTGCGAGGAGGCGGCCGACGGCTTCCTCTGCCAGTACAGCTACGGCGGCAGCTGTCCGCGCCTGGCTGCCCCGCGCGGCGTCCCCGTCACCTACGCCACCCCCTTCGGCGCCCACGGAGCGGAGTTCCTAGCGCTGCCTCCGCTCAGCGTGGCGTTCATCCCTGACCTCGGGCTGGAGCTGCGCTGCGAGGATGGGGACGGCGCGGGGCCGCGGTGGGGCCGCGACACCCCGGGAGCGTGGCCCTGCGAGCTGGCCGGCGGTGGCTGCGCGGGGACGTGCGGGGAGGAGCGCGGGCGGCCGCGCTGCTCCTGCCCCGAGGGCGCCGTGCTGGGCCCGGACGGGCGCGGGTGCCGCTCGCCCTGCGAGGGGGCACAGTGCCAGCATCACTGCGTGGTGGCCGACGGCTCCTTCGTGTGCATGTGCGCCGTCGGGTACCGGCTGGCGGCCGATGGCATCAGCTGCGAGGACATCGACGACTGCGCCAGCGAGCCCGGCCCGTGCGAGCAGGAGTGCGTCAACACCAACGGTGGCTTCGAGTGCCAGTGTCACAGCGGCTACAGGATGGTGGCCGGGCACTGCCAGCGCCTGCCACCCTGCTTGGAGTCGCTGTGCCAGCACCGCTGCGAGGAGCTTCCCCAAGGCTACCGCTGCGGCTGCAACCCCGGCTACGCCGTGGACCCGCTGGACGCCACCCGCTGCCGCCTACACTGCAACGCCACCGAGTGCCCGGCCGTGTGCGACGCCGGCGGGGCCTGCGAGTGTCCCGAGGGCTTCGTGCTGGACGGCGACGAGCTGTGCGTAGACATGGATGAGTGCGACAGTGGTCACTGCGAGTTCAACTGCACCAACACCCCCGGCGGCTTCCAGTGCCACTGTCCCCACGGCTTCCATCTCCGCGGCGTCGACTGCATCCCCATGCCGGACGAGGATGACGAGGGAGCGTTCTCGGGGGATTTCGAGCGCGTCCCGCCCACGCCCGTCCCCAGCCGGCCCCCGCCGAAAGCGGAGCAGCTGCACCCTGGGGTGCTGGTGGGCATCGCCGGCGGTGCCCTCCTGAGCCTCCTGGCCCTGCTGGCTCTGGGATTCCACCTGGCCAGGAAGCGCTGCCGCTCCCACGGCTCCATGGATTACAAGTACAGCGGCCCCCACGAGAAGGAGCTGGGACTTCAGCCCGTCCCCTCCGCACAGAAGCCGTAGGGACAGCGGGCAGGACGGACACTGGGAGGCCGAACTGGGTGACATTTATCCCCTCCCCCCTGCGCCCCGGCTAGAATTCTTGAATGCTAATTCGGGAAAAGATGTGATCGCCCCTCTACCAGAAATACTCGGGGTTTCCCAGCCGGGTCTTGGAGTGCTGGGGCCGGAGAGCGGGGACAGCAGAACACCCAGAGGCTGCTCCGCTCCCGCTGCGTTCCCGCTTCCTTGGCGTTCGGCTTTCCTTTCCCCGAGCCGGCGGTCGGGAAAACCGCAAGGAAAAACCCAGGAGGGACGGCTCCGTGTGGAAGTGACTCTAAATCCGTGGGATGAGAGCACGGGGTGACCAAGGCGGGGACTTTGGAAGGACACCTCGACCCAAATCCCCCTCCCCTGAGCTGGATGGTTTTCCCGAGCTGGGAGGCTCCTGCTTTTCTTTGGGATAAGGTTTGTTTGTTTTAAGCTGAGGGAAGGAGGAGCAAAGCTGTTGTGGGAGGCACTTGTCACCTTAAGCCACTGGTGACAAAAGGGACCCGGCTCGGTGTCACCAAGGTGGGACTCAAAATTCCTTATTCCCATCCCCTCTCATTATTTTTTGCGGGATGTGGAGGTTAAACAGGGACACGAAGGCTGCCAGGGTGGGTTTTGTAGGAAAGGTTTGCGGTGCTGCAGAGCCACATCCAGTTCCTTCCATGACTTTCCACTGTTGTTGCCTTAAATTGTTGGATATGGGATATTTTTACGACCCTTCCCACCCACAGGGATTTCCCCTGTTCCCTCGTGCAAGGCTGACTCTAATCCCAAGGCAAAACATTCCCACAAGGCAGGATCCAGCGCGTCGCTCATTCCCAGCCACGGACTGGGGGGGTCGGGGGGGGAATTCCGGAGAAGGATCTGGTTTTCCAGCTTTATCCTTCCCTGGGGAGCCAGCGGGGGTCCTGCTGCCTTTGAAGTGGGAACGTCTGAGCAGGCGCTGGCAGCTCTGTGTGGGTTACTATCCCAGAGCGGCAGAAGTCTTGGAAGCCTGGGATCAGAGCCGGGGGGTTCTGTTCCCCTACGTTCCCATTTCCCACCCTGTGAACTTCCCATCATGCAGCATCCCCCCTGGAATGCTAAACCTCCGCTGCAAATTCCCAGGAAAATCAAAACAGAGGTGTTGTAGGAATCGCAGTTTTTCTAAAAGGTCGTTATCCTGAAGGCTGGATAACTGAGGATCACATCAATGGATCCCTTGGATGGATTAAAGAGAAACCACATGGAGTGAGGGCTGTAAATCTGTGGATGTGCCAGGTTTATTTTAGGACAGTTTGGCTGCAGTGGGAAGGAGGGAGCTGTTGTGATTATCCATAACTATCCATGATTATCCAGAAAGAGATATCAAAATATAAAGGTGCCACTTGGGAAAATATCCAAGGAAAGGAAGGGAAAGAAAGGATAAGGTTTGAGAGTGGAAAGACCTTGCTAAAAGGCATCATCCCACCTGCAGGATCTGCTTCCCNTGGAATTGTTGTGTGGAGATCCTGTGTGGACACCAATAAAGCTTTGCCAGTCAGAGGAACTGCTCAGGGAATGTTCTTTCTCCCCTTCCCAAAAATTCCTCCAGAAATCCAGGAAAATTGCAGCAGGACAGCACTGGGATGAAAATGTTCCCGTCTGGGCACTTCCCCTGAGGGATTAAAATGGAAGGAATGAGCCATTGATAATGGACAACACCAATACCATTCCAACGTCAAAGTTAAACCCCAAATAAGCTGGAAGTGGCTCGTTCCATGGGACATCCATGTGCTGTTTCGCACCCCAGGGTTCCAAGCTCACCAAAATTTGGTTCTCCTGTTTTTTTTGGTGTTGTTTTTGGTTNATGGATCTTTCCTCATTATCCAGGTCAAACCCCAGCTTGTTCCTGGGTGGATCCCAGGTTTTGCCACCACACCCCCAAAATCTCCTCCCCCTCCCTTATCTCGAATTCCCACTTCGGAGTTTCATCTTATCACAAATTCCTTCCTTAAGGTGTTAGAGCCCTGAATTCCCGGCACTCCCTGCTTTATCCTCTCTCCTCACCCACCCCCCCTTCCCCCCCACCCCTACACCCNGGGGGGGGGGAGGCGTTGAAATTTGGTACTGGATGTGCTAAAATCCTGGAAATTTTTGGGAGGGAGGTGTGTATGATGGGATCTCATTCTGCTTTGGATTCAACAGAGCTGACAGGCTTTGGGATTTTTCCTGGTCTCTCTCTCTCTCTTGGGAAGAAATGGAAATTTATTATTTATTAATCAGGAGGGCCATGTGCTCCATAACATTTTGGGATCCTCCCCATCCCTGGTGAAGGCTCCTGGATGCTGGAATAATGGCAATAACCACTCAGTCCATGGAATTCACTCCATCCCAGGCCAGTCTTATGGCTTTTTATTTTGGAGAGCAGCGTGACGCGACCAGCGATCGGACCCAGCATTGCAGGCCCTCTCCATCCAGGATCCCCTTTCATCCCAGATTTTGGGCTGCCCTAGAAGGGGGTGGTTTTGGGGAGGAGGGCCCCAGGCGCGCAGCAGGGCTGGGGGTGCAAGGGGTCCTGCTGGCAGGGCAGGGCGGGACACACGCAGCCCTTGGTGTCTCCGCGGGGCGCGGCGCAGTAATCCAGCGGCTCCTCCTCGTCCTCGCTGTCCCCTCCGTCACCGTTGGCTGCACGGCAGCAGCACAGGCCCGCGTCGCGGCAGCGGCGCAGCACACCATGGAAGGAGTTGCGGAAATTCTCGGAGAGCAATCCATAGAGGATGGGGTTGGCACAACTGTTGGAGTAGCTGAGCAGCAGCGAGGCATTGTGCACGCTGGCATCCAGGCGGCCAGGCAGCAGCAGCTCCAGCAGCTGCACCACGTAGAAGGGCAGCCAGCACACCACAAACATGGCAACCACGGTGACCACCAGGCGTGTCAGCTTGCCCTCAGAGCGCCGCCGCTGCTGCCAGCCCACGCCCTGCGCCACCACGCGCATCTTGCCGGCCAGCAGCAGGTAGCACAGTGCCATGGCCACCACAGGCAGCACGAAGCCCAGCGCGCTGCTGTACACCACAAAGGCGGCCGCCCACGCCGGGCTGGGCCACAGTAGGTCGCAGGCCACCGCATGGCCATCGCGGGTGACCGCCGTGCCGGCAAACACTGGGATGGGCGAGGCCACCAGCAGCGCCAGCAGCCACACGCCGCCATTGACCAGCTTGGCAACACGCGGGCGGCGGTAGGAGGCGGCTCGCAGTGGGTGCACCACGGCGATGTAGCGGTCCAGGCTGAGCACGGTGAGGCAGAAGACGCTGCTGAACATGTTGAGGCCGTCCACGCCCAGCACAGTCCGGCAGAGAGCGCGGCCGAAGGGCCAGCGCTGCAGCGCTGCCGCCGTGGCCACGAAGGGCACACTGAGCATGAAGAGCTCATCGGCAATGGCCAGGTTGAGCAGGTAGATGTTGGTGGCCGTCTTCATCTTGGCATAGCGCAGGATGACGAAGATGACCAGCGCGTTGCCCAGCAGCCCCAGCAGGCACACCAGGCCATAGATGCACTGCAGCACCACCATGCCCACAATCTCTGCCGTGCTCCCGCCGTGTTCTGGGGCTGCCGGGGGCCGGCCGGCCTCTCCCACCTTCACTGCCATGCTGCTGTTGGGGGGAGGCTCAGAGCCGGCCCAGCTGGAGGTGCTCCAGAGGGGAATTCTGGCTGCCAGGAGCTGCTCAGCATCCGTGCTCATGGTGGGAGGTGATCCATGGACGGGAGGGCACTGGCAATGGGGTCAACCTGTGGGCAGGGCACAGGGGTGAGGGCTGCTGGGCACAGAAATCCCAGTGCCCACATTCCCCCCGGATTGGGAACCTCCATCCACCACCCCCCAACTCCCTCCATCAACTGTCTCCCTGCCTGGACACCTCCACATCATTCCTCAGGCTGGAGCATCCTGGTTTTTTTGGATCTCAGAGGCTGTGGGGTGGGATGGGAATTAACCCTGCATGGGACTCCTCAAACCAGGTGGGATGGCCTGAGAATCCCAACCTGGCCCAGGATTCAATCCCAATCCGGCCTGGGAATCAACCCCAACTCTGCCTGGGAATCAACGTCATCCACCTTAAGGAGCCCCTGCAAATCTCCAGGATTTCATTCACCCTGCCAAGGAGAAAGCCAGCCGGGAATATTTTACCTCTCAGTATTCCAGGGATTGGAGGAGCCTCATGCCTTCCTGCCAGAGGGAAGCAGCCGCTGTGGGAAGATGCTCCGGTGGGATCTGTCGCCAACGGAAAGTCCTGCTTGACCTGGATCAGATGACCGAGAAGATCCGGACCTTTTAAAGCGAAAGATAGAGCAGGGATGGGCATGCGGGATCTTTCACCTCTCCCGTATCCCTACTCCGCAGACATCGGCTTTCCATGAAAAAAAAAACGCGGCGCAACTTTCTGCTCCAGGATTTCCGCTGGAAAACAGCGCAGTGCCCTCCTCCCGCCGGGCTGCGCTGTCCTGCGGCTCCCGCCCGGAGCATTCCCGCTCCAGCGGCTTCTTCCCGGCGCTGCGGAGGGCGGGATCCGCAGCCCGATCCCCGCCCCCCACCCCCGGCATTCCAAATCCCGAATCACACATCCCGAATCCCGCACCCCGCCCTCGCATCCCCTCGCGGTTCCGGGAGGAGGCAGGAGATGAAGAAGGAATGGTTGCCTTGGCAACGCATCCCTCATCCCGCATTCCTGCCGCGAATTCCCGCCTTTCCTGCGCTGGTTCCCAGCATTGCAGGGCCACCAGATCCTTCCCGCTGGAGCCCCTACCCTGCGACACCGCATCCCGGGACTCTGGGTTTGGAGGGGTGAGGACCAGCAGGGCCTGGCCCCACATCCAAACCCACTGGGAATTCCACCCCAATTCAGGGTCTGTGGTGGAATTGGAGGTGCAAGGAGTAAAAATGGGAGGAAATTCCGTCTTTTTGGTTTTTTTACAAAAAATCACTTGCTGGGTTAGTTTTTTGGGGTTTTTTCAGATGAGAGGAATCCAGGGAATGTTTCTGCCGAGAAATCCCTGGCAGCAGCTCAGCCCAGGTCACCGAATCATAGAATCATGGAATTGTGGAATCATAGAATCATGGAATCATGGAATTGTGGAATCATGGAATCATGGAATAAAGGAATCATTGAAATTGGAAAAGCTCTCTAAAACCATGGAATCCAACATTACTCCAGCACTGATCCAGGTCCCCCAGTGCCACATCCACATGGATTTAAATCCCTTCTGGAAGAAGGACTTCACCACTGCCCTGGGAGAGAATTTTTCCCAGTATCCAACCTAAACCTCCCCTAAATCTGTTCCATCTTTTATTCCCTGGGAGCAGAGCCCAATCCCCACTTAATTCCTGTCATGGAGTTGTAGGGAATGAGATCCCCCCAGATCCTCCTTTTTTTTCCAACATTCCCTTCTCCCTCAGCTGCTCCTTTTCCAGTTTATGCCAATCCTGGCCAGGAAATGATGGAGCAAACTTGCCTCAGTCATCCCAAAATCACAGCATTGGGAATTCTGGGGAATTTGGAGATGGCTGAATGAGCCCATTTGGGGCCTGACTGCCGTGATGGGAATAGGGATAAACATCCACATGAGACTCCTGGGAATGGGCTTGGAAATCCTGGGAAAACAGGTGGGTTTTCTCCTCGTTGCTTAAATCTATGACCGTGGTTAATGGTGCAGCTGGCACTGATCCCACTGGAAATATCCAAGGAATGCTTGGCACCCCATCCCCACCCCCAATTCCATGGGGTGTTCCAGCAGGGGATAACGGTCAATGGGATCACGCTGTGCTGACACAGAAATTCCGGGGTGCCAGCCCGGGAGCTCCGGGTGTTCCCGTTGCAGCCGGAAACCAGAAAATATGGAATCAAACAATAGAAGCAGCCGCAGATTCCATGGGCCCCCTCCACCTCCCGGAGCAACAGGAAACCTTTAAAGGCTCCTTTACTGTAAAGGAGGAAACTCCACCATGGATTTGAGCCATGCAGTGATCCCAGAATTCCATGGAAAAATCTGTGTTGGGAGGAGCAGGAATAACCTTGGCTCCAGGGGCATAATTCCAGGTGATTGCAGCCTTGCTGTGGGATAGGGATGCTCTGATTAGGAAGCTTTGGCTTTCTTCCCATTCCAGGAACATCTATAAAATCCTGGGATATCCCCAGGGGGAAGGGACCTGCAAAGAGCCCAACTCCTAAAAATCCTGGGATTTTCCTCAATCTCACCCTCAGGAGCTGCCTCAGATCCCAACCTCGGAGCCTGCTCTGATGCAGAGGGAAAAGTGGGATTTGCTTGGTGCATCCCAAGGAATCTGTGCATCTTGGGATCAGCAGTTCTGGGATTTTAAGATCTGGGGTTTTTAGGGAGCCTCTAAGTCAAGGATTTCCAAGGGAACCATCCTGAGATTTAGTGGAATGTGGTTTTCCAGGTGTCCAGGGGAATTATTCAACTCTCCTTATCCTGGAATCCAGTTAATTTTCCTCTTTATTCCCATTATCCCTGTCCAGGGATCCCTGCCCTGCTCCCTCACCAGGGCTGGATCCCAAATCCACACCAAGGACTTCGAAAAAGTGGGAAAAGTGGAAAGGAGCCTGTGAATGCTGGGAATTAATGAACCCCTAAATGGGGTGTGATTTTCCTGGAGGAATTCCCATTTAAAGAGTGCTGCTCCCGTTTTCCAGGTAAAACCCCTATGGAATCCATTTTCCACCCCCTGGATCTTCCCTGAGCCTCCAACAATTCAGAATCCATGAATTCCACACAATCCAAGAATATCTGGAAGGGATCCTAAAGGACACCGTGTTCCAGCCTCACTTCTACGGCCTGCTCCCAAATTTCCCCGNTTCCCGAGGAAAGTTCGAAACATGGAGATTTGCTGCCCTCTCCTGGGAGCCGCCAAATCCTGGGATTTGGGATGCTTGGAAGTGTTCGATCCTTTTGCTTTGGAATTTTTTAAGGCTGATTAAAATCTCCAAGGCATTCCCAGGAAATGGGAGAACTGTGGGAATAGAATCCTTCACAAATTCTAGAAAAGCCAATTTTGAAATTTTTTTTCCCTCCTTCACCCCCAGTTTTTCGGGAATTGTGGGAAAACCTGGATCAGGAACAGGTTATTGGCCAAAATCTGACCTTGTCTGCCAGGAAACAAACTTGAGACTTCCCAAGCTTTTCCCCCTCCTAGCTTTGAGCTTTCTGCTCCCTCCTGGGGGGAAACAAATCAGATTTTTTCGGGGGAAATAAAGGAATTCCCAAGAATTCCTGGGTAGTTTATGAATATATTGAGAGAATCCTGGCATGAATGATAAAGGAAAAAAAAAGGAATTTATCCACTTCGGGAATTTATAAAGTGAATATTCCCCCAAAATTCGGGAAGCCTGAAATTTTGATGGTGTTTAGATCCTGGATGTCACTTCTGTGGATCCATGGCTGCTCCTCAGGGAGTTTTCCTGCTGTTTTCTCTGTGGAAAACCTGGAAAAAGTGTAAAAGCCTCCATTTCCCTTTTCTGGTGGGAGAGGAGGCAGCGTTATCCCAGCAGGAAGTGGAGCCAGAGGTCAGGGCCTCATTCCTGATGCCAGGTGGGAGCTGGAACATGTTTATCCAGTCTGGGATCCACACTGGAGTTCCTTATTCCCAGCCTGGCACTTTTCCCGGGAGCTCCTGGGCTCTGGCAGCCACTGCCACATTCCAAGCCCTGCTCAATGCTCCTGTGTCTGCTCCTCTAAAGAATTCCCACTGGGATGGGGGATTGGGATGCAGGGATGGGGGACAACCATGGTGTCCCAAAGCTCAGGGATCCCAGGATTGTAGAGCAGGATAAGGAGTGGATCCACCCCTTTGGGATGGGGCCATGGCCAAGGAATGCAGGTAAGCTCCAGTGGCTCTTCCCATTCCATGAATTATCCTTGCCCCCACTCCAGTCTGATCCCAGCCTCAAGGATCCTCAGCTCCCAAGGAATTTGGGGACGATGAGGCAATTCCCTCTGGTTCTTTTCCATAAATCTGCTGGAAAAAATCCTCCCCGGTTTGGAGGGATGGGAAATCCTGGTTAATATTGAAACAGCATCTGGAATTTGCCTGAATCCTGCTGGATTCAACAGCAATGGATGAACCTGGATTTCCAGTTTGGAAATGCCAAAGGAGCACTGGGAAGCAAATTGCGTGGGCATTTGGGCTGGGAATGAGGTGTGGTTCTCCTTCCTGGGAGCTCTGTATCCCAAAACTGATGGAAAGGGGAAGAACCGGGAATACAGAATAGAGGGAAGGCAGCAACAGCTCCATATGAAATCCCTGAATATTCCCAAGTTTCTCCCTCTGTGATTGTGGTGAATTTTTGGGAAGAGCAGCATGGAGCCAGGACAGAAGGATGCATTATCCACCCTAAATATAGGCTGACATCACCTCCCCACTCCTTCATTCCATAATAATTTTGGAGTGCTACATCTGGAGGCTTTGCTGCTTCCTATGGACTCCTGGAGGTTTTCCTGGCTGCCAGACTCGAGGCACCAGGAATTTTTATGGAAAGCCAGCTGGGGATAAATGGAGTCCAGAAATAGAAAAGATGGAGCAGCTCCACTGGGATGGGCTGGAACACCTTGAAATCTTGGATAGGCCCTCACTGGGAAGCTGCTCCTTTTAATGTAGGCATTGATTTCTTTTCCTGCTCAAATCCATGGATTCTCCCCTTTTCCAGCCATTCCCGCAGCCTGGATCACTGCTGAGAGGAGGAGAGGCTTTTCCTGGGAATCCCAGCTGCTCATCCATGAGGAAACACCCCCCCACACACACACTCTCCTTCCCAAATTCTGGCACTGCAGCCACCTCAAACCCATCTGCAAACAGCTGGAAAAATCACGGGAAAACATGGAAAATCAATTCCTTTTCCTTCCAGCAGCTTCTAATTGTCTCCTTCCATGGCTTTCTGGCTTTTCCAGGAGTGATTTTCCTTTAAGTCTGTTTTTCCTGCTTGGCTCTGCCCCTGCATCAGCAGGGTGGGAAAGAATTCCCTGGTGCAAACTGGGCTGGAGCAGCATTCCCAAGAGAATGCCCTGGCATTCCCAATCCCTTCCCAGAACCCCTGTGTCCCTCAGGAAACACCCTCCTTTTGGATATCCCCATGAAATTCAGCTTCAGGAGTGTTTTCCTCCTGTATCCCTGCACTTATCCTCTTCCAGAGGCTCAGGAAGGGTGGCAATTGCCAAGCTTTTGATTCCCCAGGATGTGGTTCCTGCAAGCCCCAAACCTGATCCTGATGGGAAAAGGGAATGTGAGGGATGTCTCCCATCCCTGTGGAATCCTCTGAGCCAGTTGATCCCACAGAAAAACCAGGGAAATGTGGATTTGCTGCTGGTTTTGGGAATTGGAGCAGCTGGTGGGACAAGGAGAGGGATCAACCCCAAAGGGAAGCCGGGAATATCCTGGAAGAAGCCAGAGTTCCCTTAAAAAAGCAGCGAATCCATATTTCCCTGGTAGTGGTTGTTCCATCTTCCCAGAGCAGTGGGAAGGGCTGGATTTCAGGGATTGGATGATCCTGGCTATGCCAAGGGGCCTGACTTTTCTGGATATCAATTCCATGTTCAGATCCTTGTATCCCATGTCTGGGAATGTGCTGGGAATTGCTATTGCAATTCTTATAACAATGCAGGATCTGCTGGGAAAGTTTGGGAATGCTTCCCTAAAAAGATATTTTAAAAGCCTGGAATTTCAGTGTGGTTTGAATTCGCCCAAATGCAAGGAAGAAAGGAAGGAAAGAGGAAGAAAAAAAGAAGGAAAAAGGAAGGAAAAAGAAAGGAAATTCTCTTTTCCTCCTCTTTGTTTTTATCCATGGGATGAATAAATAAAAACCTGGGAGCAGGGAATGGGAAGGATGATGCAAGGAGCAGGATTTGGGATGAGAGCTGTGATATTGCAGGAAAATAACCCAGCACAGCAGGAATTACAATAATGTCATTCCTGTTTGCTCCAGCTCCCACTTAATCTGCCAGGAACTCTGACATTTCCTAAAGAATTCTGCACCTCAGGAAGTTCAGAAAAGCACTGCACCTTGCCAAAAGCCAGGGGATATTGGATCCTGCAGGAATAGATGGGAAGCAGAATGTGATCCGTGGCCGGTAGATGGATGGAAGCAGGATGCAATCCCACATCTGTAGTTGGATTGGGATAACGGGAATATGGAATCCTATGGGATAGTTTGAGGTTATCCCAGTGCCAGCACGAGCGCTGATCCCAACCCAACTTTTCCAGGGATTTGAGCATTTTTTGAGTGTTTAATATGTTGGAATTAAAAACCAGGATGTGAAAGGCAAGGCAAGAGCTGGAGGTTTTCCTCTGGAATTCCAGTGCTTGTGGTGCTCCTTTTCCTCCGGGAATGTGGGGAAGGGGATCCAGGGTCTGAGCCTCACCTTGTGCTGACCCTTTTCCATAGGGAATGTCAGCTGGGAAAGGAAAACTGGGGCTGATCCTCCCTTTTCCTCATGGAATATGAGTTGGGAAGGGGATCTGTGGGGTGCTGCCCCTTTGTCTCATGGAATACAAGTTGGGGAAGGAAATTCAGGGCCAAGGTGGAGCTCCAGCAGGATCCACAGAGGAGCTCATTTGCTGGGATAATTGTATGCTTTGCCCTTAAGCGTATTGATTCGGAAAAGTTAATCAGGACCATTTGGAAGCGCTTCCATGAAAAACCAGAAAATCCCATTAAACTGATTAAAACTGAATCCATCTTAAATAACCCCCTGCTCCTTAAAAATGTTGAAACAGGGAATTGTGTTCAAATAAAATTATTTCAGTCAAACACGGCCGCTGGCAGCTCCTGCCTACTGAGGTGTCTGCAGAATTCTGGGATAATTGGAATGCTGGGAAGGGAACAAATCTCTTTTTCTGGGATAAATCCTTGGGAGGCAAAACTGGGGGAAATAGGAGAGTGCTGGAGGTGTGGCCATGTCTAAGGGAGGGATGGGGAACAACCTTCACTTTCCATGGATTTTAGGGAAAAGGTCCTCATGGAAAAGGTTGGAAAACCTTGGCACAGCTTCCCAGGTATCTCAGTTCCTGCAGGGATTTAAAACTTGGGAATGTGGTTTAGTTGTGGGGGAATGGTTGGATGTTTCCATCCTTAACTCTACTGGGATTACATGATTTTCCTTAAAAAATGATGCTTCACATCTCTTTATTCCCAAAACATCAGATTCTGTGGCTGGGGAATATTTCTGGATATTTTAAACTGAGACCTGGGAAACTCCTGGAAAATGATCCTTATGGAAGGGCCCAGCTTGAGATGGAGTTTTGGCTCTGCTCATCCATGACTTGGAATCCTGAAGGATTTGGGATGGATGGAATGTGGGTTTTCCAACCCTGGAGGCTCCGGCCCACAGGCAGAGCTGCTCTTCCCATGGGGAAGTACTGCAGAAGGAGACTGAGATAGGATAGGATGGCAGGGAAATCCTTGGGATGTGTCTTGGGATTTGCCTTGTTCCGGGAGCTGCAGGGCTGAGCTCCCTGATGGTGTCAGCACCTGGAATTACACAATTCCTTCTGGAAGGAAGGAGAGGATGGGGCTGATCCCACCAGTATTCCCATCCCTGCCACCCCATGGGATACACCAAGCTCCTGAACTGGCTCTTCCCCAAAAAATCTGCTCCTCAAACAAGGCAGCTCTGTGAGTTTTGTTGAAATTCCAGCATGGAATATCCAGCAGTGGATTCTCCAGGGATTGGGAAGGTGTTATCTGCCCAGAGCTCAGGATTATCATCTGATTTCATCACTCAGTCTGAGTGCACTGGGAGATAACCGTGATTGCTCCCAGTTTGCTTCCAAATGGGTTGACTTTCCCCTTGGAGCTTCCATGTCTCCCTCTGGATAAATCCTGAGTGGAAGCCAGACTTCTTGCCTTTCCAGGGAGCAAAATCCACATCCCTAGGGAGTGATGGGAATAATGGGAATGATGCCACTGGCTCCCATCCCAAGGTCCATCAGGGATCAATCCTGAGGGATTCTGAGCATCCCACTCTGGCCAGCCTGGGGTTTGATTCCCCTTTCCCAAAATTTTCCAAATGGAACAGGCTCCAGCACAGTGAGATATGAAATTCCATAGAGATGTTTCAGAGCTTGGCATGGGAAGTGTGTCCCATGCTCCATGCCATGGACACATTATTGGCATGGACATTCCTTGCCAAAAATCCCCTTTTTGAGTCACCAAAGGTTTTCTATAGGCAAATCCTGTTAAGGAAATGCTTGGAAAATGCCTTCAGGCACAGGGTAGAATTCTAGGGCGCCCAGAAGTGGGACTCAAGGATCATGGTGGATCAGAATTTTCTGGGAGACCCTGCAGGTGATGGCACAGGGAAGTGGAAATGGATTGCAGGGATTGAATTCTTCAGGATGGATGCAGCAGCAGTGGGATGAGCTGGGGGTGCCTTTCCCCATTCCCGCTGCTCCAGTGGTTGTTTCCTACCGAATTTTGTCCCATTCCTGGTGAGCAGGGGTGGTTGAGCATCCTGTGAATTCCCAGCCCTGACCTCCCTGGAGCTGCCAGGCTGCTTTATCTCCGCCGCAGCCTCCAGATGCTCCTTGCAGCATTCCCAACAAAGGAGGTGCCAGCGGTGGCTGTTTGTCAGTGCCTTGTTCCTGACTGCGGGAATAAATCCTGGATCCCTCCTTCCCTCCCTTCCCAAGGCCGGCGGCCGGGTGCCAGCCGAGCCCCCCGCACTGCTCCTAATACAGCAGCGGGATCATCCCGCGGCAGGAGCAGCGGGAAGCCGGAATAATGGGGAGCCCGTTAGCATCTCCATGGAGCAGCGGGATGCAGGGATGCTTCTTGAATCCACATCCTGGCTTCCTTGCGCTCCCAGGTGCTATTTGCCCACCGAGGTGCTGGCTTTGGGAGCAGCTGCGCATCCGAGGGCCAGGAAATACCCCGCTCCTCATCCTTTTCCCGCTCCGGGGGCTCTGCATCACAAGGCCCGCGGATTTCCTTGGGTAGCGGCACTGTGTTTGCCGGGATCCCCGGGAGCTGATGAGGTGTTAATGGGAGCAGGGATTGGGATTGGCACTCAGGGGGTCACGGCTGAATCCCGATTTCCCAGCCAGCTGGGAAAACCGGTGGGAAACACCCCCNGCCTGTGGATTGGGAATGTTATCCTGCTAGGGGGTCTTTTGTCATGGAAGTGGAGGGGGAAAAAGGGCAGGAGTGAAAGTTGTGTGCACCAGGGAAAGTTGAGATGCTTATTGTAGAAACTGGGATGCTCACTGTGGGAAATGGGATACTCTGGCACTCTCACTCTGAAAACTGGGATGTGCCTGCACCCTCTCATTGAAAGCTGGCATAAACCCCAAAATATAAACCAGAATCCTGGTGCTTCATCAGGTAAATCCCGGTGGATGAGGACACTCCCAGGACATCCCCAGCTGCTATCTCTGGAGATAAGGAGCAGCCCCGCCATTCCCAAGTGGAGCCGGGATTGATGAGCTGTGTAGTGTTCCTGGGTCCTCTGCAGAGTGGATTTCATTCCCGGTGGGAGACCTCGGGAAGTTCTGTCTCCTTGGCAGAGATTGAATCAGCTAGAAAATGGGGCTGGAAAGGTTGGGAATAGAGACAGGGAGGCTGCTCCTGCCGATAAACGGAGCCCTTGCTGCTTCCCAGCGAGATGAGGGCAGGGTGGGACTGGAATCATTGCATGGCCCCAGGGAATGGCTTTTCCTTGCTGTAAAACAGAATGAAAACCAGGAGCTTCTGCTGTGGTCCAGCTGAGCCCCTTGGACTCGTACCAGCAGAGCTCCTGAGATCCCAATGGCTTTTCTTCCATAGGATTGGAATTGGCCATGGAAGCCCACAGAAGGAACAAATCCACATGTGTGCCATGTGCCACCATTCTGGTGGCTCCCAAAATCCCTGGGCCCAGGGGGTTGGGGCTCCACCCCTGGTCCCAAAAGCTGGAAATAGCAGCAGCTCTGTTGATTCACAACCACAGCCCTGACTTCCCTGCTCCGGATCCGAGGTGTTTTTTTAACAATCCTCCCTTTTTCCCAGTGAGCTGAGGGCACACGGAGCAGCCAGGGCTCCCCTGGATATTCCCGGGGGGCCATGCCAGCTCCTCTTTTCCCCCTTGGAAAAACAACCTCCAGTGCTTGAAGCATAAAAAGCCTTTGTGCCACCGGGCCCGGATCCCCCGGGAGCGGCAGCGGGATTGCACCCTGGGAAGGGAAGGGCTGGAGCCGCCTCGGGAGCCCCAGCCATCCCGCAGAGTGATGCCTCCCCGCGCCAGCCCCGCCAGGAATGTTTGCTGTCACCGCAGCCTGCGGCAAGGAAATATTTTCCAAGGAAAAAAAAGGCCTTCCAGTGTATTCTGCGCCACCGGCTTCCAGCGGCCTCTGTAGCTGTCTTGTTCTGCCGTCGCCGGGACACCGAGCTGGAGGAAGAGAGGAGGCAAAGGTGGGAGAGCTTTAAAAAGCTCTGGTTAAGGTTGTTCCACCCTCTGGAAAAGGGATTGGGTAGCTGCAAAACTGCCAGAGCTGCACAACTCCCGGAGGCTGTTTTTGGGGGAGAGGGTGGTTTCCCTTCGGCCTCCAAATCTTAGCTTCATATCCCAGGAGAAGCATTTTGGGATGTTAAGGGATAACCTGTCTTTTTCCAAGTTGAGAATGTAGGTCAGAGCCCACTCTCCTTCCCAAAATCCAGTAAGGATGCTGCTGCTGCAGGTTGGCCTGGAGTCTGTCCCTTCAGCTCTTTACTCTGGCACCAAAACAAAACACACTCAGAAAACTGTGAAAAATAAGCCCAGCTTGGGAATGCAGCTGATTGGAAGTTTTTCCAGCAGAAAGTGCTGTCCGATCAACAGAAAACCATTCCTGGGGCGGGTGTTGATTTGGGCACTGTTTCCTTGGAGGGGAAAAAAAATCAGAGTGAGGGGGAGAAATGTTTGGAGAGAGCCAGAGCTGCCACCATCACAGAGCTTTTCCAGCCCTCTGCAGAACAGCTCTTCCCTGGAAATGCACCGGATTCAGCAGCCTAAGGGTGCTGGGTTTTGTGGCCCCCCAAAACATTGGATTTAGGAGGCCAAAGGCACTGGATTAAGCAGGTCAAAACCACTGGATTTATAGCCCCCAAAATGTTGGATTTAAGAAGCCAAAGGCACAGGATTTAGTACTGGATATACAGGCCAAAATCACTGGATTTAGCAGTCCAAAAGTATTGGATTTAGCAAGACAAAAGCAATGGATTCAGCAATCCAAAATCCCTGGATTTAGTAGCCCACCACTGGATTTATGGGCCACCAGCACAGGGGATGAGGTTCCAAGGACACAGGAATTCTGAGTTTTACTGGGAGAGAATCACTGTCTCTGTTTTAGGGGGAAAAATCTTGGGAATATTCTGGATTCTGGCCATGGGATCCAGCCTGGCTTGGATGAGCTGTGCCATCATTCCACTCAGGACAGGCAGCCTGAAATGCCCTGTTTTCCACCTTTTCCAGGGCTGCAAGCAGGTGCCAAAGGCACCCTCCTCAACTTGAGTTGCTTTTTCCATCAGAAAATCATTTTTTTTAGCAGAAACAAAGGATTTCCATTCGTCTGGCAAAATTAAGCTGATCCCATGATCAAAGCTTCCCTGGGTTTTCAAACGTGACTTGAAATGGATTTTTTTTCCCTGGAAATGAATGGAATGGAATGAAAATAACCTTGCAGGTGGCAGCAACCTGCAGGGCGGTGCTGGGATGGGGTGGATCCAAAATTCCCACCATGATTCAGCTGCGCGATGGCCGAGGGTGGAGGTATCCGAGTGTCCTGCTGTCACTGTGGCGCCGCCAGTCCCTCATCCCAAGGCACAGAACTGGGATTGTGCCGACCCCGAGCAGATTTATGGGGTGATCCTGGCCTGCTATTAGTGGTCATGGAACCACAGACTCCCAGACAGGGCCTGATACCAAGCTCCCATGGTTTTTTTGGAAGCAGAAATCTCCACTCTGGCTGTTTTGCTGCAAGCTCTGCCAGGGACACCTAATTCCCAGGAAAATGGGGTGCCCTGGCAGCAGGCTGCCAGGAGGGGACATGAGGAGTGACATGGAATGAGCAGTGCCTGCATTGCCGAGCTCGGAGCAGCTCTGTCGGCTATTTATACCCGGAGCGCGGGAATGGAGCCGCTCAGGATAAATGGAGCTATTTTCAAGGTCTTGGCCAGGTCTAACTGGTTTAAACAAGGCCGGGAATGACTCACAGGGCTATAAATGTCCATCAGAATCCTCGGAGAGGCTGTCTCCAATGGATCTCCTTGGAAAAGCAGCCTCCCGGCTCACTGAGAAAACTGGGACATGCTCCTGTCTCCCTGCTCCGGCACCCATTCCAAATCCTGTCAATCCCAAATGGCTGGGACTGGTTGGACTGGACACATCTCTGCTTTTACGGGATGTGTAAGGAATTTGGGAATTAGGTCCCTTAATTCCGCTTCTTGGGTGATGTGGTGGACCCTCCTTCCATCATTTATCCCCCGCCCTGAGCAGCAAATTCCCGGTGGGAATCGAAGCACCTCAGCCAGGATGGAAACTCTCCAGCAGCACAGAGGTTTTGTTAGAAAATAACAGGGAGCTATTAAAGTCCAGGGTTTAGGGAGGAGGCTCCAGATTCCATTTTCTTCCTGTTTGTTTTCTTCTTGGGAACCCAAGGACATTTCAGTTTTCAGCAACTGATCATTAAACATCAAAAATATTTCCCGGGATGAACCCAAAACCTGGATATTTCAGTCAGGTGAAAATTCTCCTGCCTGCTGGGAGAAAATATCCACGGCAGGATTTTCCTCGGATATGAGGAAGACTTTTTTCCCTTTCTTTCTTGATCTGAGAATCTCCCTCCACTCATCCTTCTCCCTGTGCCGTGGGAGCTGGAGATGAATCCATTAACTCCCGGTTTTCCGGAGCCAGACGGCTCCTCCGGTCGTCATTCCAGATGCCTGCGCATCTTGTTTATCCAGCAAAATGTGCTGCTGGAAAGCCGGGAATGGGCATCACGTGGCCCACGGCAAACAGCCGGCAGATGCCCTCTGTTGATTTTGCTTCGGAGCTTTTCCAGAGGCTGCTGGACTCTTTCAAGGGGCTTTTGCCCATTCTTGCTGTGATCCCATCCCACCATCACAGGATCCCCACCTCGGGACATGTTGGCATTGTCCCCCAGGGAGCATTAGGAATGCTGTCCCAGGAAGTTGTTATTCCCATCGTGATTACTGCCAGTGCTCAATTCCCAATAATGGTGCTTTATTCCCATTGGGCTTTTCCAGGGTTTTATTTTATTCCAGCAGCTCCTTCCCTTCATCGGCACATTGGATAATTACAGACCAGGGAGGAACATTGAAACAAGGAGTGAAAATGCCAGAAATAGGGATGTATCCCAACTGTCTGGATCCTCAAGAATCCTTGTGGATGAAGCCAATTTGCCTCCCCCTGAGATCCCGGGATTGAAGGATATCATTCCAGAGTTAAAAGGATGGATAGCCCTGGGATATTAAAGAGACAAAATTTTGGCAAACTCCTGGCTTTTGCTTTGTTAGCCTTGCTTAGGCCTTGGAAAAACTTTCCCAGAATTAAGCAGCCCCATTTAATGTGGAATCTAATTAGGAGGGACTTGGTTGGAGAGTTCCTCAAATAGTTGAGACATTATCGGCTGGCGTAATTGTGGGAATTCCCGGTGGAATTCTGGCACCTGTTCCAGAGCTGAGGCTCTGTGGGTGGGGAAAAAGAGGGAATTTCAGTGGTCCCCATCCGAATCCTTCAAGTAGCTTTTCCCAAAGTATGGAATTTGTGGGAACTCAGGAGTGGGATGGATCCTGGTGTGTGTTCCCAGATTGGTGCTGGATGTGACCTTGGGATGTGCTGTTGGCTCTTTCTTGAGAGCTTTGGTGGGAATGCTTAGCTTAATTCCCAGCTTCAGGAATGTGAATCATCCTCATCCTCATCCTGATCTTCCCATGGTTTGATCTGCTTGGAAGCTCCTGGGAATGCTCCCAACCCAGCAGATCTCCTGACCTTACAAAGAGGGATCCTAGAGGAAAAACTGTGAATACACTCAGTGAGAAGCAGCACTGGAGCAATGGGAGCTTTCTTATCCTGCTCCACCCTCACCCTTCCCTCTTCCCACCTCAATCCCGTCTCCCACCTACTTCCTGAAGTACTTCCAGGCACTGATTCATCCATAATTTCCATGTCTTATCAGGGAAAGGCCTCAATAAATCCCACAAGTTGCCTTTTGTCTCTGACAGCCCTCCTGAAGGGCAGCTCTTCAGGAGCTGTCATCTCCCAATTTCCTGAATTCAAGGGAAAAACCCAATCCCGCCTTTCTTTCAGAGGACCAGGACAATTGGGAGAGTTCATTATCCTGGATTAATGATGATAATTATCAGGAGAAGGAGAATAATTATCCAGCTTGGAGGGAAGGCACTTGCATATCTGGAAGGGATGGAGGCAGAAAAAGCCCATCCAGACTCCAGCCATCCCTTGGAAAAAGCCTCCCCATCCATGGCTCCCAATGCAAATAAGAGCATCATTTGAAAATTAAATTTAAAATAAATATTAGTTAAATATTAAAGAGAAGAAATCAGGTGGAGATAGCCAGAAACTTGTTCATTCCAACCATGAGTGTTTAAATAAGACACCACGGAACATTTTTCATTTTTAGCAGTCCTGGTATTCCTAAAAATGTTATTTTTATGGGGAAAATATCCATTTTCCTGCTTCTTTTCCTTATGAGAGATTAATTTTATCCATGTGGAAGGAGAGAAGGGAGCGGGAGATGGTTGGATGTGGGAGTGGAGCCTCCGGAGTCAATCCCACATCCAGCTGCTTTTCCAGGCCCACGTTGCTGAATACAAATGTTGGAATTGCTCTGTGTCCTCCTGTTCCCAAGACAAAGGCTTTGTCTGAGGAGCAGGAGTGGGATGTGGTGGCTTTGGTTGTCCCTGTGGCCACATGGAATGGGATGGGCATCACCATTCCCAGCAGGGTGTGCTCCATGGACGGAGCAGGGTGGGAGAATTGTGGGACAGACAAAGGGAAAACGAGATTTAAGTGTCTGGGATGGTAGGAATGTCCCCAAGGATCAAAAATACAAGGAATCAGGGCAGTTCCCAGTCCACACCTGGATGAAAATCTTCACCTTCACTAGGGACAAAATTCCAAGTCCTGTGGAGCCAAAGCAGGGAAGCGGCGCCTGGTAAAGAAAAAAAAGCAGGAAACTGGGAAAGGCAGGAGCTGCCAAGCTCAGGATGGTGCCATCTCCAGCCATCCCACACGTGGAGGTGCCAGACATGTTCACATCTGCCCCAACATCTGCAGGGCCCAGGCCTGAGGGTGGGAACTGACCAAGGCTCATCTTGGTCTCTCTGGAATCCATCGGAACAAACCTTGTGGTCTGAGGGAAAAGGAAATGGAAAGCCAGTGGGATCTCGTCCGAAATATCTGGATCCATCCAGGAGAGGAGAGCAGGATCCTTGAGCTTGCCCAGCAGCCACATCCGAAATTTCAGCCCGTCCTCCCAGAATTCCCTTTTTCTGGGCCTTTGGATGAGCAGAAAGCTCCGTGGAAATGCAGGAGGTGGAGATTCAGCACTTGGGGTGCGCCCGCACCTCCTCCCAGCCGGGATGGGCGATCTGGGGGCGCAGGCACTGGGTGCAAGGGGGTGACGCCCGGGAGTGACCCCACAGGGGGTGCCCGGGTGTCCCCCAACACCCCGGGGTGTCGCTGCCCGTCCCCCCCGCACCCACAGCAGGCGACAGAGGGCGCCCCACCACCGTGCTCGTGGGCGGCCCGGGGCTGCCCCTCCCTCTCTTTAGGGTGTCTCCCCTCTTGCGGGGGCATCTTCTGCCGGTCTGTCTCCCAAATCCCCCAAATCCCAGCAGAAAACGTCTAAAAGGGGTGACGGGGAGGGAGGCAGGCTGCGACTATCGCCGCGGCTATCGCGACAGGAGGAGGCGAACGGGGTTGTTTTCCTTTGGCCATGGATCCTGAGGGCTTTGGGATCCCAGGGAAAGAATCCTGAAGGGGTTTTGGGGGTTTAAAAACTCTCGGCGATGTGGGGCAGGGGGAGCTCCTCCGGGGAGCGCAAGCTCAATAAATAAATAAGTAATTAAATAAATAGACTAATAAATAAATAATCAAACAAACAAATCAGGTTTGCGGTTGGTTTGTTTGGGTTTTTTGTTTTCTTTTGTTGTTGTTTTTTTTTTTTTTTTTTTTTATGCCGGGGGGCATTTCNATTCTGGTCACCCGTCTGTCCGTCCTTTCTTCCTTCATTCCTTCCTTCCGTCCTTTCCTTCCTTCCTTCCTTCCTTCTTTCCTCTTTTCCTCCTTTCCTGTTTTTCCCCGCTACCTGCGCTCCGGCAGCAGCAACGGCGCTGCCCCGACGGAGCGCACCGGGACCCGCACCGGGACCCGCACCGCGATCCGCGCAGGGCCGGCCCCCGCCGCCCCGCCGGTGCTGCCCGCCCCTTTCCCTGCTCTCCCTGCTCCCTTCAGTCCCGGTTTTCCTGCCGGGAAGAGCCGCGTCCCGACCTGCCGGGGAGACAGAGCCCCGGGGCCCTTTCGCAGCGGGTAGCAAACGTGCGTGGGGAGGGGACCGGGGACTTCGGGGGGACCCTCAGCCGCTCCAGAGGGGCTGCTCCCAGCGGGAATGCTGGGGGAGAGCCGCTGTCGTNGTCTAAAAGGGGTGACGGGGAGGGAGGCAGGCTGCGACTATCGCCGCGGCTATCGCGACAGGAGGAGGCGAACGGGGTTGTTTTCCTTTGGCCATGGATCCTGAGGGCTTTGGGATCCCAGGGAAAGAATCCTGAAGGGGTTTTGGGGGTTTAAAAACTCTCGGCGATGTGGGGCAGGGGGAGCTCCTCCGGGGAGCGCAAGCTCAATAAATAAATAAGTAATTAAATAAATAGACTAATAAATAAATAATCAAACAAACAAATCAGGTTTGCGGTTGGTTTGTTTGGGTTTTTTGTTTTCTTTTGTTG
>WBMY01015932.1:110015-135044 GCA_013397315.1 Donacobius atricapilla
GGGGGAGGAGTGTTATCCAGCTCTCCAGTGTGCTAGGATTCATGGAAAAGGATGAGGGGTGGGAGAAGGGAGAACTGGACAGGACAGGGAGCTTGGTCCAAGCTCTGGATCATCCCATGGATAGGGCAGGAATTTCAGCTGGTTTTAAGACAGGGATGTTCTTCATCCAGCTGAAATTGGGGATATTTGGGATCAGGAATGACTCCTGCTGGGATGAGGAGAGAGAGAGCCACCTGGATGTGCAAGAGGCTGTTCCCATGGGATCATATGCAGGAATGAGCGAGGGGGTTGGAACAAGGCAAGGTTTGGGAATCAGTGGGGGTTTGGGATGCGCTAGCATTTGGAATGGAGCAGGATTTGGGGTGTATCATCAGGGTTTAGGGTGTAGTAGGGTCTGGGATACAGCAGATTTGGGAAGCAGAAGGATTTTGGATACAGTGAGGTTTGGGATGTGGCAGAGATTGGGATGTGGCAGGGTTTGGGATAAGGCAGGATTTAGGATACTGCAGGTTTGAGATTCAGCGTGGTTTGGGATTCAGCAAGATTTGGGATATAGCAGAATTTGAGATGCAGAAAGTCCTGAGACTCCAAATACCCTGGAATTTGGGGTCTCCCTGTGGGATGCGGGGCCCTGTCCCACTTCTCCCTCTGCTCCACCCTGTCCCAAGGCTCCACTCCCAGATCCGAAGGGGCCCTGGAGCCATATCCATGCTCCGGCAGGGAGCCCAGGCAGATCCGGCATATTTTTCCCGGTTACTCATTAACCACCGTTCCTTTGACAGGATCAATATTCCAAGCAAACACTTGAGCAGCCCCGCTCCGCTTCCCTCTCCTTCCCTCAGCAAAATGATTTATTCCCGAAAATGCAGCTGCCTGGAAAAGCGGCTCCAGGGAAAGGAGAGGGGGGTTTATCGGCGGGATATGCAAAGCACATTTATTCTGGCTTTTATCTCTTCCATTCCATGTTGATCCCATCCATACAGATGGATTTGGGGCAGGTAGATAATGAAAAGTCAAGTGGGAAATTTACACAAAGGCGCTCCCGCTTTTCCAGCAGTGTTGGAATTGCTTTATTCCTTCATTCCTTAAAGCAGGATTTCAAAGCTTTCAAACATTTTATGTTTAACACAAATCCATTTAATTCCCACCTGGCATTTTTTCTAGTGTTAATTTCCTCGTTAATTTCTGAGGATGTTTGGAGCCCACTCCCTCTCCCGCTGATCCATCTATGTCTCCTTCCCGGCACCCCCAAAATCCTAACAGGAGCTTCCTGCACCACCAAAACCTCAGGAGCCGTTCCCTAATTCCCTGTAAGCAGCTTTTCCTTGGGCCAGGCACTTAATGGAGGGCATGGGACGGGAGACCACAGCTTGGAACAAAAAAAATCTGGAAAAAAATGGGAGAACCATTATTAATAAACATCTCCCAGCCATTTGGAGGCTGCTCCAGCTTAAAGCAATTAATTCAGGATCCGGACATAAACTCTCCAGCTCTTTGACAGCTTGGAGCTGGAATAAAAATGCCAGTTCTCTGGGGAAAAACCTAGGATAGTTGGCTCTTTTCCGGACTGTTTGCTCATAGGCCCAGGGAGCAATCTTCCTGCAGAATGAAATGCAAGGACACAAACAACGTTCCAGGGAGAGAATGGGAGATGGGAATGAACAGTTTGAACTATTTGCTCAGCAGAAGGGCGGCCACAATGCTGGGCCCATGGATTTTCCATGGATCACCCAGCTCCCCAATCCCTTTTGTTGTGAGCCCCAGCCTCCGGCCAGATAAGAGCACAGCTGCAGCCCTTCCCTGATTCCCTGATTCCCTTATCCCACTGATCCAAGAAAAGCTGCCTCCACTGGTATTCTTGAGCCAAGATCTGGGCTCTGGCCCATGGCTTTTCCATGGATCCTGAATCCCTTTTGTTGTGGAGTCCCTTCCTCCAGCCAGGTAAGAGCACACCCCTTCCCTGATTCCATGGATCCAGCAAAAGCTGCCTCCGTTGGCATTCCCAAGCCACACTCCAGGCTCTGGGATGAGGCTCCATGTGCCCTTGGATGGTTCATCCCCACACCCTTCAGCTGGTATCTTTGGGAATGGCCAGGTAACCCTTTTGGGACAAGGAAAGGTTTCAGGGGCAGGAAAACCCTTTGGGAGCATGGAAAACTCTTGGAGAAAGGGAAAAGAAACCCTCTTGGATAAGGGGAAAACACACTTGCATAAAGAGGAAGGGAAACCTCTTGGATAAGGGAAAAACACTCATGGAAAAAGGGAAACCTCTTGGGGCAAGGAAACATATTAGGGAAAGGAAGCACCTTCAGGCAAGGAAAACCTATTGGATAAATGGAAAATCCTACTGGATAAAGGAAAACCTTTTGGGGCAAGGAGACCCTTTTGGGTGAGGAATTCTGTCCTCATTCCAAGCAAGCTGCAGGAATGCCACATTCCAAAGGCTATTCGCAGCCCAAGCTGGAGATGCAGAGTTGCCAAACGCAGAATTCTGTATTGATTTAGGGCACAACAAGCCTGGAATGTGAAAATCCTAAATATGTGTCATCCTTCCTGGGAGATCCATCTAGGAGCCAGATGTGAAATACTGAGAATATTCTTGGTGGGTACCACTACATCCAGGCTTTCATTCCCTGAAAATCCAGGGAAATTTCTCCCTGTTCTAATCCAGGCCACCCCTCATTTTGGTCCAGGCAGGGAAATGCTGGAATTCCTAATGAGTAGGGAGCAAGGCCAAAAGGGACGATCCATTCTTTGCCATTCCCACGTTTTGTCCTGTTGGTTCTGGGAATAGCCCTGGGCTGTTGGAAAGAATCCTGAAAGGATTTTAGGAAAGAAAAGGGAAAAGGTTGTGGATTTGGCAATCCCAGAGCTCCACTGCTGTCCCAAAAATGATTGGAATCACTGGATTTTTTGTGTTTTTTCCTCCTTTTCCCAATTTTTCCTGCAGGGTGGTCAGACTAGAAGGCGGGAGGCTCCTGTTGCTCCTGGGCTGCCCAGAGCTCATCCCACATATCCCTGAAATCCCAGAGCACCTGGATATTCCCTGCTCTGATACTGCATTCCTGGGATGGCCCATCCCAAAATCCCTCAGGAAGAGGGCTGGCCTCCTTGATTCTAAGAATTCCCATAGAATATCCCAAGTTGGAAGGGATGAGGCTCACCAAGCATATCTCAATTCCCATTTTAAAGGTAGATCCAACTGGATTTCCATTTCTGGGATTGTTCATCCCAAAATCCCCCAGGGAAGGGTTTTTATGCCTTTACCATGGTTGGGCTCCTTAATTCCATGATTTCCCAAGGAAAATCCCAACTTGGAAGGGACGAGGCTCACCAAGCCCTATTCCTATTCTGAAGGTAGATCCAGCTGGAATTCCTTTCCTGGGCTCCACTAGTTCCAACCTCATCCCGAAAGCAGGATGGGTTAATTAATGAGACATTAAAGAGGCAGAATGACACTTCCAAGATCTCATTCCCGAGCCACTCCGCCAGAGACAAAGAGAAAGTGCCAGCAGTGCCGGGTAATTTGTGCGGCATTCTCGGGGAATAAATTTAGGGAGGCAAATATCGTTATGCGGGATTTAAATTAAAGTTGACACTAATGTAAATATGGCCAAGCAACTCCATGTTTAAAAACTGGGATGAGGCTCCCGCTTTTTAATCAGCTCCTCTTAACTCCACTGGCATTTCAAATCCAGCAGTTAAATTGGATACAAAGCCGGGAGAAGGAACTGCCGGAGGGAGCAGCTCCTTCCCGAGGGATGCATGGGCTCAAGGGGTGGGATAATGTAGGGAGAGGTGGCCAGGAAGCATCTAGAGATGATCCAACATTCCCATGTCCCATGGAGATTCCCAGCCTTCTGATTCCGCTGCTCTGGATCCAACAGCGCTCAGATCCTCTGGAACCCAATGGCATTTGGTTCTTCACACCTGTGTCCAGCTCGTCCCAACATCCAAACCCCAGAGTCAACATTCCTGGTCCTGGGGGGTTCTGCCCAGCTTCCCACCATGCTGCTTCCATGGAATGATTCAGGTTGGAAGTGACCCTAAAGCTCCTTTCATTTCAATCCCCAGCAAAGTTAAATCATGGAATTGGGGGGAAAAAATCAGGGAATAAAAGCAGCAAAGTGGAGAGGAAGGAGCGTTCCCTGCCTCAGCTACTTCAAAGCCAGGTGATCCTGAGCTCTGGAATAACAATGGGAGCTCGGTAACCTGGCAGGGCCTGGAGTTATTCCTGTTCCAGGAACAATGGATTTGGCATTGGAATTCTGCTGCCTTCCTTTCCAGGGGAATAAAGTGCCTCTGGCAGCGGTGCCAACACTGGTTCTCTGCCACAAGATAAGGCCTTGGAATGAGGGATCATTCCAGCACCATTCCAGCACTATCCCAAAGTTTTGCAGATCCAGCTGGATGGACTCAGAAATGTCCATTTCATTTGGGTCCCTTATCCCCCCATTGCAGTTCCAATATCTGTGGTTGTTTTGAGAGTCAAATTCCACCTGAACGGGGATAAAACCCAGCCCAGTTCCATGTTTTGTCTGTGCTGAGAATGTTCAGCTCCAATTCCAAAATAATTTTGGGAATTGTGGGGATAATAATAAAAATAACAAAAATATAAGTGGAATATCAACACTAATATTAATAAAAATATTTTAAAATATAATAAATCTTTTCTTTGGAATTTTTGGACAGCCTGCATGAAATTCCTAGTATCTCAAGTTTCCAGGCCAACTGGGACTCCCTGGATCCAGCCTAAGGTGCAGGGGGTGCAGAGGCAATTCCTGTGGGGATCATGCATTTCCAGGAAACCCCAGAAACACAAGAGGTGATGGGATTGGTGTTATCCCAGGAAGGTCCTGCCCACAAGGCATCTCCACTCCTGGCCTCATCCCAAGATTCCAGAATTCCACCTGCTGCCCTGGCAGAGGATTTCATATTTCTAATCCCAAATTATGGCTTGGGATGTCAAACAGAGTCATACGTCCCATTAATTATCCCCCTGAATATCCCAGGAATTTTACAAGCATCCAATTTGGGGTAAAACACTGGGAAGATCCCTCAAAAGGTGCAGGGAAAAGCCTGGGGTGATGTGATCCCATTTTTCTGGGAAGGAAGGGGTGTCCCAGGAGCAAGTTTTTCCCAGGAGCCATCCCCCAGTACCCGGGCTGTGTCCACAAACCCCCCTTTTCTGAGGAATTAAGGAGCTTCCAGACACCCATTGTCTTGGAAAATCTGATGGAAAGCAGAGGGCTCCAAGGGCTGGGAGGGGAGGGGCTGCCCCAGACACCTGGAAATGGGGATGGATGGGGGTCTTGGATAGGTGAGACCTTTGGAGTGGGATAATGGATGGAGCAGAGCAGCCGAGTGGCCCTGACATCCCATTCTTTAGTGGTTCATCTCCGCTGGGAGACGCCAGGAAGGGATTTGATGGAGGAGAAGGGAAGGGATTTGATGGAGAGTAGAGAAGCCGATAGTGAGGTGGAGAAGTTGATGGATAGATCTGTCCTGATTTTCTCCCCAGGCACAGCTTTCACCTGATGGGATAACACGGAAGACGTTTCTTGGGGATGTTGGCTGAGCCAATTTTAATCCCACAGTTTTCCCAGTTTTTAGGGAGAATTGATCCCACAGGATGGATGGATCTCATGGTCAGAGGTGCAGCATCTGGGGAGGGTGAAAATTCCCTGATTTACAGGCTGGAGCAAATTCCAAATTGCCCAGTTGGGCACTCCTTGGACCCCATGGAAAATGTTTGAAAGGGGGAAATCCACATAGAGGCACAGCTGGTCTCCCAAATTCCTTCTGCTGGGAAAACTGGGAACCCCTGGCATGGCAGCCCCCACTGGGTGGGGTGGGTTTGGACACCTTGAGACAGCCAGGAATGTTTCCCATGTCCTGGAGTACCTTTGGAGTCCCGAGATCACCCCGTGTGAGCTGGAGATAAGGAAGAGGGTAGAAGTTGGCTGGAATTGGTCGGATCCACCACCCCAAATCCCGGCTGCTGTTCCTGGTGACCCGGGAATGGCTCCAGACAGGTATGCTGGCAGTGTTTGACAACCCATCTGTCTTTCCCTGCTCCTGTTCTCAGATCCCTTTGTTTGAGCCACAGGGCCCTCCAGCTTCTATGACTTGTCTTGCTTATCTCTGGAATTAATCTCCCAGGAATCCTGGTATTAATGTTAAACCTGGTTTTACCATTCCCAGTCTGCTGTATCCACATTGGTGGGACTTATCCCATCATCCCAACCCCAAAAGCCTGACTCCCTCCCTCTTATCTTCCCAAAGTTTGGTTTGGGGGAGGTATCCCACATCCCATCCATTTTCTTGGGATGCTGAATGCCCAGCACCATCTCCCCCTCACAATGTGGGGGTGGGAGCAGCATGGAATATTCCCAGGGGAAACAGGAAGGGTGAAGGGGCTGAGGCCAGCATGGCTGGGACACAGGGAGGGAGCTAGGAGCAGGTGGAAGTTAGGAAGGGAGGTCGGGCTCGGAATTGCTGGCGGAGAGCTGTGCACACAGCCCTTATCTCATCCGGCCGTGTTTGCCCAGCAGGAGCAGGGAGCTGGCTGATCCCGCAGGAAGGGAGCACAGCTTGAGTCCCTAGCTCCTGGCTTTCCACCACAGAGGGGCTCTGAGCTGTTCCCTTGGCTTTTGAACAAAATCTTGGAGTCTCTTGGTGCTTAAACACTCTGGATGGACCTGCTCTCAATGACTCCAACCATATCCATGCCTTGGTCACATCCATGCCTTTGGTCACATCCATACCTTAGTCACATCCATAATCGGACCACATTCATGCCTTTGTCACATCCAGACCTTGGTCACATCTAGACCTTAGTCCCAAGCATCACCTCCAGGTGACACCAGCTCAGCATCCTCCAAGCCTCTGGAATATCCCATCTGGAAGGGATCTGCCATGAAAATGTTGGTGCTACACATCAGGATGATCCATGACTTCCTTGGTTTCCTGGGAGTGAGCCCAGCCTGTCCTTGTGGGGTCCAGTGGGATGATGGTGAGGGGACACACGGAGGCTGGGAATGAGCTCTGGACCTGCGGGATGCAGGGACAGCTGCCACTGGAGTTGCCAGGATGAGAGCAGGAAGGAGCTTTATTTGGGAAAACTCAGGTTCTGTACCCCTCACCCTCTGCTCCCTCCTGGTTGTACAGAGAGCCTTAGGAATGTCCAGATCCCAGCTAATAATGGAAAAAAATCTTGGAGCTGCCAGTAGCCCCTGGCCTCTCCTCCATTAGAAAAGGTGTTTCTTCATCACATTAATGGAATGGAGATGCCTGGAATGTGCAGGATGGCATAGGCAGCCACATCCTGGCCATCCTATCCCTCGGGAGCATTCCCTGGAATTCCGTATTTCCCCACAGAAGACTCATTATCCCATTAACACTAGAGTGGCTCCGGGTCACCAGGAATGTCACCAGGAAGGGGCTGATCCATCCCCTGCTGCTGAGGGGGCTTCCTGGGACATTATTGGCATGTTGGATGTGATCCAAGGAGCAAATTCAACCCCCTTCCCTGGAATAACTGGCCTAGAATAACCCCATATTCCAGCAAATATCTGTCTGATTCCAGCTTCAGTAATGAGCTTTTCCATCCCGCCCAGATGGAGCTGTTACAGGAGTGACCAGGCTTTCCCATGGAAACCCATTTTCCATGCTCACAGCTCTCTCCCCAGAGCATTCCCTTCTGTGGTCATCCATCCAGGGAGTTCTGACTGTCCCACCATTGCAAAGCTTGGAAAGAGCCCCTTGGAAAAAAAGCAGGATTTCCACCCTGCAGCTAGAAAAGTGGCCCCATCCCTTTCCCTACCTAATTCCGGGCGGAAACCCAGCCTAGGCTGGCAAGGGACAGAGGCTTCCCTGTTTGGATTCGGGATGGGGATTTCTGTGGCTGAAAGTGGCTTTGTGATTTTTCCAGGAACGCTTCCTCCCTGGCTCCGATGTGGGATGCACACAGCAAATGGGCTGCGGCGGGGAAGGAGCAGGGAAAATATTTAAACAAGGATTCGGGAATGAGCTTGGATTGCTCACTCTGAGAGCAGTTTCCAAGGCCAGTGTTAAAATCTGCTTTTCCTTCAGAGCCTCCGGAGTTTTTTAAGGACTAGGATTGGAGTTCTGTGGCTGGAAAAGGCCATAATTAATCATTTGTGTTCCCAGTGTGGATGTGCTTCCAGCAGGTCCTGTTTATTTATCCCATTTATCCCATTTATCTTCTCCCTGCTGGATCAAAGAGCCTTTTAGCACCCTGGAGTTTTCCTCCCAGGAAGCTGATCCCACACTCAATTATCCATGATCCTGGGCAGCCTCGTTCCTGCTTCCAGCACACTCCAGCTCCAAGTTCTGTGTGTTAAATTCATGGATATCCCCCAGGGCAGGGGCACATTCAGGTCCCAGCTAAAGCCTGTGGAAAGCAAGGATAATCTTCCCTCTGGGAATTGTAACTGGGAAGCTGCACCCTTCACCTGGAAGGAGGGTGCAGTCAGGTGGGAATCGGGATATTCCCTCATGAAACAAGTGATAAGAGGGAATGGCCTCAGGGGAAGTTCAGTTGGATATCAGGGATTTCTTTATGGAAAAGCTTGGAGTGGGACACTGGTGGAGTCCCCATCCCTGGAAGTCTCCAAGAAACAGCTGGAATTGTCACTCAGTGCTCATATAAAATGAGAAAGGGACAAGGGTTGGATTTTATGATCTCCAAGGTCTTTTCCAGCTGCAATATTCCCGTAATTCCATAAGAACAGAGCGAAGCAAGGGCTTCACACCTCATTCTGCTGGAGGCTGTGGGGAGAAATCCAGACTCCTTCCCACCTCTAGAGGCCTCTTTCCACCTCCACAGTGCCGGGATACGGCAGAAAGAAGGGAAAATCCTGCTTCCTACCTTCCTGGTGGCCAATCCCAGAGAGCTCCACCCTCCAAAGGGTCTGGCCTCCTTTCCCAGCTGGAATCCCAAGGGAACTGGGGTCTGCTCTGAGGTGGGAAGGAGGAGCAGTGGACTCTGGAATTTGGGCTCTGCTTCCCATATTCTGGCTCCCCAACCACTGTGTTTCCCTGGCTGTTTTTCCAAGGTTTCAAGAAGCCAATGATCCTGAGGGATTGGAGCAGAAGGTGCAGGAGCTGTGGCTCCTGCAGCATTCCAGCCATGACGTGAGCACAGAGGCATTTCCAAGGCCTGGAGTGCCCTTGGAAGCCTGGCCTGGGGGGTGGATCCATGTTCTCCAAGTGCTGGAATCCTGGCTCTCTGGCTCTGGAGTGGTTTAAGTGGAATTCTTGGTGTGAGTTGCAAAAGAGCGGAGCCTCCCTGGGTGTTCTGACAGGTGAGGGGATCAAAGCTCTGCATGGCCTTAGAGCTTCAATGTTTCCCTGGATTTTAGGAATTCTGCCCTGGATTTGCTCCCAATTCAGGCTTTGATCCTTGAACTCCAGCCAAACGGGGATATTCTAGCCTCAGGTTCCTGGGGGGATGCTGCAGCTCCAGGGATTGCTCAGAACTTGTCCAGACTCATCCCAGTTGAGCAGGGAGCTGGTGGGGGAGAATTCCAGGTTTCCCAGCTCCTTTGGTGACCTTGGGAACTTAATCTCCGTGAGTCACTGGGAGCAAATCCTGGACATTGAAGGGAGTTTCCTCTTGGATCTGAAAAATCGTGAGCCCACCCCACATTCCTTTGTGGTTTTGGGGTGTGCCAGGATCAGGACGGATCCACAGGCAGAATTTCTTGGGCAAAAGTGGCCTGAAAGTTCTTCCCAGAGGCTGCAATCCCTGGATAATTTTCCAAGAGATCCCTCTGAGGCATTCCAGAGGGAGCAATGTTAATCCATGGACCCACTGAGTTTGCCCATCCATCTTCCAGAGGCAGTAATGGGGGGGAGACAAAAAATTGAAGAATTGTTTAATTCCTCCTTCAGTTTGGGATTTGGGACAATTTCCACCTGCACTGGGAGTGGAGATGGAAATTCTCCAATATGAGGGGAATCCAACTGGATTTCCATCCTTGGGTGCTATAAATGGGAAGATCCAGCTGGATTTCTATCCCTGGAGGCCATAAATGTGGGGAGAGAGTCTTGGGAAGTCCCTGGCACAGCTCCACCTCCATCCCTGTCCTGGCAACTCCGTGGAGGAGCTGTCAGGATTTGATGGAGTCAAGGAAAAGTTCAGGAACCTTGGAGTTTGACTGTGCCTTGGAGCTCCGGGACCACATATCACATTCGCAGCAGTTTTATGGGAACCCTCCTGTCCTTTGGGGAGGGATTCTGCTCCCAAATGATTTTATGGGAGAATTCCAAGGAAATGGAGCCATTGTTGCTACCCAGGGAGAGCATCCCCCCTTTCCCTCTCCCTCTTTCCACAACCCCTGGAAAAATGGGGCCTTATTTTTGGGAAATTTTGCTCCAAAATGATTTTATGGGAGAATTCCAAGGAAGTGGAGCCATTTTGGACCTTTCCCTCCCTGCGCCCCTGGAACAACCAGGCGCTGGGCAAACAATTTGGGAAAAGCAATGGGGAGGCAGAAATTTGGGAAGGGATGGTGAAACAGGAGAGGAGCAGGAGCAGCTGCATTTCTGTCCCAGTGCCCCCCAATTCCTAGGAATCCAAAAGCTCAAGGGGATATCCCAAAGGATTTTTATCCCAATAAAAAAGTGAGGTTGGATGTGCTTCAGGAAAACTCCTGGATGGGCACAGGGGTGCATGGACCACCCCAGGAAGCGAATCCCAAGGGAAAGGCCAGCTCCAGGCAGGCTGCTCCTCAGTACCTGGCTCCGGGCGCCCGCTGGCAAATCTGGGATATCAAAGGCCTGTCAGCCTCGGGAATGGGACAAAGGCTGGCGCATTAATGATTAACTCCGCTAAAAGCTGCGGCTTTTTCATTCCCAAGGCGCCGGGAAGCTCCAGGCCCATGTGACAATCCCGGGCATTTTGTGGCAGATTGGGAAAAGCTCGTGAGCAAACACAGGTGCTCCGGAGTCAGGGACAACCACAAACAGCCACAGCTATTCCGACCGAAATTAACTCCTGTGTTTGCCTCCCGTTTTTCCTGCCGGGAGATTTTCCCCTGCTTTTTTTTTTTTTTTTTGGCTTTTAGTGTTCAGGGAGAGAGAAGAAAATGAGTAGAAAAAAAGGGAAAACTCCCGCAAAGGCTCCTCACATGGAAAAAGCTGAGGGAAGTTAATAAACAGGGAAATAAAATGCACTCCTGTTTTTTGAGGGGAATTAATTGGGAGATCCCAAGCAAGCATGGGATCTCCCAATTAATTCATCTCCCATCTGTGGGATGTTGTGGGATAACCCTGGAGCGGTGGGAGGGGAGGGAAAAGGGGAATTTGGGGGTGTCCCCGACACCGAATCTGGGTGTGATCTCACTGTGGCTCAGCCTGAAGGTCCCTCTAGTGGCTTTCTTTGCTTCCATGAGGAATTGCAAGGTTTTTATTCCCTGTTCCAAGATTTATCCCGGCTCCCGACCATAGCAGTGAGCAAACAGCAGAAAATTGGGATCAAGTCCCAAAAAGGAACTTTGAGATAGGAGAAGTGATGCAAAAATCCTGGGAGCAGCCTTGGGAATGAACAGCAGGGCTGGGATGGGGAAAGAGAATGCTGCCTCTTCTCCCCACTGGAAGGAGGAGGGGAGCATCCTGCTTTTCCAAAGGATGGATTTGCAGTCTTGCAGCAGTGGGTGATCCCGGATGGAACAATTCTGTGGATGCTGCAGGAAGGGTTTGGCTCCTGCAGTTTTATCCCTGTGGAGAAGATGTAGATTTGCATCTCAAAAATCAGGATAGCTCCCCCAAATAGAGGAGGATTCTGATCTGCACCATCCAAGGGTTTTTTGGGGATGGGGCTGAGTCTTTGGTTCAAAAAGGGTGTGATTTTGGAATAAGGGATAGAGGGATGGGATACAGGGAATGGCTTCCCACTGCCAAGGATAGATGGAATACTGGGAATTAATTCCTCCCTATGAGGGTGGGGAGGCCCTGGCACGGTCTTCCCAGAAAAGCTGTGGCTACCCTATCCCTGGAAATGTTAAAATCCAGGTTGGACTGGGCTTGGAACAACCTGGGACAGCTGAAGGGGAATAAGATACCTTCCATCCCAATCCATGCTGGAATTCCATGATCCATTGCCTCTCTGACTTCAGCACAAAGTGGATTTAAGGGAAAAGCACACTGATCCAACTGCTGGATCACCTGGAACATCCAGGAAAAACAACCAACCTGCCCTGGTGGGTGGAGCAAGAGGAGAGTTGGGACAGAGAGTGGAATTCCACAAGGAGAATTGAGAGGCAGCATCCAGGTTTTATCCCAAGGACAATGGATGCAGATGGGGACATTAAAAGGGGACATTAAATTCCATGTGTTCTGTGGGATTATCCTGGAAGCGATCCAGATTTATTTTGCCAAATTGAGCTCCAGCCAATGCCTCTCCCAGGCGATGATGGATAAATATCATTAAATTGGGAAAGATGGAAGTGAGTGATGCCCTTGGAACAAACGCTTTGGAAGGGAAGGACAAAACTGGGAAATTGGGACGCAAGTCATCCAAATGAGGCAGAATAAACATGAGGGAAAATGGGATGGAGGAAGGGAAAAGTGAAAAAACTGTCAGGATATCTTTGGAACTTTGTTTTCCAGTAAAAAAATGGAGGGGAAAAGTACAGAAATGGGTTGGGAAAACTTCTGGAGGCATTTCTTGAAGAGGGAAATATTGCTAAGGTTGGGAATGTTGTTTCTATTGGATCTCGGCATTTTAGGGATTGCAGTTTTTGGGATTGAGGCCACAATTCCTGGGAATGAATTTAAGCCTCACAACAGGGGTGAAAATCGCCAGTACTTCGCATTGTCCAATGTGGATTACCATCCTGGAATATCCCTCTATTTCTGTGTTAGGAAAAGCCAAATCCCTGGACTGATCCAGAGCAGGTGGAATTTATCCCTTCCTTTGCCTTCTCTCCAAATAAAGGATTTCAGTCTCCCATTTTTTTCCTAGCTCAGAATTTTTTCCTATATACATTCCCTGAATAGTTTCGGTGGGAAGAGACCTTAAGGATGATCCCATTCCCACTCCCTGCCATGGATAGGGATAACTTCCACCATTTCCAAGTCCTATCCAACCTGGATTTCCTCCTTGTCTGAAATATTTCCCATTGATCTGCTGCTTTTGATTTCCAGGGAGGGAAAAGATGGAAAACTTGGATTTGGGATGTGCTGGGCTGCTCTAGGATAGGGACATCCCTTGGAATTTGGAAAGATGGAGCAGATCCAGCTTTTCCTGCTTGGAAATATCCCCTCTCCCTTCCTGCATTCCCAGTGAGTCCAGATCCTCCAACAATCCTTGGACACCAAGAGAGCTTTATCCCAGCATCCATAGGGAAATTCCAGGGGTTTTGTGGGTTCGAACCCATTTCCCCTGTGGGATAGGGATGACTCCAGACAAAGCTGGATTCCCAAGCCCCGTTTGGAAAAGCAGAGGGTTTGGGCTGTATCCAGGTGTATTTTTCCTAAAAAAAGAGGACAGGAATGAGAGAAAAAAAGGGAAGTGATGCCACTGGAATCAGGATAAAAAATTATTAGGAAGAAAGCAAATGAAGGGATGGAAAGAATTCCTTTATTCCTCAGATCCTGACTGGGTGTGTGATCAGTGACCTGGAATACACTCAAATCCAGGATAAATTAAAGCTGGATGGAATTCCCGCCCCACACTCCCCCCTCTCCTGCCTTTTGGGCAGCAGAGGGAGCAGCCAATTCCCGGCTTTCTCCACTTCCTGCTTTTCTGGGAAGTCAACAGGCTTGGAAAAGCTTGGAATTGAGGAATTAGCACTGGTTTAACTGAGGTCACTGGCAGAAAAATGGGACGGGGAATTTGGGATTTGGGAAGGAGTTGCTGTGCCAGGCTCATCCCAAGGATGATCCTTTACGTTTTTCCAAGGTCTTTCCAGGTGGAAGAGACAAAAATATCCCAAATATCTCCCAGAGCTCACAAAGGGATCCCAAACCTGGACAGATCCAATACCCCCCATTCCCAAAGGATTTGCCCCTTGGAAACTCCCAAATCCCACTGGCTGAACCTCTGGAATGTCTCTGAAAAGCCTGGGAGTTTTTATCAGCTCCAGGTTTTCTCCTCCTGGGAGTTCATCCATCCCTGGCTCCCTTTTGCCTTTATCTCCAAATTCCCTTTGTCCACCTGGATTTGCCCCTGGATTGTCCATTGTATTCCAAGCCCAGTGGGATCCAAGGAAAGGGCCTTTCAGATAAAAAACAAGGAATTAACACCTCAGGATTTATTGTTGGAGGTGAAATCCCTGCTAGGAAGAAAAGCTGGAGGTGATTTCCAAGGAAATTTGCATTTGGAGACACCAAAATTTGGGCAGCAAATTTTCTTAGATTTGGGAGCTTGCATTTGGAAAAGTTGTGGTGTTTTAATTGGAGAAAAGTTGAAAAAAAATCCCCCCAAATTTAAAAATCTCAAATTTTATTGGATTCCCAGCAAGGTAGAAGAGGGAATATTCAGCTGTGTTTTCCTTCTCCCTTGCAGGTTTATCCATGGCAGTGGGAAGTGATTCCTGTAAATCTCCAGGAAGGGCTATGGATCTTCATTCCCAGGCTCATTTCCATGAAATAAATGTCACCATAAAAAACAGGGATCTTGGAAGATGGCGGAAAACATATGGAGCTGTGCCAAGGAGAGCTCATTAATAGCCCACTTCCCAGCTGGAGTCCATAAAGGCTCCATTTTCTGGGATAATCGAGCTCTAAGGGCTCCAGGAAGGCTCCATGGGGGAGCCATAAAGCCTCAGAATTGCACATGGACACTGTGGAATCTCGGGAGTGGGGCAGGGTTCTGCTCATCCCGGGAATGCATCCCAGAAAACCTGGGAGGTGTTGGAGGCATGGAAAGGCCTCCAGGATGAAGCACGGAGCTTTTCCCAGTTATCCTTGGAATGCTGGAATGGGTGGCATGGAGATGAGGAGCTAGAATTCCATTGGGAAACAGCTCCTGATCCAGTTTTTAATTCCACCTCTTCCTCCCTGCATTCCCAGTGACTCCAGAGGGTTTTCCTTGGGATCCTCCCATGGTGGGCACCAAGGGAGCTGGATCCTGGCTTCAGCCATATCCAGCGGGAAATTCCAGGGGGTTTGTGGGTTTGATCCCACTTTTATTCTGGGACCAGGATGGCTCCTCACAAAACAGAGGCTTTGGGATGTATCCAGGGGGATTTTTCCTAAAAAAAAGGACAGGAGCGGGGAAAAATCAGGAAGCCCAGCCTGCGCAGTGGGATGAACATGGAATATCAACCTCATCCCACTTCCTGAACCCTCATATTCCCACTTCCAGTCCCTCATATTCCCACTTCCCAGCCCCTCTCCTGTCTGCTCCCAACCTTCCATCCTGGGTCTTTCCGAGCTGCCTGTTCCCTTTTTCCTGTCTTGTTTGCTTTTCCCACCACTGGCCCCTCTCCCTTCCCACCCCAGCATTTATTGGATTTCTCCTGCTTTTCTTCTTTCTCCCTTTCCTCACCCTTTTCCAAGCAGGACAAAAACTCCCAGGAGTTGCTGGGGTCTGGATGAACTTTTGACCCTCCTAGGTTTGGATTTTGGAAGGAATTTCAGTTGGGGTTGTATCCCTGCTCCAACACTTGGATCCCAGATTTCCTCCTCTTGGGATATTGGGCTTCAAGTCACATCCCAGTGGGAAGAGAACAAGGAATCTGCTTGGAGATTCCTGGGAATGATTAATTTTGGGGGGTCTGGAAGTGAAGGAAAAGTAAAATGGAGCAGATGAATAATGTTCTGGAATATTGGGAATGCTCCTGATTTTTAAACTTACTTCAAAACGTCATTCCCAATATCCTAGTTTTTCCAAATCCCATAGTTTTTCATCCAGAAAATATTTTAAAAATCCCAAATCCACAAAAATTAATTAAAAATGCTGCCCCAATTAATTCCAAATTAAACAAAAAATCCCCCATTTTAAGTTTCCACAGGAACAAATATTACAAAATTCCCAAATCCTTCCAGGCACCAGATTTGACTCAAAAAAAAAAAAAAAAAAAGAGCGGGGGACACCATTTTAAAGGCAGCTGGAGTTTCTGTGGGATCTGGGAATTCTCCCTGGATCTTGGTCAGCTCAGCATGGAAATATCCCTGAAAATTGCTTCCCACAAATCCCCAGGAATTCCCTTCCTGAGTATTTAGGCCCAGCTGGAAATATCCATGAAGAGCCCTGGCTTTTTGGGGTGGGTTTCAGGAAGCAAAGAGCAGTTCAGGGTCATTCCTAAGGATTTTTGGAGGGAGATTTTGGGAAGAGGAGTTGCCAAGGGTTGGGGTTTTTGTTTGTTTGTTTGTTTGGTTGGTTGGTTTTTTCCCAGAAGAAAATTCGGGAGGCGGCTCTGTGGAATTCTTTGATCCTCCCCCATCCCCGAAAAGAAGGGTAAAGGGGGAAAATGTGGAAATACTATATTTTTTCCTGGAATAGGAAGAAATCCAGGAATTTTGGGACATAGTGCTGTTTTCCTGGATTTTCCCCATCCCAGGTCACACTTGCTGCCATTCCCATCTTCCTACTGAGCAAACAGCTGGATTTAACCCTGGAGTGGGGTTTTTTGGGATATCAAGCCCTTTGGATATTCCCACCCCACCACCATTCCCGCTCTGCCCAAGCCCTTCAGGGAGGCCTCGGAAGAAGGGGGAACGAAATTCCATCCACTGAACCAATCCCACTCCTCCTGACACACTCCAGATCCCCATCCCGCTCCATAAAGGACTTTCTATCCACAGCAACTGGGAAGCAGGAATGTTGTCTGTGGTTTATGGCAGTTCCCAGGATAGGGAGCAGCTGTCCCCAGCCGGCTTGATTGGAAAAGAGGGAATGAGTCATAAATTAGGGAAAGTGGGAAGGAAAAAAGAGAGACCCTCTGGGACTCTCATGGCTGTAGGGTCAGAATCAAAGGAAGGCTTGATTTGATCCCATAATTTCTGCCGGCTCCCTTTTTTTATGGGAGCAAGGACAAGGCCGGGCAAAATCCAGTAGCCATAATTCCCAGAGAATTACTGTACTTACACTAGGAAAAAGCTGGATAAGCTTCCAAGGTGCTCTGGGTTCTCCCACTCTTAGAAAATGTGGATATGGGAGCTTGGGGATGTCAGCTGCCTGTGGGTTTGTGGGAATAGGGAATTAAGGTGTGTTTCCCACTGGTTCCAGGTGGGATGGGACTTCCAAAGCCATGATCCCAGGGATGCCAGGGAGACCCTCATGGCTCTTGGGATGTTGTTAAAGGGAACGAGTGCCCAAAGCTGGGAAGGAAAAGCATCAGGAGTGTGGGGTTGGAAAATTCCTACAATCTCAGATTCCCAAAGGCAACACTGGTCACGCTTGTCCCGAGGAACTCCAAACAAAATTCCAGTGGATACAGATTAATGGGACGATGGTGCTGATGGAGATTCCTGGGATTTGTGGTGCTGGTGGACATTCCCAGTGCTGGGAATGCTGTTTTAGGAATAATTCTCCTCCTCCCACCTTGATCCAGGTACCCATGGGGTCACAGGATGGAGTTATCCCAGAATCCCGTCTTATCCTGCTCCCAACATTTATGGGATACCTCAGCTTGGGACGTGGTTTTCCATGGTTTAGGGGCTGGATTCTCCCACATCCAGGGGGAGATCCAACCTCTCCGACCCTCATCTTCCCCAGGCACCAGGAATTCATTCCTTAAGGGAGATGATCCTGGGAAATCTCCCTTTATATTGGATAACAAGCCTGGCATTTCGGGAACAAGAACAACAGCGCTGCTGTGGAAACGCCAGGGAAACATCAGGAAAAGCCCCATCCCTCAGGAACATCCTAATTGTCCTTGCTCCCAGGCAGTCAATAGCATCCAGCAGGCTGATCCCCAGTTTCTGGGAGTGTTTGGAATGCGCTGTTTTCCCCGGGATCAAAGAATTAAGGTTGGGGTTATTTGTATTGATTCCAGAGCCTCCGGCTCTGTCAGTCATGCTCGGATTTGTGGAGCACAAATTCCTCCTTTAAATGTCACCGTGCCTCATTCCCACTTCCATCAATAATTCTGGAGCCAGGAGTTGTTTATTAACCCCCAGTGTTCCCTTCCCACCTTGCTCCTCCTTCCCACATGGAAAAAAGGGAAAATTTGAGCTCATTTCAGGAGGGAAAACCCTGAAATGGGTTTACCCTCTGGTAAAATTTTTGGGCCCTCTAGTGNTACATGGAAAAAAGGGGAAATTGGAGCTCATTTCAGGAGGAAAAACCCCCTAGTAAAATTTTTGGGCCCTCTAGTGGTTCATGGGAATTTGGGATGGAATTTGGGATGGAATTTTGGGATGTGGTTTCCTTATGGTAACGTTTGGATGGAATTTTGGGATGCAGTTTCCTCTCAGCTATGTTTGGATAATGGGAATTTGGATGGAATTTTGGGATGCAGGTTCCTCCTGGCAATACTTGATTAAGGGGATTTGGGATGGAATTTAGGGATCTGACTTCCTCCTGGTAATATTTGGATAATGGGAATACAGAGGAAGATTCCAGCCGAGACAGCATCATCAGGAGCCTGCTGTGCTTAGGGATTCCCTAGAAAAGTGGGAGCAGTGGGGTTGTTACCTCATGCCAGGGCTGCCTCCCAAGATTTGGGATAAGGGCAGTATTTATGTAAGTTCTTTGGGATCCCCGGGCAAACAGCAAACATTCCCTGAGTCCTGGGTGGGTGCTTCCTTAAGCTCTGGCTCTATTTGGCCACAGGCCATTTGTAAACTTGCTGATGATATCAGGGAGCCATTTTCCAAACAAAGTCCTGCTCCTGCCACCGCGAAATTCGGGAATATTGACACTGCGCCGTGCGCACGCTCCACAAACATTCCCGCCAAGGCCACAGCCAAATCCAGCAGTGTTGTTTGGAAAACCTTTCCCACTCATCAGCCTCCCCTCACACACTGGCACTGTTCAATTACCATCACTTCCAGAGCCTTAGGAAAACACCTCGTGTCCATGTAAATAGAGAGATCCGAAAACTCCCCGGAATGTTGGCTTTTCCAGACTGGAGGTGATGTTTTCCTTCGCTCCAATTTGTTCGGGAAACTAATCAGGCTGGGATAAAGCCGTTGGCAAATATGGCAGAGATTGACAGGCACATGTCAGAGTTTACACAGCCCAGCCAAGTGTACAGATCCTGCAGGATCGTGCGCTGGGAATGCTGCACCGGGCACTGGGAGCCTCCGTAGCAGCTCACACAGCCTGGAATGCAGAGGCTTCCCAGGGAGGGGGGAAAGCTGAGGATGAGGATGCTCTGCTGCATCCTGGATTTTACTGAGGGGCTGGGATGGGCCTGGACTGGGGTGTTCCAGCCTTACAAGGCTCCTGAACTGGAATGCTCCAACTCTGGGATGTGCCAGCCCTGGGATGCTCCTGGATTCAGATGTTCCAACCCTGGAATGCTCCTGGACTTGGATGCTTCTGCCCTGGGATTCTCATCAAAGCCTGGAACGTGGCAGCTTCCCAGGAAGGAGGGAGGAAGTAGAGTTATTCCAGTGCAAACAGTGGGAATTGGTTTGGGATAGGGATGTTGTGCTGCATCCTGGATTCCACTGAGAGATCAGGGACTGAGATGCTCCCAGGCTGAGCTGTTCCAGCCCTGGGAAGCTCCTGGACTTGGATGCTCCAGCCCCGGACTGCTGACCACAGCCTGAAATGCAGAGACTTCCCCAAGGAGTGGAGTGAAAGAGGAATTATTACAGTTTTTCCAGTCCTGGCTAAGTCTGGATGGGGTGGGGATGCTCTGCTGCATCCCTGGCTCTCCCAAGGGATCAGGGACACAACACTGGGATGCTCCCACTGGGGTGCTCCTGCAGCAGCTCCAGCAACCACCTGAACTTCTCTTCCCCATCCCAGTTAGAGTCACTTCCTTTTCCAGGAGGGAAATTGAGCTTTTTTCTCCCAGGATTTGCCCCTCTGGGAGTGGGCACCGAGCTGCTCCAGGAATGCCTCCAGGACAAGGACATGGCAAAGACAAAACTCAGGAAAAGCTTTGAGGCAAAGCTCAGGAAAAGGTTTTGCCACAAAACTCGTCCTGCTGGAGCAAGGTCCAAAGGCTGGGTTCCCTTTGGTTTCCCATTGCTCAATCCCACTTTTGTTGACTCCCACCCTGGAGTTGGAGCCAGCCCTGCTTGCACCTGGATCCCAAAATCCTGACTCCAGGAGGAGCACATAAATCCCTGATGTTTCACTCCATCATATCCTGAAAGAAAGGATTTAATGGACTTCCCAGTCTTCCCTTAATCAAGTGCAGTATCCCAGAGCCTGGATACTTGCCTGGAGGGCATGAAGAGGGAGCCAACTTGGAATATGTGCTGGGGGCTGCTGGAAAAAAACCCAGGCTGGGAGCCCACAGCTCAAATCCTCATTTTTCAACCTTTCAGGTTCTTGGGATTGGAGCTGCTGTTGTGATGCCCATTCCAGCCATTGGGACATGGGATTTGTGGTTGCTGTGGGAATTTCTGATGGAAAAGTGAGGATTTCTTGGAGCAGAGGATGGAAATGCCACCCCCAGCTCAAGGGTGTGGAACTCCTCTCCTGCACTTTTCCCGGGTGTTTTGTTTTGGGATACAGTTGCTCCAGGGTGCTGAGCTGAAAGTTTGGAATTCTGGCTGATCCTAGAAGCCATGGATGGGTTTTCCAATCCAGCTTTGCCTCTGGATTTCAAAGCTAAAATCCTCTGTGATAGACACAAAAAGATAAGGAGTTATTAAAGGAAAATACCTTCCTTTCCCGAACTCGCTGCTCCCACAGGCTGCTCTAACATTTATAAAGGGGCCAAGCAGTCTCTGGAAGGACTTTTAAGGAAAAGAATGGATAAATCCAGAACTGCAGGTCTATACGTGCCAGTGGTTATGGAGATTTACTTGGAATCACATTGGGAATCAGGGAGGTACCTTTGGGGATGGCAAGGATCCAATGGGAAAGGGCGAGTCCTGGAAGGGATAGAGGGATCCCGGTGGGAATGGTGGGGTCCTGGAAGGGATAGAGAGGTCCTGGTGGGAATGGTGGGGTCCTGGAAGGAATAGAGCGGTCCTGCTGGGAATGGTGGGGTCCTGGAAGGGATGGTGAGGGATTGGCAGGGACAACGGCCTCTCGGAAGGGATGGGAATGTTCCAGTGGGAATAGAGGGATCCTGGCAGAGAAACTGGGATCCCAGAGTTGGTGACAGAGATCCCAGCCAGAGCTGGAGGCTGCAGCCAAGGGCACCTTGTCCAAGGCGAAAAGCAGCCTCTGGATAAATCCAGCAGGTCCGGGCTTTCAGGAGCCTTGTTCGGGATCACGGCGGCATCAATCACTGTCGGCTGCTCCCGGCTGGAGCGGCGGGAGCGGCCTTTTGTCCCGGCCCCGCTCCCGCCGGGATTCAATTAGTCATGGTCAGGGGGTGCCATTCTTGTCCCGCCATTCCCGATTGTTCCCAAAGCAAACAGCGGCGGGATGGGCTCTGTGATCCTGCCGTGCCCTCGGTCGGGACACAAAAGGAAGCGCTCCCCGCCCGCCCTTTGGAGCTTGTTTGCCAACTCGGCGCTGGGATGCAAAATATCCCGGGGTCTTTTCACCCCGGTGCAGAGCCCGTAATTTTTTTATTTTAAACCTCGTCCTAATCATCGATCCCTGGAATGCCGCAAATTCACGTCCGCGTGGAATATAATAATGACGGACAGCCCGGCAATTAGCCGGGAACAACCGCGCTGCCACCGTCGCGGCGTCATTTACATCGCTGGAAAACTGTCCCTCCCGGCTGGAATGGCCTCCGAAGCCATCTGGCCACCGGGCAAGCCGGGGCTCCGAGGGCTGGGGAGCGATTTCCTGCCGGGAAGCTCTCCCGGGAATGCTGCTGGGCTCGCTAATTGCCTGGCACCTCCCCGTCTGTGCCCCCCGCGCCGTTGTCACCTCGCTGATGGTGGCAGTGCCACCCAGGCTGCTCCGCCCGGGAGGAGCTTCCGAGGGGTTGTAACCCCGGTGGAGGAACAACTCCGGCCTCTCCGGGCCACCTCGCAGTTCGCGGTGATCTCACAGGGCTGAAAACAGGGAATTAATGGAGCAGTCGGGGTGCAAAGCCTGGGTTAAAGTAACAGCTAAAGCCTGGCCTGAAGTAGCCAAGACTAAAGTCTTTCTTAAGGTTTTGGGCTATAATCTCTCAGGAATCTTTGTACTCTGATTTTTCAACTTTGAGGCGTGGCTTGCTGGAAGGATAAATGGCTTTCCAGGCTTGGAAAACACAGTACTTCCCAAGGGCAGGGAATGCAGAAGGTTTTGGTTGTCCTGAGGTGTTTAATCAAATTCCAAACTCTTTCTTAATCCTGGAACGGTTCGGATTAGGAGACCATCCATCTCTCCCCCCCTTCCATAAATCCAGGTTGCTCCAAGCCCTGCCCAACTTGGAACAATTCCAGGGATGGGGCAGCCTAGCTTCTCTAGGAGAACCATGCCAGGGCCTCCCCACCCTCTCAGGAAAGGATTTCTTCTCAATATCCCATCTCATCTTCCCTTTTTTCTGTTTGAACCATTGCTCCTTATCCTCTCATGCCAATTCCTGATGAAGGATCCCTCTCTACTCCTGGAGATCCTGGAAACTGTGGTGTGAGGGAGAGAGATTCCTTAGGGCAGGATGAGGATGGAGAGGACCTGCCTCTTGTGTAGAGAGAGGGAAGAGGTTTTGATGAACCTGGAATCTCAGGATTTTATAAGTTGGAAAAAACCTCCAAGACAGTTGGATCCAGCCCTGCCAACCCCAGAATTCCTGAAGGAAAATCACCACCTGACACTGAAACCAAAGGAAAAACAGGAGCCATCCCCACCATCCCATTGATATTCCTGCCTTGCCCTGCTCCTCTTCCAAACCCAAAAAAGACAGAGCAGCGGCAGTGATCCCGAAATGCCAGATGCTCCCTGGGTGTCACTCAGGGATGTCCCTTTCCATAGTGGGATTCTCCTGGCCCCTTGACAGCTTGATTTAGGGCCGCCCTCGCCTAGGGGGTTGACATGACAACTGTGGGATGTGTCATAAATATCTCAGGAGAGGCCTGGAATTGTAGGGTGGGATTGTGCAGGGGGCATTGTCCGGCATGCGGCTGAGCTGGCGGCGGCGGTTTTGTTTGGGAAAGAAAGCGGGAAGAGTGAAAGGGAAGGGGAATAATAATGGGGAAAAAAAGAGGGAGCTCCATTGGGAGTTGATTTGGGCTTTGGTTGTGGGGCTTGTTGGACCACATGGCATCTCGCAGTGATCCCGAATCCCATTGATAGCAATTAGGCTGGAGAGGGACTTTTGACAAGGGCAGGGAGTGATGGGATAAGCGGGAATGGCTTCCTGCTGCCACAGGGATGTTGGAAAAGGATCCTTCCCTAGCAGGCTGGGGAAGCACTGAGTTTTCCCAGAAAAGCTGTGGCTGCCTCATCCCTGGAAGTTTTAAATCCAGGTTGGATGGGGCTTGGAGCAACCTGGGATAGTGGGAGGTGTCCCAGGGAATGAAACTTAGATGAGTTAAATTCCAACCCAAACCAGTCCAGATTTTTTTAAACCCCAATTTTCCAAAGGGATGATGTTTGAACATTAAATTTTATTTAAACGGCAGAATTCCAGGATTCCCTGGACTTCACCATTGTGGAGTAAAAATACCACCTCAGGCCTGACACAATTCCAAGGCCTTTCCCAGCTGGAATTTATAAAGCAGCACACACAGGTTGAGTTCGGTTTCAAATTGAAATGAGACATTCCTGAAACAAAGGAAAACTTTCCTCTCCTCTCCCTCTTTTATTCCTGCTTTTATACCCAGCAAGACAAATGACAGGGAAAAGCTCCTTCCCACTTTTTTTCCTTTTCTTCTTCTTCTTCTTTTTTTCTTTTTTTTTTTTTTTTTCCCTCCCCTTTTGTAATTTGGAAAAAAAGAGCCCGACTTGAAAGGAAGAAGAGCCCGAGCAGCAAGGGAACAAAACCCGGCAGTGGCTCTGTGGCCAGGGATTTCCAAATCCTGGAATGCGCCAGGGTTGCGAGGGAACAACTTCTGTCATTCCTAAAGCTTCCCAAGGTGGAGGAGCTGTGGAAAAGGGGCTAAAACGGGGAATGATGGTAGTTAAACCTGTAATTTTAAAGGGAAAAAGGAGCGTCAGGGTCATTCCCAGGAAGGCCGAGCTGCCTCGATCCCAGGAGGGGAGTGGATTTCCCATCCCAGTGAGAGTTTGGGTAGGGCTTGGGGGAACCTGGAATTGCAGGAACTGCCCCTGGATGTAGTGGGGAAAAACTGGTTGAGCTTTGGAGTCACCTCAGCACTGGGCTGGGTGCTGGATCCAGGAGAAATCCCATTCAGGACCTTTGACATTATCTGGGGCACATCCATGGCCTGGAATGGGATCAGGAATCTTAAATGCACCCCTAGTCCTTACATCCCTTCCCAGATCTGAAGGAATGAAGGAATGTCCGGATGAGTTTTGGTTGGTGTGTGTCAGGTGTTTTTCCTTGTGGAAAAGTGGGATAATGGGGAGGTTTCCAGGAGGAGACAGAGCTCTGGGATATATGGATATGGCATTTCCATTCTCCCTTCAATATTGGTCCAGACTGGGATGTACTTTGTGGAGGAAGCCACAGGAAGAGGGAATCCCTTTCCAAAAATCTGGCTAGACCCACCACCAGGTTGAGGAGATGAATCTCATCCCATGGGAGAAGGGGATAGGATCATAGGGAATGCCTGGGACAATCCTTGTCATTCCCACCTCCATCACAGTCCCTGACGCCATGATTCACCACGGGAATGCCAGGCTGGCTGGGATGGCTCTGGGATTGTGTCACCTCTGCTCCTGAGAATCTCAGCCTTGCTCCTGGGAAGTTCAGCCCTTCTCCTGGGAATGTCATCCCTGCTCCAGCCCCTCCTGAGGTGCTGGAAGCTCCAGGCAGTGGAGCTCCCAGTGCTCCAAGAGCAATTTGGGAATTTCAGGACTCCCAAGGTGAATAAAGGCCTATTTTTGGGAGGGGGGGGGCGTCGTGGGGGGAG
>WBMY01015938.1:0-13769 GCA_013397315.1 Donacobius atricapilla
CGGGGCAGGAAGGAGGCGCTTCCCCCCGGCGGCTCCGGCGTCGCCAGCGACCGCACGCGGCTCCCGACACCTGCGCTGCCGCCGAGAACGCCGCGCCTCCGCCCGCCCCTGCCCCGCGGTGAAGCCACAGCGGAGGGTCACAAAGCGCCCTTGATTTCTGAGGGTCCCACCTGCGTAAGCTGGGGCTTAGCACCGTCGAAAAACAAGGGGTGCAAGAAGGGGGAGGAGGCGCTCCCTTGAGGTCTCGGCTGTGTACGAGAGGGTGAGGACGAGCTGAGCCACCCCGCAGCACTGCTGAGCAGTGACAGTAGTGGCTGAACAGCGTTCTACCTGCCAGGTCACTCCTGCAGCAGCGCAGTGACCTCTATGACCCACCAGCCTTTCTGGTGGGACTGGGGACCACTGTTCTCTCGTCACCTCGGGATGGCTTGTGGGCTGGGCTGAACCGTGGTAAGCCCTGTGGTGTCCCCCCCAACGCCGTCGCACGGCACGGCCTATCCTTCCTGCCCACAGGGAGATCCGCCGGCGCTAACGGAAGGAGATAACCCGGCTACTCTCTCCCCTCACAGCACGTCCCGGCGACATTATCAACCTCCCATCCTACACCGCAGCCTTTCCATGGAGGTGGCAGAGTGTCACAGGAGGTTTTCATGCCGGAATGCCTCCCGTGTCTCCTGGAATAGCACCCGAGAAGTGTAGGGGGGAGACAGGAAACCAGGAGAACCATGCGGGAACAGGGCGCGCGGCTGCCTCCTTCTGACCACGCCCCCTGCCATGACCACGCCTCTTTCCCGGAGCTCCCGCCCCGCAGGGCCACCTCCGGGCCGACAGGGGGCGCCCCGCGCAGCCACGACTATCCGGAAAGATCCGAGCTGCGGCGGAGGCGGCCGAGCCAGGGCTGGCGGCGCGGGCGGAGCGGGAGCGATGGCGCAGCAAGTCGAGCAGCTGCGGGCGGACGGCGTGGACAAGGAGGTGCTGCGGGAGGGCACCGGGCCGCTGCCAGATTTCCGCGACGGCACCAAGGTCAGGTCTGCGGGGGGACGGGCGGGGTGGGGGGATGTGGGAAGCGGAACGCGGTGGGGGAGGGCGCGCATGCGCGCCCCACCCCCCCGCCTGCGTCGCCATGGTGACGCTGCGGGCGCCTCCTGCCCGTTCAGGCCACTTTCCACTACCGGACGTTGCGGTGCGGCGATGAGGAGACGCCAGTGGACGATAGCAGGGCGCGGGGGAAGCCCATGGAGCTCATCGCCGGGAAGAAGTTCAAGCTGCCGGTGTGGGAAGCGGCGCTGCGAACCATGCGGCCCGGCGAGCGAGCGCGCTTCCGCTGCGACGCCAAGGTGGGCGGGACAAGGACCCTCCGGGGGCGTGGTTTAGGGAGTGGGGGCGTGGCCTGGTATGATGGCGGTTTTGTGTTGTGGGCGTGGCTTGTGGGCGCCCCGGTGTGCTTTAGCCGCGGGGTGCGAGGCTGGAGCGTCCCGATAATTTCGCCCCCGCCCTCCTCCATTTGCGGCTCCCTTCTCTCCCGCAGCACGTGGTGCTTTACCCGCTAGTGTCCAAGAGCCTACGGAACATCGCAGCAGGGAAGGACCCGCTGGAGGGGCAGCGGCACTGCTGCAGCATCACGCAGATGCATGAGCACTACTCACTGGGGTACCCCGACCTTGACGAGCTCCAGAAGAACCCCCAGCCCCTCATCTTCGACATCGAGGTGCTGAAGGTGAGGTGTCAGCATGGGGACCTCGGGCATGGAAGTGTCCAACACACACAGATGTGGCGTGGCATGTGGGATGTGGTTGAGTAGTGGCCTTGGCAGTGCAGGACTTGATGATCCTAGAGATCTTCTCCAATCTAAACAATTTCATGATCCTGTTCTCTGATTCCATGATGGGATGCTGGCAGGTGGAGCCACCCGGCTCCTACCAGCAGGACCCATGGGCCATGACAGATGAGGAGAAGCTCCAGGCTGTGCCCCAGATCCACAAGGAAGGCAATGAGCTGTACCGGCAGGGCAAGGTGCCAGAGGCAGCTGCCAAATACTATGATGCCATCGCCTGTCTTAAGAACCTGCAGATGAAGGTGGGTCTCTCCAGATGCACCCAGGTGTCCATGGGAATGCAGGGCTTGAGAGCTGCCCCTCACTCTCCCTGCTCTGTGTGCCATAGGAGCAGCCAGGCTCTCCCGACTGGATCGAGCTCGACCAGAAGATCACACCCCTGCTCTTAAACTACTGCCAGTGCAAGCTGCAGTGTGAGGAGTACTACGAGGTGCTGGACCACTGCTCCTCCATCCTCAACAAGTACGAGGGTAAGGAGCCATGAGCCATCCCAGGTGGCTGTGGCAGGCACCAGGAGACCCCCACACCCTGCTGACCCTGGCTCTCTCTCCCCACAGACAATGTCAAGGCCTACTTCAAGCGGGGCAAGGCCCACGCGGCCGTGTGGAACGTAGCTGAGGCGCAGGCTGACTTCGCCAAAGTTCTTGCACTCGACCCCTCGCTGCGCTCCGTGGTCTCCAAGGAGCTGCGGAGCCTGGAAGCACGGCTGCGGGAGAAGGACGCCGAAGACAAGATCCGCTTCAAGGGCATCTTCTCCCAGTAGAGTCCGCGGCCACAAGGGAGAGCCCAGTGCTCTCAGGACAGGTTCTTTTAGATATTCCACATGTGGAATGATCATGGATGTTTATTAATGTTTAATACAGATTTTACTTATTTGAAGTCAGTGGAAATGGCCCCGGAGCTCGCCACGGCCTGGGGACACAGCCGGGCACTTAAGTGGCAGCATAAAGCATCGCAGCACATAGCTGGAGCTCTTTGCTGGGCTCAAGACTCTGCTCATCATCATGCCAGGGATGCATGGATGACAAGAGCCCACTCCTTTCTGCCAACTTTTATCACTTATTTGATGTTTTTATACTTTGTGGTGGTCATGGAGGGGCGGCGCCAAGCCTCGGCCCCATCTCCAACCTATTCATGCATGTTCTCCTCCGTGCCACGCCACTGTCACTTCTCCAGGCTGCTGCTATCATCCCAAACCCTTGTCTCCTCTTGTCATGTCAGTGTCAGGAATATTTTATATAGAATAACAGCTCATTCCTGCTATCTCTATAAACCTCTGGTCATGCTCTGCCAACATAAACTCAAGTAAAACCAGTCATACCTCCTGCTCACTACAGAAATTTGTTGCTAGAGGTAAATGTGGGGAAACTAAGTCAAGAGAGGGGGAGGGTATTGGCACTGGCACAGCCCACACACCCCAGGCTCTTTTCCCTGTCCTAAATTGCTTATGACCCAACTGCTGTGCCCCACAGCCATCTCGCTGTGGGACATGGTGGCCCTGGAGGCCCCCCAGGGCCTTCCCAGTGGGTGAGAATCTTGCTGCCACAAGCACAGAGCAGACTCGCGGGTGCTGGCACCTTGTCATAACATCTGTTTATTCAACACCAAAACGAAAGGGAGGGAACAGAGGAACCACTCTGGAACCCCAACCCAGCCCTGCCCCGTGACACTGGACGGAAATAAATAGGTGGGGAGGTGCCACTCGCTCTGGGGCACAGCCACAGCCCCCAGTTCTGCACAGGGATAATGACCCTGGGGTGCAGACCCCACTGGGCACTGCCCAACGGCCCCAAAGGACCAGAGGGGATGGGGCTTGGGGCAGCAAGGAGGACGCAGGATGGCTCAGCCCTGAGGGGATCACTCTGGTCCTCTGGGGGGCTCTGAGCCATTTCCCAGCACCCCCTGATTTCAGGGGCCCAGCACCCTCATCTCCTTCCTATGGCCTCATGGCCCAGCACTGGCTTTGTCCCCAGGTGCTCCTGGCTAGGAAATCAGGGATGTGGTAGAGGGGGGACACGGCCATGCCACCCTCACTCCTCACCCTCCAGCTTGAGGCTGACACTGCGGGGCTTGTTCCGGGACAAGCCAGGGGGTGCTGAGGGGGGCCCCCCATCCCGCTCCGCCTGGCTGGAGCCCCGGGAGCGCAGGAGCTGGCTCTGCTTCCGCAGGAAGTCGACAGGCGCCGGGCAGCCATAGGTGCCTTTGCCCAGCACGGGTCGTGGGGGGCCCTTGGGGGAGTGAGCCAGGGCTGCGGCTTCCAACTGGGCCAGGTGGGCAACATAACCCTCGGAGAGGAACTGCAGGACACACAGACAGCCTAAGCTGGTGGCCACAGCCAACTGGTGAGGTCAGCCATCATCCCCTGCATCCCCAGTCTGTCCCCAGCCCTGCCACCACCATACCTGGCACTGGTTGTGGAACTTTTTGACGGCCCGTCCCACAATGTAGATGTGTGCTGGCGTGAGTCCCAGCGAGCTGTAGACTGAGACATCCTTGGTGGAGCCATAGCCAGCAACTATGGAGATCTCTGCCTGCCCAGGGACAAGAGCGTTAGGGCAGGGAACAATGCTTCCCACAGGGACAGCCACCCCCAGGGGCTGGGACACCCTCATGTTAAGAGGAATAGCTGGGAGCTGCTCTGAGAAGCTTCCAGCTCTGCCATGGCAGTGCAGTCCAGCTCCCAGCACCTCCACCAGGATGCAGAGGTGCACAGGATTCAGCACAGCCCACACCACCCCCTCACCAGCCCCATGTCCCAGCAGCATCCCCGTGCCCACCTCGGTGCGCAGGCTCTGCAGGAAGGCGGCTTTCTGCCGCAGAGGGTCGTGGGTGAGCCCGTCGCAGAAGGAGACGGCGCCGTGGGGGAAGTTGTGCTGGGAGAGCCAGGCCACCACGCGGTGCTTCTGCATGTCGGGGCGCCCCGTCACATAGATGATCATATACCCCGAGTCCTGCCAGTGCCTAGGAGGGGACATGGGTGGCTGCCAGAAGCCTGCGTGGAGACAGTCCTGCTACGGGAAGCTGGGATCTCCCAATACAGCATGTGTGGATGCTGCCTCCAAAACCTCCCTGCTCCCACGGATTTTATCAAGCAGAAGGTACAGCAGAGCTGTGGGGCCACATCCAAACTTAGAGAGGATTATCTTCCACAGTAGGGTACCAGCATAGAGATGATGTGCTGGAGGCAAGAGAGTGGTGGAATACCCTCCCCCTTGTCTCTGCTCTGACACCCCCCAACTGAGTTGTCACGCCGTGAAAGATGGGGAGACTGACTCCCTGACTGAAGGGCACCCACCTTACAACATCCACAGCCCCCGCCCGCACTTTGGGGTCACTGCCCATGATGGAGACGCTTGCAGTGAAGGAGCCATCGATGCTGAACACAACGGACTCGGTGCCACGGGCCACCACGGTCAGGTACGCCTCAGCATAGCTGTGGTCCCCTCTGCAAAGGCAGAGGTGATGGCTCAGCACCGGCCCTGCTGCCAGGGCAGCAGGTGTAGCTCTGCCAAAAGGGCTGGAGGAGAAACTGAGGCAACACCTCACCTGACCACCATGCGCACAGGGTAGATCCCGATGGCCAGAGCCTTGTCTGGAGGGATGGTGAAGGTCAGGCGCCCGCTGCCACTTGTCACCTCGGTGCCGTAGTACAGCCACTTCCCCGACAGCGGCTGTGTCATGATGTAGATGTCCACCTGAGAGAGGGAAACGGGCTGGGCACGGGCTGGACCCCCACATCCTGCTGTGTCCCCACCTGGAAGTCCTTACCACCTTCTCCCACCACCCCACACAGGGTCCTGTTAACCACATCCTTCCCCTAATGTGGGTGACACCAGCGCCATGCCTGGTCCTGGACACCCCACCTGCTTGAGGGGTCCTGGTGGCCCCCTGAGCCCAGCAATACCTTCTCCCCAGTCAGTGTCACCACATCCAGGGGGCCGTACATGAAGCGCCCGCTGAGGACCTGCGCTTTGCCCTCGCACACGATCACATCACAGGCACGGTGGTTGGCTGTCACATTCTGCAGGCACACGGGGTGGTCAGCGGCTCCTGGGGGAGCTCCTGAGATACCACCGGGACACCACTGCGCTGTGGGATTGTCCCAGAACCCACACAGCCTCAGATGGCCCAGGTGGCCTCCCACTGGCCACATACCCGGATCTTCACTTGGGTGCGTTTGCGCTGCCACTTCTCCCGAGGGATGGCGGGGCTGTAGATGGAGCTCTCCTCACTCTCCACAGGCTGCGGCCCCTCTTTCTCCATCACCTGCCAACAGCACAGTGCTGGCTCAGCCTCCGCCGGCCCCGTCTTGCTGCCCACCCCACCATGCCCACTATACCTGGCGCAGGATGAAGGCCACCACATCAGAGGACTCCCAGTAGCTGGCGTGGAAGAGGTGGGGCAGGGTGATGGTGGGGAAGGCAGTCAGGGCGTCAGGGCAGTACAGAGAGTAGTCAATGCGCTTTGGGCCCCACCAGCGCTCCAGGACTGTAGGGAGAGCTGGAATGAAGCCTTTTCCAGACCTCATCCCCTGTTGTGCAGCCTGAGGTGGCCACATGGGATGGGGTGGCGGGGGCATGACACTTACTCTTGACAACCTCGCTGGTGTTGGCAGGAGTTGGGGGCTCTGCCTGCTCATTGCCCTTCCAGAATCCTCCGAAGCTGCCAGTGGGGGTAGGGGGAGCAGCCACATCCACTTTGGGCAGGAACAGGGCAGAGTGTGTCTGCAGGGCCTCCGCTGAAGAGAGAGCTGAGTGAGCACACCCAGAGCTCCCAGGGACACCCACCACCCCAGGACACCTCTCCAGTAGAGCCCCAAAGCAGTGGGAAGGGCTTGCACATCCCTCTCCCCCGACCCAGCCAGGATGTAGGTGCTCTGAGTACCCTGACATGGCCCCGAGGTGCCTGGCATCAGCCTGGGGGGAACCTGCTCACCCAAAAGGGATGAGGTGCCATCACCCAGGGGGTACTTCTGGTATCGGGGCACGCTGAGTGGGGGCACAGCATGGAAGGCCTTGGCCAGGAGGGGCTCCAGGCGGGAGGCGCACGGATCGGCGGCGTGGAAGAGGTTGTAGATCTGCTCGCAGGCAGGACGCAACTGGGCCACTGCGGCACACAGAGGGGTCAGGGGCGCCCACGAGGCCTGGGGAGCACCAGGAGCAAAACACCCGAGAGGGGTAAAGCAGGACACAGAATGAGGAAAGGCTGGAGAGGGAAATTTGGGGCACCAAGGATAGGCTGAGGCTGGCACAGAGCAGGGACACTCGTCCACCCACCAACACCCACACAGCCAGGGCTGGGCATGCAAGGGGTTCAAACCCAAGCAGGGCTCTCTGGGATGGTCCTGGGGAGCTCAGGCTTGTCACGTGAGCATGACTCAGGGACTTGAGCCCTGCAGGGAGGATCAGGGGCTGGCACCGTGGCAGGCAGGGATCCTCACCATCCAGAGTAGGCATGACGGTCTTGCGCAGCGCGAGCACCAGACCCAGTGGGGAACCAAAGAGGAAGAAGCCGGACACCTTAAATTCGAGGCGGGTGCTGGCACCCTCTGCCCCATCCAGCACCATGGTACTGCTCCGGGGTGCCTCAGCCTCCAGAGGGGCCTCACTGGCCTGCAGGCTAGGACAGCAGAGACAGTGGGCATGGGGAGGGATGGCAACATCACACTCCCACCATCCTGAAGGCAAAGCTGTGCCTGGCATGGCCCTGTTATCCCAGAGGAGCTCCAGCAAGATCATCCTGCGGCAGTTAGCCTCCATGAAATGCTTCTTCCCAGCCTGGAGCAGATGGGAATTGCACCCTTTCCATAAAGCACAAGGTAGCCAGCTATGCCCCTTGGGCTCACCTGCACGTGGAGCTGTGCTGCTGGCTGTCCCCCTGTGTCCCTGGGGCCTCAGGGCTGGCCTGGCCCAATACCGGCACTGCCTCCATCCCATCAGCCAGCGGGTCCGGGCCGCCGCACTGCTCTGGGGAGATGGGCTCTGTGCTCTGCAGGGGGAGACAGCAAACACCCAGACCCCATGTAGCCCCCAGTGCACCCCCAAAACCTCCCCAGGGGGTGTTAGGATGCAAGGTACTCACCAGGCTGCCACGGCGGCTGCTGCTCCGGCTGCCCCCTGAGCCTGCCCGGCTCTGGCACAGGGCATCGAATCCCAGGATGCCACCCACGCAGTCCCCCAGCAGCACCACCTGCGGAGACCACAGATCCATGAGGATGGGGACACGCCCAAACCCTCCATGCAGGGCCATGCTCCCCCCAAATTCCACCTCACCTGGCCACAGAAGCCAGTGCCCTCTCCGGAGTGCAGGAAGGCCGAGTAGGCCTGGTTGGCGCGGGTGATGACGGTGCCCACGGCCTGCTGGTAGGTGCCCGAGGAGGTGGCCAGCAGCGGGAGTGCTGCCAGCGGGATGTGGTCCTGGCTGCTGGACAGGCTGTCCCTGTCATGGCTGTAGGGGCTGAGCCTGAGGGGGACATGGCGAGGGATGAATGGGACTGTCCTGATGTCCTCATCCCACATGCCTGGTACTGGTTCACCCTGGGATGCCGTACAAGGAGTAATCCCCATCCCATTCCCTCTCACCACAAGACACTTGCTCACCCAGGACGCTGTAGCCAGACTTATCCCCATCCCATCCAATTCCATGCCATTCCATGCTGCCTTGATGTCCTCATCTCTCTGCACAATGCTTGCTCAACCCAGGATGCTGCACGAGGAGTTATCCCCATCCTATCCCATCCCATCCTTTCCCACTGTCCTCATCCCACAACAAAACACCTGCATGCCCTGGGATACAACACCAGGAATTATATCTATCCCATCTCATCTCACCACACAACACACGCTTGCCTCAGGATGCTGCAGAAGGAGTTAACCCCCATCCCCTCCCCAGACTTCAATGTCCCACCAGAAGTGACATCCCCTCTCCAAGGATACCAGCTCCCTAGTCCCCTGCTTTCCCAGTGGGAATCCATACTTGGAGACAAGGGCGTAGGCTGCAGCACAGATGGGCGGGCAGGGCACCAGGCGCAGGGCCACATGTCCCAGTGCCTCGGGAAAGTGGACACGGGTGACAGCATCAAAGGTGGCTGCCAGGGTCTGCACATCTGCCTGCTTGGAGCCCGGCTCGCCCGCTCCCTGATCCAGGATGTTCCCACTGTGGAGGATGAGGAAGAGCGCATGGATCCGGCACATCTGCTCCGTGCTCTCTGCTGCACCGCCCTGCAGGAAGGAGAGTGGTCAAGTCGTGGAGAACAGCAGGAGGGCATGGCCCTAGGGAGGGGACACGCACCTCAGAAAAGCTGGATGTTGCCAATCCTTCACCATCCCCCTTGGTGGCACTGGCTCCGTCCCCTGTGAGCACACACTGCTGATGAGGCAAGCTGGGGTCTCCAGGTGGGAATCAGACCCGTCCCAGGACACTCACCCCAGGATTTGGGGCCCGAGCACCCCCAGCGCTCACCCAGTGCCTCGTCCAGCTCTGCTGGCCGCTCAAGTGTGTCCAAGAAGTCGTTGGAGCTCCACTTGGTCATCTCCTTGGCGAAGACCTCATCGCTGTCAGACAGATCCTCTGCAGAGGCAGGAGGAAAGCGTGGGTGGGAGGACACCCCATGCCTGCACACCCATCCTCAGATGCCCTTGCCCCCACCTAGCCCCTTCCAAGATGGTGCCAGTACCGTGGGCATCGAAAAATTCCTCTTCGGAGCTGTTCTCCGAGTCCCGGGCAATGTTCTGCATCCGCCACTCCGACAGGCTCTGAGAAGACACACCCCCTGCCACCCATGGGGGGTCAGCACTCACAGCCCCCTGCAGAGAGATCCCCGCTCCTGCCCCACAGGTCCTGGACCCAGACCCCCCAGGGAGATCTGTGACCATCCCTGTGTCACCCAGGGCCCCTTCAAGAGAGCTGGGACCAGACCTGGGACACCCAGAGCCCCAGCTCAGGAGACGCAAACCAGGCAAAACAGTCCTCTGACACATCTCCTATGGAGAACCACAGCATTCAGGGCATAACCACACCAGACCTGGCCTCTCACCTCCGTGCTGGGAAGAATAGGAAGACCGGGAAGAGGTGGACCACTGCTTGGCAAAGGTATCATCGGAGGGGGTATCGGACCCCGCCTGCAGCTCGGCCTCCTCCTGCCTGCCAGGACCATCTGGCTCTGCCTGCCCCTCAGGGCTGATCCCAGCTGCTGGTGGCTCCTCGCCCTCGCCACACTTGGCCATCTTCTGTGCCAGCATTCGTGCCGTCTCCTCCTCCAGCTGCCGGATATCCTCCATCGTCAGGTCCGTCCACTCATCCTGCCAGCACCAGGCTTGGCGGTGGGCACGCAGCATCACCTTCCTCAAACCTGGGGGGAGAAAGGGGGAAGCAAGTCCAGTGTGATCCCACGGCTGCCCAAATGACCCTCCAGCTACCCACAGGTCCGAACTCACCCACGTCATGGATGAACTGCTCGATCTTGGACTGCATTCCCCAGTATCGGAACTCCACCTTGCAGAGCTTGTAGGCGCACATGAGGGGCCCGCTGGCTGCTGCTGCCTCCAGCCAGTCATCCCCCAGTGGCCCCCGGCCCGTCTTGGATGAGTGGTAGAGTTTGGGATCCTCCTCGGGCTTGTATTCCCCGGGGGAGATGGGATCACGCACAATGTCAATGGTGTCTGTGGGGGGAACAGCGCTTGTCACCCCGCAGAGTTTGGCAAGGGGGCACAGGTAGGAAAACAAGGAAAAAGGGACAAAAATCAGGTCAAATTATTCCCACAAGCCATGTACCCAACACAGCTGGCAGCAAACACTCTGTCCTAGAATTCTAAAATCTTGGGAGTTCTGGAATCGTAGAATCCTGGAATGGTTTTGGTTGGAAGGGAAATCCATGGGTCGTCTTATGGGTCATCTCATTCCATCCCCTGCCATGGGCAGGGACACCTTGCAGTATCCCAGATTGCTCCAACCTGGCCTTGGACACTTCCAGGGATAGAGCATCCCCAGTTTCTCTGGGCAACCTGTGTCGGGGCCTCACCACCCTCACAGGGAAGAATTTCCTGACAGACCATATAAAAATCGCACGGCTGGAACACTACAGACACCGTTGGTGCAACCAAAGACATCCCCATCCCGGCATGGGATCCCAATCCAGCATCCCAGGGAGCAGCACAGGGAGGGAAGGGCTGGGAGCATGCAGAGAGCAGGGACTGACGCATGTACGTGCATTAGCCAGCAGATCTGGCAGCTGCAGAGTGATCCCGGCCACCCTGGGGGCATGCGGGCTGAGGATGGGGACAGTGCTTGGGGCAGCTCAGCACAGCTCCCCCCACAAACAGCCCGAGGGTCCCCCAACAAAAGGGCACAGCAAAACCACCACGTGACACAGGAGCCTCCGGAGAGCCGGGAGGGAGGACAATTCCCATTCCCAAACAAAGGTGACCTCTCCTGAAATGAGCATGAGCTCCCCGCAAATGAGGATCACCTCCCAGGACCAGAGAGAGGCTCATGAATGACAGGAAAACAGCCGCTCGGACTCAATCCAGCACAAAATCTCCTAGAATTTGGCTTTTCCAGCCCTGTCTCCAGGTCATGATCTAGGGGATCCCAGAGCACCCCACTGGCTCCCAGTACTGTCCCACAGCACTGTCCCCTTTCCCCAGCTGTGCCAAGCCTTGCATTTATTTGCCCCCCTTTATGTTCCCAAGGTGCTATCAGCCTCTCCTCCTGCAGCTTGGGCTGAAAAAAAAAAAAGGGGGAAAAAGAAAACCAGAGATGCCCTGAATCCACAAAAATGATGCAGTGCACAGCATGATGCCAAGCATCTTGGATAACAGAAGCAAAGAGTTGGGATAGGACCTGCTGTCCCCAAGCAGCTCCTGGCAGTGTCACTCCCATTCCAATCCAACTCCCTTTGCTTCTGCCACTGGGAGAAAGCTGCCAAGGAAGCAGTTTTCATCTGCGGATCACCCAGACCATGTTTTTCCATCGCCCTTTGAAACGTGAGACGGGTTTAAATCTGTCACTGCTACAGGACACCAGGGCAGAGAAAATCCCAGCAGGATCCACACTGGGGCTGGTCCCACTACAACCCTGCTCCCTGTGGAAGGCAGCAGCCACTGGAGATGCTGAGTGCCCTGTGGAATACCCATGGGACAGGCACTAGAGTGAAAAACCAGGCAGTGGGCACGGGGCCATGCCCTGATGCCGTCTGCTCGGCCCTGGTTGCTTCCCGGGGGCTGTAGGGGCAGAATTCCTGCCCCCAGGTCCGAGCCATCGGTATCCCAGCCGGACATCCCCAGTGCCGCAAGAGCCAGGGAGAGAAATAGGTCAGATGAATCATTTCCTCCGAGTGCCTATTTTAGGCCTCCATTTTAAGAGGCAGCGCGTCACACCCCACACTCTGGAGCCTGAACTGACCATCTCCACACCACCGGGAATGGGAACCTGGCGGAGAGGGAAGAATCCCACCCCAAGCTCCTAGTTCTGCCCACCAGTCCCCTGGGAAAGGAGCCAGAGAGCGATCTGGAGCAAAGCCCAGGGGAGAGGGGAAGCAGGGCAGGGAGTAGGAAAATGAGGACATGCTTCTCCAGCTCTCCCTGCTCCAGCTGATCCAAAACAGCCCTCAGGACCCAGGTTTCAGGTCACATATACACCAGGAGAGACTGAGAAGGCAAATCCATACCAGAACAAGGCTGGGACATGGAAGGAGAGGGAAACACGCTGGCACTAGGAAGGGGAAGCTGCAAACAGAAATAGAGGCAAGGGAAGAGGCAGAGGACAGAATGTCCCTGAAAATATCTTTAATGCAGAACTTAATTCAGCAGCGCTGAGAGAGCAGGCAGGGAGCTCAGGATCCAGGGAGCTCTTCCCTTCCAGCATCCCTTAAACATGAGGACCAGCACAGAGAGTGAAGTTGAGCCTCCAAGGCCCCATCACAACCACACACCCATCCCACAAGCACTATGTGGGACTCCCAGCAGCCACAGTGTCCTGCCCAGCTCCCCAAGCCAGCCATACCCACCCAAAATCCTCTGCCTCTTCTCTGCCACGCTCAGGTTGAAGATGTTGGTCTGCTGCCCTGCATCCGGACGGTAGTACGTCTCGATCTCAATGGAAAACTTCTCTACAAAGGGACACGTGTACCTGGAGGGGCACAGGACTGAGCCCAGGGGCATGGCCAGCCCTGCAGCCCACCCCGCTGCCTCCCAGCTCCCACCTGGTGCGTGTGTAGGGATAAGCGTTCCAGGACTCCTCCTCCACTTGAAGCGCGGCTTTGGGGAGCAGCGCCCGGAACCAGCTGGGGATGTGGGAGCCGACGTGGTAGATTTTGTGGGTGTACTGGCCGCTGCCCCCAGGGCCATCACTGTAGGGTCGGTTGGCCAGGATCTCCACACCGCTGCCCTCACCACTCGACTCCTCCCGGCTCTTCTTCTGCACAGAGACCATGGCTCAGTGCAGCCCCTCCAAGCCCCAATATCCCCATGGGCATCCAGGGTCCCCATACATTCCCATCCCTACATGCTGGCAATCCCCAGCCCCACCTGCTCCCGGGACCCCCTGCTTGGCTCAGTGGTCCCAAACCCACCTGAAGCCTCAGTGACCCCTGAAACCTGCCAATCCCTTGTGATCAGCCTCAGCCCCCCACCGCGCTCCTCCAGGCTCCANCCACACCCCTCAGGCTCAGCCCCACAAACCCCAGACCTGTGCAGCCCCCGGGCTCATCCCGCAGACCCCTGCAACCCCCAGCCCTCCCCTGCTCAGCCCCGCAGCTCCCTCAAGCCCTCATGCTCAGCCCCGCATCCCCACCTGGATCATGTAGAGCTGAGCCACCTGGTACTCCTCCAGGCTCATGGGCAGCAGGATGTGGTACTCCTTGATCAGCATGGCGGCGGCGGGGGACAGCGGGGCACGGCGGGGGCAGCTCCTGAGGGGGCTTCCGTTACACCGGACC
>WBMY01015939.1:0-19161 GCA_013397315.1 Donacobius atricapilla
CCCTGGCCAGCAAGCGAGCAGCTTCTGGGGGGAGTTTAAAACTCGATAGATGTTAATAGTTGGGGCTTTTTTTTCCTTCCCTCCTCTGCTGCCAGCTGCCCCTCGGGGCCTGGGCACAGCCTGGCCCACAAGCCTTGTAGGCAGTGGGGCCTGGCCCGGCCTGCCCCAGCTATGACACCATGTTACCTCCTGCCAGGCCAGGAGAGAGAGACCAGCCTCCCCCAATCCTCCTGAATTTAAACCATGTGACCCAGAGGTGTACACCTGTATCTAATTGGCCAGTCTGGTTGTCAAATTCAAAGGAGATCACTAATTGGTTTTTTTACCATCCATGCTAAACTAATACAACTTCCAAGAGCCATTCACTCCCAAAAGACAAAGGACCACATAGACATATAGTCCACAACTGAGAACACAGCAATTTTTGGTGTTTGTTTAGATCTATGATCATTCTTATCTCATATATATTTTCTAGCATTAGCCTTTGATGAAGAGAGACCCCCAGAGTCTGTACATGAAGGTTAAAGAGAGATTACTCTTATTAATTCTCAACCTATTCTCTAACAGTTGCTGAATTCTGAGAGCCCTGAAGCATGACCCAAAAAGCATTCCTATAATTCTGGTAACTCTGATATGCGTATCTATTCCTTTTTCCAAACATACATTTTGGAGATCCACTTCTTGTGGTAGTGTGTTGTCTAGCCTAAGTACCTATGGAGCACAGTCCATTTAGGATGTTAAATTTTGGGGTTTTTTTCTGTTTAAACCCCTACTTTGTATGAGCAAAGCAGTCATATCTTAGCTTCAGCAAAACAGAGATGCTTTAGCCGTCCTTTTGCCTTCTTTTCTATCACTGAGTCTTTTATTCCTCAATTTAGAATGAACAGACTTGTTCAAAACCCATCAAAATCCTTGATGAGTTTCTGGCAACCGTCGCTATATTGCCATAAGGCTTCCTAGTTCTGTGCCCTTCCTCCAGACATTACTGAGTCAGTACACAACCAAGAAAAAAACCTGCAAATAAGCTCAGTGGTGTGGTACATACTCTGTTGTACTGAGGCCACTCATCCTTCCCTCAGCAAGGGAGGGAGGGAGGGAGGGGGATCTTTACACTTAAAGAAAAAGATATTGGAAAACAGTGCCCCAGAACTGTGCTTATGGAAATCATTCACTTTGAAGCAGCAGAGTGACTTTAGGCAGGTGAGGTCCTCCTTCAGAACAGGGCAAAGGAGAGGAACATCACATAGTGCTTGTTCATGCTTTGCTTACATTAAATTGTTTTTGAATAGAATACTAATAAATAGTGAAAAGTATATAGCAAAATATACAGCTAATTGAACTCAGTAGTAAGTATGCTGCTTTACTTGCCAACAAAAAACAAAAGTGAAAATGTTAACATGTGAATGATGCTCTCTGTATGAAGAGGTGCCATGTTCCAAGCATAAGTGCAAACTAAACCCACATTTGTGTGAATAGCTAATTACAAGGGTGAAAACACTGTCAATCTTAACAGTCATCTGGGTTTCATCTTGGATAGAAAATGGTTCTTGCTGTTCTATATGTTAAGAAAAGTCTTGATTTCACAGTCCTGATGAGAGAAGGAATATCAGCCAGAAGTAAGTGAAAGGGCATAAACATATCATGATGAAATTTTATTAGCATCATTTTTTTGGGATTATATATGAGTATTCTGAACAAAATCAGAAAAAGAAAAAAGAAAGAAAAAAGAAAAAGAGAAAGAAAAAGAGAAAGAAAAAGAGAAAGAAAAAGAGAAAGAAAAAGAAAAAGAAAAAGAAAAAAAGAAAAAAGAAAAAAAAAGGAAAAAGAAAAAGATACTGATTGCAATTTGCAAAATATGCATGTCCTGCTGATGCTTTCTAATGAAAGCAAGCTGTTGTTGGACAGGAAAAAGGTGAGACTCCAAATATTTCAGAAGGCAAAGAGCATAGAGAAGGCTTTATTGTCTAATTTTTAGTACCTTTTATAAGGTGTTCTGATATAGACTTAGCATGATTGGTGAATAGGAATAACACTTCTTTAATCTCATTGGTTAAGCCAGAGAAACAGAATTAGAAAGGTAAAACACCACTTGGAGAAGGATTGTTTTGAGAAAGGATTAGCTTGAGAAGAAGCTTTCTTGAGCTGTTTTTCCCTTAGGAAATGTTAGTAGCTGCTAGCAGGCTAAAACCTCTCAGACTCAGAAACAGCAAACCCACAGCAAACCCAGCAAAGGATGGATTGTATTAAATGTCTTAAGTTACATCTCATGTCCTAGTACAATTACAATTTAAACAAAACTCTTTAACTACAGACATTCAGAATATCAGAATATTAGCATCTCATAGGCACATGTTGAGTTTTTTTAAAATTTCAGATTAATCTCTGAAACATTGTAGACTTTAAAAAAAAGCAGATGCAAAACTCTCAGCAGTCTGTAATAAATAATTTGTATCCCATGTGACTCCAGGATCCTGCAAACTTAGAAAGAGCAAAGGTTGCTTTTAAATAAATATTTTCATTTGCATGATGTTGAATGGCATAGCCATTAGTGCATATTAGTATTTCAAACAAAAATGACAACTGTTTGAAAAATAAATTTTATCTTTGGCTGTTACCTAAACAACTCTTTCAATTTGAGCTATTTTAAGGGGTTTTAAAATTTTCCTTTGTTTCCTAGAGCCTAAATCACAGGACTTCAAGTTATCAGTTTAACAGTATTTTATTCCAGTGTTTGGATAGGAAAGTAAAATAAATAAAATAGAATCTATCCTAGGGTTTCAAACTATGAGAAAAGCATACAGCTTACTTCTGGTTGAATCTAAAATGATAAAGGCCCTTGGAATTTAATTACCTGTAAATCTCACTTATTTTTTTTAATTTAAAACATAAAGCAAAACATTTGCAAATCTGTTAGATTTTTTTTTAATTATGGAAGACTATGATATGTGAAGTGTTTGAATTTCTGGTAATAGAAGTCCTCTTGACTTTTACAACATCTTTGACTGGTTTCCAACCTACATCTATAAGGCAGATTAACTTAAGATACATTCAAACTCTCAAGAAAATGCTCTGTAGATCTTTCACGTTAACGGAAACAATGGTACACCACTGTGGAAAAAAAAGTAAGCAAGTGGAAGGCGAAAAAGCCTGGGAGCTGTGGAAGATTTCCAAATAGCCTGAACTTGTGTGACAGAAGAGGGTTTGCTTTGCTTAATGCCTTTCTAAAGCTCTTAGGAGGGTCTTTGGCTCCAAGAATGTCTGTAATGCACTGCACACTACAGCATTGCTGGTACTTGGTGTAGCTTCATTTGATGAGGGGATTCTTTTTTCACAGTGAGGTGCTGTTGGGTTTGTTGTGCTATGAGGATGGGTTTTTTCCCTGTCTTAAAAAAAGGAAAACATAGAACAATATTTTATTCACCACCTTGCACATTGACCTTTCACACCTTGGCAGGCTTTGGTACCTAAGGTTCTATGAGCATGATGTCCTGTGTGCCATTGCTGGGGCATTATATCAATATGGGAAACTTGCTGCACCTCCCAGATATTGGTATGGGGAAGGAAGACTAGAGACCACCTGAGGCTGGGCAAAACACCTGTGGAGGGGCAGTGGAATGACCCTCCCTATTCCCAGGGTGTAATGGCAATGTAAGGATTGCAAGGGAGAGGTGGTGTTATATGGGAAATTCAAAGTTCCCTGTTGAAATAGATCAGAGACAAAGCAAAATTCAAGACCAGAGAAGAGCTCGGGAAGCAGTTTCTTCTTCAGCTACTCTTTTCCTTGAACAACCCATTCAAAGGTGATCTAATGAGGCTGCAGAATTAAAGAGTATATATAGCAGACCCAGATTCCTGGGATTTAAGTGCCAGCCTTAACAGAACATTCAGGTAGAGAAAATGAGTGGTTTCCTCCAGATTATCTTTCATGGATGTATAAACAACATTTGCTGCAAAATGTGTCAGCTATGGAGCTCAGTCACAGCCTGCAGCACAGCAAACTGGCTTTTCCTGGAGCTCATAGTGTGATAATTAAATTGCTAACAGGCACCTTGGTGATAGCATTTGCTGGGGATGTGCAAGACTTCTTACAATCATACCTTTCTGTGGGGAACCTATCAGTAGAGTCAGAATCAGAGTTCTTTTAATATATTTTCTTCAATTAGTACATTAAACTTTTATGTGGAGTGAAATGGGACAGGACGTGTTTCCCTTCCACTGCACAATGATTTATTACCCCAAAAAGACTGCAGAACTAATTAGCAGAGTAATTAATTAATATAAATTTGCATATTTGCATTTGCAATTAGTGCAGCCGACTGATTAGTCTGAAAATGGGAAGTTTGTCTCATTAGATGTTAGTGTCTGCTGGACTGGAAAGCGGCTGCCAGATGAGGCGAAAAAGCATAGAATAAGCAAGAGTGTGTGTGCACACGCGCAAGCTCATAAATGTTTTTTTTGTTAGAAGAATGGAGTGAAATATGTGGTCTCAGATGCTAAGTCTGCTGGGGGGTTTTAATACTCTTTTCTTGCTTTTCATTCTTAATCACTTTTTCTGACTGGTTTTCCCATCATTTACTTCCTGCAGTGAGTCACTGCAACCATGAAACTCATTGATGGTTCTGTACAGTTGGATCTTTAAGGCAGGGCAGCTGCTACAGATCTCCTGATTTTGGTGCTGAATGGAACCTGTAAGAAGCCTTCTTTCTGTGTGATTGATGGGACAGGGCTATTTCCCATCTTACTAGTTACGTCATATAATCAATTCCTAATGCTGAGAAGTCAAACTCAGTGGTGCTCAGCAAAGCCCAGGATAAGTGATTAGCTTTCTATATTGCTGTGCTGTTGCCTTTTCCTCCTTGGATACACTTGTAGGTGTGGCTCTTTGTATACATCTAAACAGTCCTTCTGCTCTGCATACTTCAACTTGGTATGACTGGACAGCTATTGTCCTAGGTTTTAGTGCACTTTGAGAGGACATTGAAGATGATATGTTTGTTAGGTAAGATACCCAGATGCCAAAATAAATGTCTGTAGGCTGATTACCAAGGCTCTTCTCAGGGTGTCAGAGCAGAGCTAGTTTTCGCAGGGGTGGAGGAGTCCTGGTACCTCTTTGGGGCACTTTCCTCTCTCCACTACAGTTGGAGGAAATCTTCAGTCTTCCCTCACTGAGACTGATTGTCGCCCTTTCAGGTTTACTGAGACTGGAAATGGCTGGCCTTAGAACAGTCCTCTGTAAGTTCACTGGGTCCTTGTTCAAAAGCTTTGATCAGATTTCAGCCGTTTGCTGCCGCTTTGACACTTGTGCAAGTGTTGCTACGATTGAAATGTATACTGTCATTGATGACTTGCCATCACCATGCATTTACAGCACAGTGAAATCCAATTTCTCTCTAGCTCCTCTGCAGTATCATAGCAAGTCACTTTGCTTCTTCTTTTTAATTTTTTTTTTCATTTCATACTGAGCTTAAAATTTTAACTACAGCTGTTAGAACTATGGTACAACTGCAGTTACACTTTCAATAAAATATAATTCTATATTTTTCCAGGAGCGAGCTTAAGCTAATGTACACTTTAGAGATACAGATTCTGTCCTCTCTGGTACACCATCATTAGTTGGTAAAATCTGAGTGCAAACTAGGCCTAAGTCAACAGTAATATATTATAAACTTCAAATGTTGGGGGGGATTTACAGGTGTTGATTACCTCTCAAGATGCCCCTGTCCTATTAGATATATATAACATAATTCAAAATGTAATAATGCCAATGAAATGAGGAAAAGCCTATTTTTTCTTTGTGTATCTACACCAATGTATGATAATTTGTTATTATGATGTCCGTGTGGGATTGCAAGCAAAATTATTCTTTCCTCCTACCAATCAGAAAATTTTAATTCTCTATTTACTAAAAAAAATCCAGTATTTGAAAAAAATTACAAAGTGAGAAAATACTATTTTCTAAAATGTTACTATTTTCAATTTTGAAATCCAATACTAGTAAGAAGGAATTTGTGAAGAAATATTTGATGAAGAAAGAACTGATATAGGTAAAGAATGTTATTTAAAAGAATCTTCTTACCATTACAGATGAAGATATAAGTTTTACAGTCATTCTTTAATAGGAATATCTTTTAAAAATTCTATCATACTCAATTGCATTATAGACAATTAGGAAAAAATATGAGCATAAATAAAATTTGTCCCATAGGAATATCATCTCAGGCAAAAAACCACAATTTGTAGGATCAAATAATCAAACTTACTTCCACCAAAATCATTATTATATTTGAAATATAACCAGATTTTCAAACACATTCAGGACCAATAGAAGCAAATAGTTTTCCATGCCCCATTCCCATCGAATTCCCTATAAACACTCTCTGGCAATCTTTAAAAATCTAGCCCAGGTGAGAGTAATTTTGGACATGGATGCATGTATGTATATGAGGCAGCCCTGGTCTGGGACTACAGCACTGTGTCATGTAGCTGTTCACCATCATGTAACACATACCTGTTGGGATGGCATATTACAGAGACTCAGCACCATGTGCACACAGCTGTCCTCCTGGCAGGTAAAAATTTCTTGGTACCCCATCAGCATCAGAAGTGCAGGCCGATGTGGGCTCTACTGAGCTGGTCTTAGTTTTAATCTGCAGGCAGCTGTGAATTTGCTTTTGAATCTAGATTGAAGCATCATTTGCCTTTATTTGCAGCTTTACATTCTGACACTGTTTCCAATTCTGACCATCAAAACTGTGCTAAAAGAAAATAATGCTCTAGCCATTTAGGGAGATCCTGTCCACCCTTACATCCCTCTCCCTCCAAATGCTGACTCAACAGCTGAGTTGTTCACCCTCTTCCTAAACTTCCCTATTCAAAATAGCAAAACATTATATTTTCATGAGGTCCAAATGTTTCATTGCATCTTTACTAAAAGAGTAAAGCAAAAAAGCAGCTCTTTACCAAAAGAGTTGCATTTTCATAAGGCTGCTTGAGTCCAGCCACAAAGTAAATCATTTTGTAGAAGCATGACGCATATGCAAACAGAAAAGCACAGGGTATACAGTGCAGTTGCTACCTGCAGTTGGAGAGCGCCCCCAAAGAGACTAGCAGCAGCAGTGACACAGCACTCTTCTTGGCTAGAGTACAAGGCAAAGAGAAGAATAGCAATGCAGCTAGCTTCCTAGGTCTAACTAGCTGCATAGGGCCAAAGTAGAACCTCTGATATTTAGTTTTGAATAAACAGCTGGGGAAAAAGTATTCTGTATTCATGAGACACAAGAAGGGCCAAAGACAGCTTCCATTTGGATTCCACTAATGAAATAAGGAGTTCTTCAGCCCTAGTTGCTGGAGAACTACAGACTGACTATAGATGCAAAGAGAAAGGTCAGAATCATTCTGTGTTTGACATACTGTCAAATCAGTCCTAACGCAGAAAAATGGTGTCACTTCTAAAAATCTTTATACTTGTGGAATCCATTACATAGCGGAGGCAAAATTATATTTTTCTAACAGCTAGGAACTTTTGTGTCCAGAAACATGGACAAAACTAGAAACTGCAAAAATAAGTCACCTCCCAAGTTTCTGGTACTGACAACCCAGTTATTTCAGCATCTCCTTCCATGAGTGAGATGCCAAAGAACCTCAGTGTCCAAGAAAGGGGTATGATTTAAAGTAGTCAAATCTCTAAAGTGGTACAAAGAGGGAAAAAAAAGACAGTCTGGATACTTATTGATCACTGCAAAAAAAAAAAAAAATAGGTTCCCTGTGCTATAGGCTATAATTTATCAGGGTCTTGCACCATATTCTGAATATAAACTGCCCATCCTGGGCAAGGTATGTGGGACTGGAAGGAGAGATGAGCTGCCACAACATTTGGTAGGAAACACCTGTCGGCCTGTTATCAGCGCACAAGATTTCCTGGGAGAAGGGCATATGATGCATGACTGTTGATAGGAGGTGAAAACATACATGACAGTGCAGACATATGTGACCAAGACAAGAGGGAATACCAAACTGACTGCTCAGTCAAAATTCAGAAAAAATGAACTAAAGCTGGATGATAGCAGAATGTAAATCACTGCACAGCAAATTGAGGACTATAGGAACCACAAATAAAGAGAATCCTGTGAAACAATTTCCCCTGAGAAATGGAAAGCCTTGGGCTGGGTGACTACCTACCAATTAGTATTTGGTATGAAGAACAGCAGAAGTCACAGGGTGTCCATAAACAACTGGGATGAAGCAGCAATCTGAAACATGAAGGATGCTGTTGGGAAAGAAGCAAAATACTGTATGAAGACAAGGGAAGTCTCACCACAAGGAAGTGTTAAGTAGCACTTGAAACAGCTCTACTGCAAGAAAAAGCTCACAGTGAAAGGACTCAAAGTATATATGTCAACAGAGCAAAATTATATTCAGATGGAATAAAAAAAATTTCGTTTTCCCTGGATGTCAGGAGCTTGGCCACCACATGTACCTGTACTATTACCACTTAAGCAGATCACAGCCCTCAGGGTACATTCATGACAAACCCCTAGTATCCACACGGCCAAGAGTTCTTTACTTCACTTTTAAACTGTGAAGGTACTTCTTGGAAAGCACAATACAAGCCTGGAAGAACAATTCCTTTAGGAGATTTTTCTTTACTGAAGTTGTGTTGGGCAGCATGTTGCAAAAGGGAAGGAAGAATTTTAAAAGTGTTGTAGCAGCGCTTAACAGGAAATAAACAGAAAGCGACAATGCAATCAGTCATTTGGAAGACAGAATAATGTCAAAAGGGTCAGTACAAAAGTGAGTTTCTTTTGTTTTGGAGAGATAAAGAAGTGAATTGTGCAAAGTGTAGCAGGTAAAGTCAGAAGAATCTGTGGCCAGATCCAGAAAAAGTATTCCCAGCAAACACCTTCATATAGTACTATATGATTTGGAGGCATATTCTCCCAGTTAAATATTTCTCCAATGAGAGCCACATCATAACACACAAATTCCTGGATTTGCTCCACATGGTAGGGCTGTTGTTGTGGGAAACATTTGAGCATGTGAGCTGGATCTAGAAAGACAGCAGCTGGTTTTCTCTGACACGGAGGAAAAGCTCTCAGATGTTGAGTGATGACAACAGAAATTTTTTATGGTCACTTCAAAAAAAGGAAGGCTGTGAGATACCATATTACCACCAAAATAATCCCAGAAAGCAGAAAAATTGTCTGAAGACCCTTGGCAATTTCAGGGAATGAGTGATGCACCAGCAACTAATCGTTTGCAGGCCATGGTGTCTCAGGTACAGCTAACCCCAAGTGATTGAAGATGAGACGCATCATTTCTTCACACAGTTGAGTGACTTCTACATGCCTGATGAGGTTTTCCCTTTGACTCTAGGTATGAAAGTGTTGCCTATTTTATGGCCCAATGCTAGAAGGCTCAGGAAATTACGCAACTTCTTGGCTGAAGGAAGCAGGAAGAAATCCTCCTGTGACTAAAAGCAGTAAGGTGGAAGAAAGCCCCCTTTCTAACAGATGAAAACCCTACTGTACAGTGTTTGGCTAGTATTGCAGTCACCCAGAAGAAATGCAAAACATTCTTAGGAAAAGCAGTTATCAAAGTGAAGCTGCAGTGAAGCTTTCATCCAGCTTTCTGCAACTGCCACAATACAGTTTCAACTTCTAAGGTACCACCTATAATCAATGAAGAGAAACTTTTTTTAGAGGGCAGTTCTGGGCACTAGCAGCAGGATCCTAGACTATGCCTTTCTCTGACGGAGCTTATTTCTCATTGCTGACCATGGAGATATCTAGGAGTTCAGTTTTGTGGTGGGTGCTCTGTAGGAAGGTGCCTTGAGGCAAGTATTGTGACAAGTTTTTGCAGAAGCACAACTGTTTCCAACTGAAAGTAATCTGAAGTAACAGATCCACAAAACTTCCTTGACTTTTTGACAGGTAATAGTTCATGTCTGTGCCCAATACACAATGCCTGTTTAGCTGAGGGACAGGCTGCTTGCATGTGGATGCTTAGCTTAGTTGCAGAGAGTAAGAGGTCTCTTCATGAAAAAACTTTATAAACCAGCACTTTTTTTCCTCTGTTGTGTGTAAAATCTTCATGACTGGGAATGGCCTGAACCCAGGCAATGTCAGAGAGACAAAAGAAGCAAAATTGAGATTACATTAATTGGAAGCCACTCTGAAGTATTCTGCAGAAAACCCTGTTATTGTGAAGCCAAGACATAGTGCTCTGTAGGTCCTGGCAGCTCTCTTAGCCTTAGCATTTCTAAAGAGATTTTTTGAAAGGTCTTACTTGCACAAACAAATGTCTTCTTCAGTCTGTGGAGAAGTCTTCCAGTGGCAAGCCTTGTGGAGGGGTCAAGGGAAAACTAATTAAAGATGAAGACTAAAGAGTTCAGCCCTGAGGAAAGGCTGTAGAGTTTCTCAGCAACAGCAGACTTAACCAGGGGACTTCCAGCAAAGGTAAAATTTTCTTCCAATGCCAAGAAATTTTCTTTTAACTACAGCACCAGAAGGTATTTGAATGTGGAGAAAGCTCACAGAGAAAAGGAGAGAAATCAAGGCTCTTGTGTTTCATGCAGGTCATGGACAACGAATTTCCACCTCTCATTCTCTGTTAATTAGATCTTGTTTTCATGCATATGCAGTAGAACATTTTGGTTTCCCTTCTCATCCATCATCTACTGATGAGACATGGTATACAGAGTCTCTGGGGGAAGGAAAGACCATGACAAAATAGAGGGAAGGAGTTGTCATTCCAAGGAGTTCAGGCTGAAGTATGCTTTCCCTCTGCGTCAGGAACATGCCTGCCATGGCTGAGTATGCCAGAGTCACATCTCTTATGTATATGTACCATGTGCAAGGGATGAAAAGCTTGAGGAGTCCAGAAATACTGGTAGTGGCAGAAGGAGGCTCACTAACACATTTTGCAACTTCATCCAAATCATACAGCCATTTGAGTTGACAAGAGGTTTTCTGGTGGTCTTTTGGCATCCTGTGGGAGCTGAGTTTCTAGTTAGTGGAAGGTCTGGCAAAAAAACCAAGATAATTATATTTACCATGGACTTCAAAGATCTTCTCTGGTGATTGCTTCAGCACAGATGTTTAGATCAGTATTAGAATGGAGGTTCAACTGTCCTCTACTTTTTTGATGATGGCTGTGAATGAGAAAAGCTTTGCAGTAGTTTAGGTGGAAAGGTATATGGAGCATGAACCATCATACAGCATTTATGATGGCTAAGTATTTGACTTTCAACCTCCAGAACCTGCCACTCTGACCTGCTTGTGAGAGTCAAGACATACTAGGCCAAGTATGGTTGAACATGTTATCTTCCTTCCAGCTCCGTGCATCTTGTTTCCTGTATTGCACTTGATTAAAGCAGCAGTTTCAGAGAGTGGAGCTGAATGATGCTGTAGGTCTTTATACAGATGTTTTCAATAATGGTAGAAAAACCTCTTTCCCTCATGCCTCCTTTCTTTAAAGAGAGAAGAAGTGCTAAAGAACCATAATTTGCTACTGGTAAAATAAATTAACAATCTTTCCATAAGTCTGTCTTCTCTGTGTACCCCTGTAGTACCTGCAAATATTCACAGCTAACCATTCTTGTGATGTGAAAGGAAAGTAATTTACTTTGAAATAGCACAATTTGAGTGCAGCTATCCTACATGAATGTTGTGTTAGAAGCTTCACAGACACGCCATCCAACTTGCAGCTGTGCTTGAAGTTCTATTGCTGAAGTTGTTCATGGTCAAAACTAGGAAAATATTTTGCAAATGTTTGAACTGACCTAAACCTTGATAAATCAAGTCTCAGACTCATAGCAAGAACTAGATAGGATAAACATATTTTCACAGAGAGAATGAAATATGTCAGAGTGAAAAAAAAAATCATTCTATAGCTCTCATCCTCGCATGCTGGGATGTGATGGAGGTTTGAGGGGGCTGAGGGTGACAGAACTCACCATTTCTGGTTATTGAACAATACAAGGTTTTATAAAATATTTGATGGAAAAATAGTTTTAGGAGATTTCCTTTCTATACTTCCTCCAGCTTTTCACTGTAGTAGAAATATCCATTAATTTATATGAAATAATTTTTAAAAGGAAATTTTAAAAAGTAGTCTTGAACATATACACACAATTATTGTCACAATGGAGAGATTTTAGCCTTTGACAGGGAAGCAGTGGGAATGGGTGATTATTGGGAGGGTGCAAAAAACCACTTTTGAGGCAGATCTGATAGAGAAGTATTCATGGCATTGACTCGTACTTTCAACATCCCAAGTCCAGCTTTCTGTTGAGCAATACACCTGCTGCAGTTTGTAAGCTGCAGTTCAAGATGCAGATTGAGCTCTGGGTGAAAGCCCAGAGAGACAAGAGGCCGTGAACTGCCTATCCTTTGCTAACAAAAGGTGCAAAGGCTACTGTCCAGGTAGGTGAACGGACACTGAGAGACACAGCAGGAGCCGAAGACTTGAGAAGAGTGAGACTTGCCTACATGTAGATTGTGAGGAGGTTCCTTTGTTGGGGGTTCTCCACAGAGGCACCAGCTCAAGCTGTTTCTTCTGTTACTGCACCATGAGTAAATTGCTTTATGGACATCTGAGACTCTGCTATGGGAAACCTGTGGTCAAACTGGTAAGGAAACCTGGTCTGACTGCATGATTGGGATGAGTAAAGCAATCACCCATTGGCTCAGTTCACTACTGTGAAGGTGTTCCAGTCCCAGAAGTGAAAGCGTCTGGCATTGGGAACGTGACTGCTAAAGTATCTGCCGGTGGTCAGACTGGGATGTTTCCTTAACACTCTCAGGACGGGCAGGAATATAGGAGCCGAATTGATTTTCAAAAGGGAGAGGCTTTACTAATAAGTCATGGTGGGTTTTTTCTCTCTTTAAGTAGTAAATGTTGCAAGAAGATCCCTCATATATTTTCAAAAATGGCTGAGGACTTTTATGGCCTAAGTAGTAGAAAGGGATAAGTAATCCCACATATTTACTGTTTGAAGTTGCCAGATCTGAGCAATCAGTTGAGAACAGAAGAAATGATGCCTGAAGCCATTTGAGCATGATGTTTTGCAGTTAGCAGTAAAAGTTTAAAAATTAGATGTTTTTGGAAAACGCCTTGAGATCTGCCAAATAATGCCAGAGTCACTTCTTCAATCACTGAGGTATTGCAGGAAGATTACTACTAGTGACAGTAGAGTCAGGCCTTCCAGAGTTATATGAATACATTGAGAGCCTTACTTAAAGAAACAATTTAGAAGAAGAATTCCATGGAATATATATTGTGGAATAATTGTCAGAAATACCTATTGGACTAGCAAATAAAAAGATGTTTTAATATATACATTAAAAGTGAATATCTCAGAACATTCTGAGGACTTCCTCTTAGTTTAGTGGCTTTGGTTAATAGTGTCTTCCCTCGAATGACCATTTTTCTTACCTTGTGTATATCCTTTGTTCTAGAAAATACATTTCACTTGTGAATATATTCTTGCTACACCTGACAATGTACAAGACATGCAAAATCATTCTAGTGAGTATTAACTACTAATACGACTATGTTTGAATATACAGAATATCTCTGTTATAGATGAGCAATGCAATGGTTGGCTCTCACAATTAAGGGATGAATATTATGTGTATGTTAAGAGAAGTTTTATAGATCTGTAGTTACGATTTTGTAATATATCCTCCCCTAGTCCTCTTTCCCGTCCCTGGTTGTATTGCTGTCACAAGATGACCTTGGTAGTTGGGGCATTTGGGGAGGGCCGGCTTGTTACTAGGAGGCACAGCATGGCAACACCTGACCTCCATCAAAGTGCAAGAAAGTGATCTCCCCCAATGGACAGTGAAAAGAAGCTGACTGACAGGCTTTGGGAGGGGCCAAGGCTGGCTGATGTAATATCAGGTGTATAAAAGGCAGTGCAGCCATTTTGTAGATGAGCACATAGTGGTTTAATTCCATGCTCCCAGCGCTGCTCTTTCTTCCTATTCAGTCTTTTGTTGTGTTTTGTTAAGGTTTAATAAACCTTTGAAATTTTAAGAGTGAGCATCGTTTCTCACATTTTCATTGTATTGCTAAAGGTACAATAAGTAAGGTTTGACATTTCTGTGGATATTAACTATTTAGAGGTATTAACAGGATGTGAGTCTTGGATTTATAAATATGTATATGAGCTCCAGAATACAGAATGTCATAATTAAGTAAATTAATACAGAAAGAAGAAATTTGAGTATTGTCTGGTTCTGGATAATATGACAGCCTCCACTCTACTGAGAAAGGAAAATCTACAATGGCAGTAGCTTTCAGTCAAACCACATTTGTTTTGATGCAAGTTCTGTTCCAATAAACTTATTTATAATACATATATTAAAAAGTTTGTAGGAGAGCCATCTTATAGATACTAGAGACTCCATCTTTATGCATACTTCTACAAAAAAACCTCTGTATTGTAAATGAAGTTGCTTACTGGGTAGACAATGTAAGAAGTCCACTCACTCCTATGAAGGTGGGCTCATTCCTTTAATACATCAGTGTGGCTGTGAGAGGTTTTCTGCTATAGTGTATGGACAGCTTATATGCCTGACAAAGTCAATCATGTTCTGGAACAACACAGGGGTATGTGATGAACTACATATAACATGAACAGAATGTAGGAATCCAGGGTCCGAATTGCTAATGATGGCTTAAAAATGTATTCACAACTATTGCCCATTTTATTTAGGGTCTTGCTTCTGAGGCTAATGTAACAATTTAAACCCTGAAACTGAACTTGCAGACACAAACACCAAATATCGTGAAAATTCCTGAAAAACATGACAACTGGCATCACTGTGTTAAAGCTGGCTCCACAGTTTCATATTGGTACACCTACAATATTTTTATACATCATTATTTAGAAAACCTTTCATCAAAAATTATATACTGACATGTTCCCTGTTTTTTACTTTCTTTTACTTTTGATTTTCAAAGGTAGAATGTCATAAATGTTATCTGAAGGCCAGTGTATGAATTCTTGGTTTGTATTGAAGAACACCTTCAGAATCATCACCAATTCCAGAAGAGTCAGGCTTTAGCTGGAGAAGCCTACTAAATCAATCTGAGGGAATAAAAATTATCTATCAGGTTAACGTACTCTAGAATTTGAAGACCAATTCATGTTGCCAAAATGGAATGATTTAGTTTTGCAATTTCTTTGCGGGTGTTTGGTGATTTCATGTATGCCCAAAGCATGACTCTGAGGCCTAAAAGATTTGACAGAATGATCCAATAGCACCAATGTCAATGATACATGAAAGGAGACTAAATTGGTAAGGAAATAAAGACTGCCTGTATAGACTTTTTCTAATTCCTGTATTACCAGGATAATTTTATTCAAGTATCACAGTATGAGGAAAAAAAAAATGCCCTGGCAATTGAAATTTTACATCAGGATATCATTCATTTTAATACACCAAATTACAAGAAAGTGTTGAAAAACCCAGACTGGGAAGTCCCAGACCAAATCATATACCTCAAGACTGAAACTTATTTTAATTCCAAGAATAAGGATCTGGAAAATACCATTTCCATAGATTAATATTTTGGGTTATTAATATATTTGGTTTTACATATCTGGAAGAAATATACATTGCATTGATCATGCATTGATCAAACTTCTATTGTGCCAGCTGTACTCCACAGACCTGAGAAAGTGATTCAAGCAAAACAAAAGAGAACATAAAAGCACAACTCTAATAGTTTTAAATCTCAAAGAGGCAATTGCAAGTTTGATTCCTGTGATGCAGCTGGACTACATTGGAAACCTAAACACTTTACTCATATTAAGTAGATGTGAAAGCTTGGATCAGGACTGTAAATAATAAATCCATCATGCAGTTTTATTGGTGAAGTACCACCCTTTTAATAAGTTTGGAAAATGCAGCAATAAAATTCACACTAATTCATGTGTAAAAGGTAGTTTAACAGAATGAAAATGTGTTAAAACATCTTTTTTTTAAATGAGAAAAGTAAGTTGTGTAATAACTAATCATTTAAATAAATCAACTGAAAAGTGAATTAAACTAATGTTGCAACAGGAATAATTTATAATTCTTTAGCCTTTGTGAAGTATAATTCTTCATAATTTCTGCATGTGTTAGGGTATAGTATATACAGTGTTATATATTTAGAATATTTCTTGGTCTATAAAGGAAGGCCTGGCAATTGCAGTGCATATTCATCTGTGCTCTGGTGGCTAAGGAGAACAGTAAAGGGCAGGGCATCACAGGATGCAACAAACCACACAAACAATGACATGAAAATGGACCAAGGTTTAAAACCCTAGCAATGCAGTTGGCAACAGGCTGGTGAGGATAGAGGTGAAGGAGAAACACTGTTACCTCGTGTGCACTGTATTCCAAAAGTAGCTTTTTCATTCAGGGTACATGCGTAGGGTCTTTACCCTCAGAGAAATGTGACGTGCTGAGTATAAGCTAGTTCTGTGGGTTGCTTCAGTAGGTACTCGTATTTCTGGAGGGCAATTTAACCCATAGAAACTACTTCAGGCTGAGATGGATCATCACTCTCCATTGAGCATTGAGCCACTCTAGGTGGGTGTTTTCAACTGCACATCTTCATTTTAGATGTCTAAAGTTAGGTAAATGAGTCCTTCCCTTGATAGACATAACAAAGCTGATCCATCTCTTCTTTTTTCAAAGTGCTGGGCTTAGAGGTGGACTGGGCAAGTTGAGGCGGTTCCTGGGCTGTTTGGAGCGGTTTTGCATGTGACTCGAGTAAAGTCTTCCTTGTTGTTCTCTCTGGATGTAGTAAGGCCTAGGCAAACACCAGTGTTTGGAGAGGAGAGGGATGGCAGGAGATATCCAATTATACATCTGTTCTCCAACATTTTGGGTCCCAGATTTTAAGTACAATTAAAAAAAAATAAATAGAAAATGAAAGGCAAAAATAGGCAGATGATGAGAAAAGGTAGCAGGACACAAAATAAGTCCTATATTATAATTTTAATTCTTTGCTTTCTCTTCTGAAAAATGTAGGTACATTGAAAAAAAATAAAACCTGCTTGCAAGAAAGATGAGATCTTATTATTTTAATCTAACTTGAAACAATTCTGGGGAAAAAAGTTCTTCTTGAAATCTTCCCTTTCGATTTTTCCTAGCTTTGAGAAAAATATTTTATTATTTTATAATTTTATAATTCAAGACAATTATTTTATCACATTATTTTAGTTAACTTATAGCTTAAAGTGTGAAAAATTAACAACAGCAAAAAAAGAGAATATTATTTACATGAAATATTTTAACTATTTAATCTTTGGGATTTCTACTAATTTTTCTTCTTGAACAGCATTACTTTCCAGGTTTTTGGCTTTTTATCAAAATTCTGAAACCTGTGGGACAGGAAAAAATATTTGTGACTCGGCTTAGTGCTTAACATCTAAAAAGGTGTGTGGCACAAATTATAGTCAATGCTGCACTTTGTCAGATTTTGGGTGTACTTTGTTGAAATGGGTTTCCTCAGAACCCTGAGTTTGCTGCTTCTCTTTGGCAGAGACAGGGCCAGAAGAACAGTGTTAAGTATACCCTAACATTTTTAAAGCCACATTTCCTGAGAAGTATGCTTCAGACTGTTACTTGCTACAATTTGGCCTTATCATTTGAGGACAGAGCTGTGTGGTTAGGTAATGATGTATGAAGTGGCAGATAGAAGAAGAATGTTGCATGCTTAGCTTATCTGAAATTGCTTCTGCATGTATTTAACATTGATGATTAACACATCCGCCGACAGCAAGGAAGAAACGAGGGTGGAATCTACAGTCGAGGTCTGCAGGGATATTGTCAAACGCAGGCTCAGGTGTTACGAACAGGACTGGTGCCACCTATGGGCAGGTAGAAAAATACTAATAGGCTTAGCTGGGATGTACTTTACTGACGGAGCACCACAACATTGGCTGGACTTTGGCACCAGGGGTGCTTGGCTGTAGTATTTGCATAGTTTATAAATGGGTGGTATTTTTTTATCTTTCCCTAATTTTTTCCTAGTACAGACATTTCCTGTCTCTAGCCAGTGGCTTGAAGCTGCAAAACTAGGTCAGTGAAAGGAAATCAGCAAGGATCCCCACAGACTTGACTTCTAGCCCTGGGTATTATTCCTACTTATAAACTTTATCAGTTTCTGTAGATTTTAAGTCACATTGTCTTTTCCTCTTTTCTGTGAAAGACCTAGAGGATCAAGCAGAATAACAAGAAACTCAGATCATGATAAAACTTGGCAGAGACATTTCCTGCTTCCACATCATGAAACCCTATGAAGATTTGAGGCCAAACATGTTGGCAGGTGCATAACCAGCTCCTGTTTTCCTAGTCAGGAGAAATATTGAAACTGTTGAATTCTGAGTGTTCCCAAAGGACTGTTACATGTGGACTTTAGCAAGCTCAATGCCACTAAGATGCAAATAAAAGCGATGCCTGTTGTAAAATTAAATTGATTTTATGTGTGGGGAAATTAATTCAGTAAAAAAAAGAAAGATACTTCTTTCAACTATATTTTTTCAATTATATTTACTAAGTAATATTTTCTTAAAAATTTGAGTGCAAATGTGAGACTGAAGTTTACTATTCTTATGTTGCTGCTGTTAGCAGCTTCCAACAGAGTTTAAAAAAAATGTTTTGCAAATTTTTTTCAGTATACCTTCAGTGTGTTGTCATTTTTCTTTACTGTTTCCTTCTGCCTCTGTGAGAGTGTAATGGGTTAAAGTTCGTAACCGGGCAGAAACACCAAAAATGTAGTGGTTTCATATTCGCCAAATTTGTTTTGTAAAATGTAGTGTAGTGGTCTATCTTCCTACTATGGAATAGGATTAGAAGAAAGGCAAAACAGGCTTAACTAAAAAATAGAAACAGTTACATTTATTAACACATACTAAAGGGCAAACAAAAAAACCCATGAAACCTTTTTTAAAGCACTCCCCTCCCCCCTTACTAACAGTTTACCTTTCTACGAAACAATGTAAAGAGACAGAAAATCAGAACTTTAAGTCAGTACCACTTACAAAATAGTCTTTTATCCAGTCTTTGAGACAGACAAGTCCCACCTGATTTTTCTGGTAATTTTACGCAAGAGACACAGTCTGTTTGTGGCTTCCAGCTCCCACAAAAGCAGTCCGCC